>JBBBDQ010001445.1:1135000-1697746 GCA_037127315.1 Ascarosepion bandense
TAGATCAAGTTTTCCTAACAGCTCAAATAGATCTTTGTGCCAATGCTTTTGTGTGAATCTCTAAAACAAATATGCACCCTTCTACTTGCTATTGCATTCTTTGATATCATTCTAATCTAAACTTATTTATAAATGGAGCTTTGTGTGTGTGTTCGTCTGTTACCTATAAACTCCGAAACAGGTGAACTGATTTTCTTGAAAATTTACACAGTTGTACTATAAGCGTCTGTGAGTGTTCTTAGCTAGGTTTTGTGTTGAGGTACCCCCGATAAATACTGAAAATTGATAATCGAAAAAATTGGGTTATATAAGGAGTGGTCCGGTTTTAATCAAATTTGATACACTCATAGACAAAGACATAAGAAACGATATTCAGAAATTTCAAGGTTGCGGTTCTAACAATAGTGCAGAAAATCAATTATATATAAAAGGCAAGATGTTTGTGTGTGTGTGTGTCTGTTTATCTGCCTGTATGTCTGTATTTTTTTTCAGCCCCTTTATTTTAGTTTTTGCTTCGGGTTTGGCTCTAAGTAGGTATAATTGTAGTTTTTAGTCTCAGCCATGATACCATTTACTCAGAGGACTTATTTAGCCTTCAAAATTCAGTTTATGATGAAAAAAAACTTATTTGATATCGATACCAGAAAATCAAAATTTGACTAGCATTCATTCATTTTTCTTTCAGTCTACGGTTTCGCTTTAACTGGAAACAACTATTACTTTTTAGTCTTTCGTGCCAACGTCCAAAGAGTCTGAGCTCCAGGACCGTGGATTAGTTTTAAAGCCTTCATTGCACCCGAGCAATGCCGGGCTATACTGATAGTTTTAAATATTGTATTTCGTGTTCCAGTGTCCTTCACAAAACCACACTATTTTGGTCCTATTCTGGTTCATCCTCCATTCATCAGGAATCACATCATTAGTTTATGTAGGTCATTAAACTGGTTGTCCAATGGAAATTGTATTGATTTGCACCTGGTCTTTTAGTTAATGTTACAAAAGATGGATTTAACGTGGTTCTCTGGCATTTGGCCACTGTCGTATGTTTTGCTTATTACTTGTGATCTTGTCAATGCCAAATTCATCTAAGGCTGAGAGCATTTATTTATGATCACATCAGATCCTACTGCTTATTTCATCTTGTAATAATTTTGGCCCATCTGAATTTTCAAGTGTAACTTTCTTTTATCAGTATGAAAAACTGACATTTGCTCCACCTTTGGCATCTTTTTCTATTTTTGTGTTACTCATTTCTCCTATTTCTACACATTTTTCATTGATCCATTCCTCTTTAGCTTGCTTACATTTGCTTTTAATTTCTATGCTTAGTGCTTTTTTTTTTTCTTTTTCATTTCTTGTCTCGTTTTCTTTGGGATGATTTCATTTGCTGCGTTTCTTTCCACATGTTCTGCTCTGCTTTTAAAGTCTCATTCAGGTCAGATTCATTGATAACTGTTTTTTTGTAGGTCTCATTGGAACTTGAGTTCTTCATGAGTGTCACATTGCAGGTTAGGTGTTATTTTACAACCATTAAAAGTAAGTAAATGATAATGAATCAAACTACATGACAGATAACATGAAGGTGGAGAGTACACTTCTGTCACCATTGTGACGCAATGTATTTCTGGTACTGAAAGAAAGGAACAAAGTTATTTGGATAGACCAATCAATATACTGAGAAAAATAACAATTGAATACACTCCTGATCAAAAATTTAAGACCACTTAAAAATCATTCAAAAGAATTTTTTTTTTTTTTTTTTGGATAGATTTTAAACTCCTACCACTTAAGGTTCCCAATACTACACTCTAAAAGGTTATGGAAACAAAAAGCTATATTCCAAACATTTTATTTAGAAATTTACATTTTTATAAAATGAGGTGATTTACACATGATCAAAATTATAAGACCAGGGGTATAAATTGTTAGATCTATGGTAATTCCAATGTTTTTAGTTCAGTTAGAGATTAGCAATCACTGCGTAAAGGTGTTACCATGCCTAAAGCAAGCAAACTTACCAAAGTTGAGCGTTCTCGAATTCTAGAATTCCATAAGCAAGGTTTGTCACAGCTAAGGTAAATCGCAGTAAAACTGATTTGCAACTTTCTAAAGAACAGGAAGAATTATGGAAAAGCAAAATCCTCTGGTAGGCCCCAAAAAATTTCTCCTGCATTGAGTAAGAGAATAAGACGGTTTGTTGGGGAAGAGGGGGGACTTTCTTCTTGTCAAATTAAGGCAGTCACAGATGCTGATTGCAGCCCTGTAACCATCAGACGACACTTAAGACAAAAAGGCATGGTAAATAAAAAGCGTAAACAAATTCCTCGGCTGCTTCCACGTCACAAGGTGAACTGCTTAAAGTTTGGTCATGAATACCAAACATGGGACGTTGAGAAGTGGAAGAAAGTCCTGTTTTCTGATGAGAAAAAATTTAATCTAGATGGCCCTGATGGCTTCCAACGATATTGGCATAACAAAGACATGTCTCCTGAAATTTTCTCCACACGTCATAGTGGTGGAGGGTCCCTAATGGTATGGGAGGCCTTTTCTTACAGAGGGACGATGGAGCTCCAGGTGATGCAGGGTTGTCAGAGAGCGGCTGGTTGTGTTAACATGATACAAAAAGCATCTTTGATAATAGAGGGTCATCGTTTGTGTGGGGGTGGACGGTTATCCCGACAGGATAATGCTGCAAGACAGACCTTGACCTTTCTACAAGAAAATGGGTCCAGCTCTTGGGACATCCTGCATGCTCACCAGACTTGAACCCAATTGAAAATGTTTGGGGATGGATGACAAGAGATGTTTATCAAAATGGCAAACAATATTCAACAGAAAAATGAACTTCGTGAAGCCATCTTCAGAAGCTGGAACAACATCCCCCGCACCTTAATGGAAACACTTATTTCTAGCATGCCCGGCAGAATTTTTGAAGTCATCAAAAGCAGTGGAGGTAGAACTCATTATTAAATTTGGTTGTTGAATGTTTTCATACAGTTTTTGTACAATTTCATAGAATTTTTGTCTCTGGTCTTATAATTTTGATCATGTGTAAATCGCCTCATTTTATAAAAATGTAAATTTCTAAATAAAATGTTTGGAATGTAGCTTTTTGTTTCCATAACCTTTTAGATTGTAGTATTGGTAACCTTAAGTGAGAGGAGTTTAAAATCTATCTGTAAAAAAATATTTCTTTTTAAAGATTTTTAAGTGGTCTTAAATTTTTGATCGGGAGTGTATATTTTTCTTCATCCACTAGAGGTTAGGTGAAGGCATATTCTAAAAAGACCACCCAAGAAAAACAGATGAATTTACAATCACTGAAAATTAACCACTTGAGATAAAAAAAAAAATTTTTTTTTTTTTTACAGCTCTTTAATACTGGCCACAAAATTTGGTGAGAAAGATAAAAATTAGTATGGTTTCCTGTCACCAAATTCAGGATAGCCATTATGGAAGAAGGCACTCTTGTTTTTGTGGAAATTTAACAACCATTGATAAAAATGGCAGTTGACTATGGTTTGATTTGAAACAGAATTGCTTCTCTTGCATGGGAAATTGTTGAAAGAATTGTGTGATCCTTAAAGACAGATTACCCCTGGTCAGAAAGAGGGATTGGATTTTCAGAAATAAAATTTGTTTTTAGGGAATTTTGCAACAATGATAATAAAAGCAACATTTATTTATTTTTGACTAACAATAATTTCTTGCAACGGTTGAATACAAAGCGAGAAGGTCTGAATAATTAAAAACATCTCAAATGAAGGGCTTTTGTCCCTCTTTTTGTCACATCACATATTTTGCTCATAAAAATCTAATTCTAATCAAAGATTTTTTTTCCTATTGTTAAGACAAATTTTATTGAGAACATTTATTTCTTATATCCTAAAATCTATCAAAGTAAATCTGTTAAATGTAGCATTTAAATATCCGCCAGAACATGAAATAAATTCAGCTGCAAGTTCCAACAATTACCTTCTGTACTCATTTGAACCCTAAAGACCTGATTCCACTGGCCACTACTCTAACCTTGAATATTTTTGAGTAAATTTCACTATTTCAGCACTGACTGTATAAACGGAGCTTCAAATGGTCAGTATAAACATGCCTTATTCTTCTCAGATGTTGGGCTTTTTGATGATCAGACACTGGAGAAAGGAACCAAGTTCAGTAAATGGTGAAAAAAAAAAAAAAAAAAAATACCTTGAAACAAAGATTTGCAAAAATAAATTTATATATTTTACAATGACTACTTAAGAGAAAAGTCTTCATATTTTATTTCCTCAAAGATATAAAAAAAATAATGTATCCGAAGGTTTCATTTTCACCAATGGATGACCCTGAAAACATTGAATATCAGGAATTACTAGAAAAAGATTTTAAAGAGAAGAAAAAAAAAAGCATTAAAACTCAAGATTCAGATATTTTTTTCTGAATCTTGAAGTGTGGAAGAGGGGGGGTTAAAAAGCTACCCCCACCACTGATTCATTCACATAAATAAACAAAGAAAAAGTATAATGTTGGTAAGTTTTATTTCATTATATTCAATCTTTACTTTTTTTTTTTTTAATAATCTGTTTTGTATTTATTTACAAATTTGTACACAAAATTTGACAAGTTTTCTTGGTCACCTGCTTGACCACTCAGCAACGAAAGGTTTGCCCTCAAAAAACATTGGACGGTGGCAACAGCGACAACATAAACTGAAGGAACAAGGTGTGGATGAACCCAAGAATCTCCAACCCATTTGACAGTGATCCAACAAGGAAAGATTTCCTTTGCTTGCCTGGATGGACCCAAAGAGGATACACTGCTGAGATAAACAGGTGAGTTAGAGTCAAAGGATTTGGTTCCAAAGAGAAGTCGCTAAAGCCCTTTCTCCATTTCATATCATTTGACATAAAACAAAAAACTCAATATAAAATCAATAATTCATCAGAGGAACATTCCATTCTCTTCTCATTCCACCTTCAACTTTTGCCCATTTCCAAAAAGTTAAAAAAAAAATTAAAACATTTTGGTTAATAAGTTAGGACAAGTTTAAGAGATGATTTTTTTTCCTTTTAACATTTCCAGAACTCATTGATGGAAAAAAGAAAGAAAAAAAAAACAAAACAAAATGTACATTAGAGACACAGAATCTCTTTTGAGAGATTCCCATTATGGGGGGAAAGAGGAAAAATAAAAGATGAGTTTCCTTTTCTTGCAAAACCAGAAAGAATTTTCTAAAAGGAAAAGAAAAAAATATATAACTTAAGTTTAAAAAACTTGTATTTAAGCAGAAAATAAATGCCCCTTTTCTTTTTGTAAGACTTGAACAAGTAATTTAATGCTATAATGTCGATTCCATGTCATGCGAGCAGAATAACCAACCTAGGAAGTGGAGCTGGTTGAGAATTTGGAAATTTCCCAGTAGCCACTTTCTAGGATAATGCTTTAAAAAAGGAAAGAAAAAAAAAAAAAAGTATATTTTCTTATCCATTGGGTGGGGTAAATACATATATATCCCCTAAACACAATTATGGACCATCAAGGCAAAGCATCCAGCCAAAGGAAACCATTCCTTTCATATCAGTTGAATAAGAAAAAGAAAATTCTTGCCTTAAAAAAAAAAATACTGAGGAAAATAGAATTGGTTTATAAAAATTCTCTTTCCAACCATTTTCTGAATACGAGTCAGACTTCAAAACCGAATTTGTGTAATGAGGAGTCCAGAATCAGTCATTTGCAAACTAAAGCCATCAGGAGAAGAGAAGAAAAAAAATTTTCCTACCCACTCTTTCACAAAGCCAAACAACATGAAGGGGGGAGTATGTCTATTCTATATCAACTTCAAATCAAATTTCTTGGGTGGGGGTGGGGGGGGGACTGGAAGTCTAAAAAAACGGTGGAAAAAGAAGAAAAATCAGTTTGACAAGATGAGAACCAAGTTGAAGTTGTGATTAAAAGAGAAAATCTAAAATTAAGTAAACAATATTTGTGACAATTTATTACCAAAAACATCAAGAGAAAGTTTTCCTGTCAGACAACATCATTTATTGAAAAGATGAAATACATTTGCAGTTCCAATTAAAATTGGAATTGCTTTGTTTCTCTATTGGTTGAAATTATAAAAGAAAACATATTTGAAAGACTTTCCAAGTTCTACAACCAAAATAAATATTAATCTTTTCAAATTTGCAATCCCAGTTGCCGTTTTAAATTCACTGTTAATAGAAAAACAAAAGTCAAAAACTCCAACTACAGTTCATTTCAAATATCTCATTTGTTTTGGGGAATTCAGCTTTTGAAATAAGAATGAAAACTAAAATAACAAGAGAACTTAACTTCATTCAAAAGTTTCTATTTTCAATACAAATCCCAGAAATGCAAAAATTCATGATCTTTGATGCAAAACATCTCTACCAAATGGCAAAACAGAGGTCCAGTGCCTTTATGAAAAAGAGTTAAACAGAAAAAGGTCATCTAAAGAGTCACAACAATCATATGCCATACACCACAAAAAAGATTTATATATGGGATTTATGGAGTCATTTTTATTTCTTTGATATCACAGATTTTATATATGATTGAGTAAAGAGCTTCAAATGTTTCAATTTCAAATCAGTTTTTCTTTATTGTTTGACAAAGTTTCAATCTACTAACACCATCTATAGTTTCATTCATGCTTTATCCAATATTTAGATATGACTCAAGAGTTTAAAATTTAATGGTTTTAAATATATATATATAGTGTATGTGTGTGTGTGTGTGTGTTTGACTTCAGATAGACAAATTAAAAGACAAAAATTTCCTTAACTTGTAAATCAGCTGACCCTATTTCTTACTGTATTCCAAAATTTCATTCTTATAAAAAGGAAAAATGTGAACATGTAAAGTAGAAACAAACTTGGAAAAAACAAAGCATTTAAAATTTTATGTACTTATAAAAATCACAGATTTTAGAAAATAAATAATGTGTCTTGCAATAAAAAAGTGGAGAAAGATTTTCAAAAAATGTTTTTGTTACCTTAAGACATTTTTTTATTAAAAAGAAAACTGAAAATAGCTGTAAATTGTTCTCAAATGGTTACGAATAAAATAACATTTTGAAAATGACTAATGTTAGTAAAGATGACCAAATAACTGCAGTAAATTAATGGAAAATTCTGATTTAAATTTTAACATGGGGGGGGGGGGGGGCATGGATTTCCCAATAAATAAATAAGTTTAATTCTACAGATTAAAATACTTGGATTTAGTGTCCAGAACAAACAAACTTTGCTTCATGATTAACTCAAATATGAAATAAATACAAAATTTAAGAACATCACAAACACTATAAAAAAAAAAATCTTTCCAAGAAAGAAGGGTAGGAATTGGTAAGTAAAATCATAAAATACAGAAGTGGATGAAAACCAATTTTAGCAAAACATCAGCCACACCCGAATAGGAAAAGTAAAACAGAAGATACTTTAAAACATTTGCTTATATTGACAAAAGCTTTTATGAAATTTTATTTTGTCATTCATAATGTGATTCCCTTACCTCAACAGTAAATCTCCACATAAAATGTTAAGGGAACAGATTTCATCCAAATGGAATACGAATCAATAACACCACTAATGAAATTATTTCCACTGGTTAAACAAACACACGCACACACAAACACACACACACACACACACACACATATATATTTGTGTGTGCATATGATAGTAATATGAAATTCTGCCAAGATCAACTGAGATTCTACTGACCACTATTTTTTTTATCCGTGTGAACACTTCATTCTAATCAAGTTCACCAAAAGAAAGACAAGTTCATCCAGTGAAACTATGAAGGCAGCCAAGTGAGAATGAAAGATGACCAAAGTGCAAAATTACTAACAATGCCCAATTGCAGATCTAGAAATTAGCAACCATTTATATATATATATATATATTTGTTGAGAAGCATTGAATACATTGAATATGAGCACGATAATCATTATAAAGTGGCAGCATTATATTCATAAACACATCATTATTATTAAAATTTTAGTGGATTACCATATAAGCAGTCTGCATGAAAATATTTGGAACAATACAAAATTTTTTTTTAACTATCAGGACAATTGATAATGGTTATTAAAAGGAATATAGGGTTAAAGCTGTTATTTCATGTGAGGAATTTTAAACTACATTTCCCAATAAAGCAAAGGCTTTTGCCACAACTTCAGATATATATATATATGTATGTATGTATGTATGTATGTATGAATAAACATTGGTTGAGGGCCAACAATATAATTTTAGATATATTTGTCAAAATTGACTAGTTGTGCAGGCTAATACTGGACAAGGAACAAAATACAAAGAACATTAAATCTAAGAATTGAATAATTAGGTTACAAATAATTCATTTTCAATGTAAAACCTCTTAAAATGAAAGAAAAAAAAACAAACTTCCAAACAAATCATTTTACCAAACTCTTTGCTTATATTTGTTTGTTTAAAACAAATTCTGCATTCTTCTCCATTCTTAATTCTTGTTTAAATAGTTAAGAAAATCAGACAAGAATCTTTGAAAAGTTTTCAAATTCAAATGATAATAATAGAAATAAGGAAGAAGTTAATTCCAAGAAGAAGATTCGGTTTGTGTGAAAGATTTTGTGTGATAAAAATAACAAAAACAAATGATACACCATTAAAATTGATGGCAACTTGATTTGATCAAAAAGAACCACAGAAAGCAGGGGGGCTTTATACTGGATTACAGAAAAGAATCTTTACTCGAGTGTTTTCAATCATTCATTCTAATTAGCCGACATGTTTGCATCTCCACTTTGTAAGCAATTCAATGTGACAGTTTTGATTGTTGTGAAAAACAAAACGACCAAAACCATGAAACTCATAATTGCAGACAATTGTTTAAAAACAGAAACCTATCCATTGGATGTGAGAAATCCTGATCCGATAATTAGCAAATAAAAGAAAAGGCATTCATCCAATCTAATCAATGAATGTAATTAATACACAATCAGGAGAGATTTTAAAAGTACAATCAGTTAAAATGTGTTCACAATATTAAAATGGCAACACATTCACTGAAACAGGACATTTCTACCCACCTACAAAAAATTTTAAAATAAGAGACAGATGCCTGATATATATATATATATATATATATATATCTCTCCCACACAGGATAAAAATGAATCTAGTTGAAAATAACAGTGCAGCAAGAAAACAATGTTAACAATTTTTCATAGCAAAAGGCTTCCACACAAACCTAATACCAAAATAACATGAATAAAACAATTATAGATCAAGCATTCCATAAATGTTTTAATAACATTTAAGTCAGTTTATGACAAACATTTGACCATTAACTGACAGGTCAAATGAAGACCTGATTATTAAATGAAATCTTGCTTCAGTTTGCAGTTTCAGAAAACAAATACTATTTTTTTTTTCTGTGGAAAAAAAAGTGTTTATAATTAACAGTGGAGAAAAATAAACACATTTAAAAATGCATATTAATGAAAGAGCCATTAATTGCAACAACATAGCAAAAGTTGTTTTCTTTCTCCAACTTTTGATAGTTTGTAAGTTGTACAAAATGGACAGTTTTATTCAGAGAGAAAAAGAGAAGAGAGAAAATGTTTCAATTCTACTTCTTTCAGGTTTTATTTTAGCAGAAAAAAATAATACTAAAAATAATAATAATAATATTGTTCTAGTCATGACACTTTAAATATTTCCTTCTTTACCCAGTCTAAGAATTTGTTTTTTCCCAAAAACAATTTTAAAAAATGCAACACTATTTTGCATTTGGATTAGAATTAAGAACTTGATATAATTTTTGTTAAAGGATCTACTTAGTGCCTATGACTTAATAAAATCAGTCATTTCTAGAAAGAGAAGCAACTTCTCATCATATACAAGACGGTAGCCATCTTTTTTAATTTTTTATTCCTATTGTTTCTTTGCAACTTACATTTCAGGCGTTATTTACAGTGCAGATCAACTGAACTTTACCTGATTAAAAAAAAAAAATATTTAGACATTATATGCTTCTAAAAATATCTTGGAAATTACAGAAACCTACTGCTTCAAGGTTCACTTTTTATAAATATTTCTATATTTATACCAAGAGAATTGTGGATTTTATTAGTATACTAATTACATTCAGAATAAACTAAATAGCTTCTCCTAGGCTAAAACTTGACAAAGAAATCACTTTTGTCAGAAGAATCAATATTGACAAAAAAAAAAAAAAAAAAAAAAAAAAAAAACGTAACTCTGAGGTTTATGCTTCTTGAATATAATCTAAGTTACACACACATAAAAAGGTATGAAAGACTTGTCTGAGATTTTCACAGTCCAGTAGGGGGTTGGTTGGGGGCACTTTTTTTTTTGGCCTTTAAAATTTCTCTTCAGATCAAAGTGGATTAAAGAGAAAGATTGGAGTAACCAACTTTTTTTTTTTTTTTTACAGCTTAACCCTTTGTGGGTTATTTAAAGCCAAAACTTATTTCCAATTGTACCTAGTATTCCCAAGTGATCCCACATTCAAGTACTGACCAAGCTTGATGTTGCTTAACTTTGGTGATTGAATGAGAGAGACAATGATTTCAGTGTGTATTTGACTATAGGCAAAAAAGAAATGAAATGAAGAGAGGCTCTACAGAGAAACTGATAAAGAGGCACACAACCAATAAAAAGAGACACTGTGGTTCAATCATCTCTTCCCATTTCTAACAATAATTTGAACAGAAAAGAACAAGTTGTTCAAAAAGAAAAGAGAAAGAGAAATGACAAAATAGGAAAATAAAGGATCACAGATAAGAGGGCAAAATAACTAGAAAGCCGTACAAATAAAAAAGATTTGGGTCTTCTATGAATTTATACTTAAAATATTTTTCACCAAAAATACAGACAACTCCACCATGTCTGTTAGAAGTGAGGTGTGTGTGTGTGTTTTTTTTTCTTCACAATGAATTTTACACAACTGTGTAGGTGGAGTAAAAATCTATAAACATGTATATAACAGCTGTCGACATTTGAGCCAACCTCTTTAATCATCTGATGACACTGGTTCTAGTTACTCGATATTTATGGAAAGTTTAGCAAACTTGTCAAACGTCTTGAATCTGAATAGTTTGTAGATCGTTTGAAAGGCTAAAGGCAGACAAGATTTAGCTTAGCAAGTCAACAGACATGCGTGTTTACAAACTTCAGAAACAAATAAAATTGGTAATCATATGGCCATTTTTCTTTAATAGAATAAATTTAATACAACGGGTATTTTTTTATAATTATCAATATTTTTTTTGAAAAACTATTTTCTGTGGCACCTGAAAACAAAAAGAAAGATAATAACAATGAAGAAATGTCAACATAAAATGTTCTTTCAAACAAAAAATATTCTTTCTAAAAAATAAAAAAAATATCAAAGAAAAAATTGTTTCGAAGAAAAAAAAAAAATGTGCCATGTAGAATTTTTGTTTCAGTTTGATTGGAATGCAGCAAAATAATCGATACACTTGGAATTGTTCAATGCCCAGTTGCAGATTTTGAAATTGTTTCCACATTTGACTTTGGTCACTGAAATTGGATTTCTAAAAAATGATAATGATTTAGCTCCCCCCCCAATACTCAAATCAATGATGAAATTTTTTTTATGATTTTTAACAAAAATAAACTGGGACCAGGATTTCGTCCAAGCCTGCTTAATTTAGAAAAAAAAAAAAAAAAAATCGTTTTGCTCTGACCAAACTGCAATTCAGATGGCTACATTTTTGGAAAAAGGATTTAAAAGCAACAGTCAATGAGATTTAGATAAAATATCTCAACCTTGATATTTATCTTTTCAGCATTTTTGACACAGAACAGAATATCTATATTAAAAAATAAAAATAAAACAAACACTTTCAGACGTGGATTTCTACCCACTGTAAAGATTAGTTATTAATATGATGAAAGCATGACTACTAGATAATAATAATAATAATAATAATAATAATAGTTTCTTTAGGGCAAGTTTTACTAAATGGCTAGATAGCCTGACACCACAAATCACGGGGTCTAAAAGAGGAGAAAGGCTACTTCATGACAATAGCAGAGGTGGTGGTTGTTGTTGTTGTTGTTGCTTCAGATGAAGGTGAGTTTCGTGATCTTGTCAAAGTAAATAGGTATAGAAAGAGAACTAGGGTCGAATAGATATGATGAAAATATTCTCTTTCCGTTAGGTACTAAATTTGGGAGCTGGTGAAGTGGGGGCAGACGGGCATTAAGAGGGACAAAATGAACAACCTTGTTCTGTGAAGTATGTGAAAATAGTGAGTAAAAAAATGTTCCATGAGGCACAATAGCTGTTGGTGCTTTTTGCCTCTCAAAGATGAAAAGAACATCGAGCACTGCAGTTATTGACCCTGGTTACTTCCAACACTCAGCATGACAAAGGAAGTAAGAGCAGTAGTAGTAGTAGTAGTAGTAGCAGCACTGAAAACTTTAGAGAGTTGCTTACAGTTTCTGTTGTTGATGTTTTGATAAAAGAGCATCCAGTAATCGAAGACGAGCTTTTACTTGCTGAAAATGAAAATAAATATAAGTTAGAAAATTAAGTACATTTTATAATTTTGCTTTTTTTTTTTAAAAATATTCATGTATACTTAATTCAAAATTTCACATAAGATATGCAGAGGACACTATGTTGATAACAGAATCAGAAAAGATTCTTAGACAAGTTAGTAAAGGAAAGCAAGAACAAAGGACTAACTAGTAATACAAGACATACACATTAGCAAGAGAAACAGCCTAAGGTGCAAGATACATAGTGGGGATTGCAATTCATCCTGATCAGGGATTAGTAAAAATGAAGCTAACTAAAAGTAGTTGGAGTTTGGTTAATTACAGAGTAGTCTCCCCTTGTTCGTATAAATTCTATAAATAAATAATGAATAGTAATTTAAAGGTAACCCTTAAGAAATCATTTCTTTGAAAACAAACACATAGATAGAATTTACAATTGTGCGACATAATTACAACAAAGTTTTTATTTGATAATTTACAGGTGAAAGTGAAGTGTTCAATTCTGCATGGCTCCTATCATTTATCTCCCTGAATGACCCCCTGACCTTTTTAAGGAGCACTTTTAGACCCATCTCCATCCAGACACTTCCATCTCAGACCTGCTTTTAGCAAAAGAGCTATAACCGATTCAGCATGCAACCCCCTCAAAATATTTCTTACATTCCAAGCTTCGTTGGTAAGAACTGCAACCCATTTTCCTTTCCTAGTATATTTATGCTCTCGCACCCTGATTGAGCACTCTGGAAGAATGGTAGATTTTGAAAAACAGTAGCTACTCTGGCATGTACGCACCGCTCATTCAGTAATGAAATTAGAGCACTCTGGCTATTAGGCATGTATAATGATAATATACACGCTAAAAAGTCTGCCTTCTTCTGCTGAATGCCCATAGCCCAGAGATAGAATCGCCGACTGACACCAATTTGGTCAGGTTTCAATCCTGGGTTAAAAGCTATCGGAGTCTAACTGTACTGATGAGCTGTGATACAGCGAAACAGATTTGTCTGCAGATGACTATATATATATATATATATATATATATATATATATGCTTAAGTTTTATTTATTGACTTTCTATTTGAACAAGTATCCCTTAATTACATTTATCTTCTTTTTTTTTTTTAACCATGTGCAGCGTTAATTCCATCCTCCTTGTTTTCCGCAGTCCTACTTGCTTGTAATTTCTTCTCTTCATGTTCATTCCTAGCATTTCTGCTTTCTTCTAACCGTTTATGAAAGAACCTTCAATTAAGTCTTTGACTCTATAAGTCAACCCAGAACCCAGCCTCTGCTAATGGTTCTTTGTCTTATGTTGTTTACCTTTTGTTGAAGCTTTTATTTTTGTTGCCTTTTGCAGTTTTATCCTTTCTTGGCAGTTAATAAACCTATTGACAAGCCTTAACATTCTTGGTAGTTAATAAACCTATTGACAAGCCTTAACATTCTTGGTAGTTAATAAACCTATTGACAAGCCTTAACATTCTTGGTAGTTAATAAACCTATTGACAAGCCTTAACATTCTTGGTAGTTAATAAACCTATTGACAAACCTTAACATTCTTGGTAGTTAATAAACCTATTAAATTAAACCTATTGACAAACCTTAACATTCTTGGTAGTTAATAAACCTATTGACAAACCTTAACATTCTTCAGCAATTAAGACTCTGAAGCAGAGTTTAAGGTTAGAGACAAGCGTGCGTTTCACAAAACGGATGCATGTCTAGAGACAGTACAAAGACTCGCTGTAGATTGGAAAAAAAATAAACAAGATGTTTGGCATTTTAATAAGGATTTTACCAAATTGGACGATCATTTATTACAGCTGACTTGATAAACTGACCATAGAGATAAGGTGATAAAAAGATTTCAAATAATTGTATTCAAAACGAAAAAGAGAGAGAGAGAACTTTGATTTGATCTTTTATTTTGGTTGCTTACTTTGTATTCTTGATAATCTTCTTGGAGAGGAATTTTGTCTTCTTTTTGTACTTTTCTGCAAGGAAGAAATGGAATGTTTAAAAACAAAAATGGATTTTTAAATCAATTTATCAAAATAGAGAACGAGAAGAAACTCATTACAAAGCATGAAAGGAAATCGAAATAGTAAAGAGTAAAATGAATAACGGAAAAGTGTGTTTCAAAATTACAATATCAAAATCTTATCTGTAAAAGGTGATATTTTCAATTTCTCATTCTTTCAAATATACGGGAGTTTATTATATTCATAATAAAATTTTAAAAATATAGCTCATTTCAACTTTTATTTAGAAAGGAAAGTAAAAGAATTCAAATTTTATCACCCCCACCTACGCCTCAAAAAGGTGCATAAAAAAAGACAAAAGATCCAAAACTAAAATTTTTGGAGACTGATTCCTAAATATCAATTCCTATACAGTTGCTCATAAAGCCATCTGAGATTGTAAAGTTTAATCAGGTTTTTATCTTAATATCTTTCAAGTCATACTTGTCACAATGCTGTCACAAAGCAAGAAAGTACCACTTCATTGAGGATTTATTACATCTACCCAGTCACCTTACGTTAAACCAACTAAAAAAATAATAAATAAAAAGAAAACATTGTGGTGACCACCAATTTACATAAAAATGACAAAATACGAAAAGATTGAAACTAACACCCATATACGAAGTATAAAGTTAACTGTGTTTGTCTGTGGGGAGTTAAGTTTTAGGTACAGAATGTTATTCCATAGCAATAAGCATTTCAAACTGTAATCAGCCTTCATATTTGTTAAATTTTTTACAAATCCATTCACATGAAGCCTGACAAGATCTGAAGGCTATAATTTTACGATCTTAATTTCTTAAAAATCACTCAATAATGCACTTTATTAAATATCATATTAGCATCACTTTCTGTTAAAAAATAATTCTTTTTTAATCATTTCACTCCAATCAAGGCTACTAAGATGTGGGCGAGTTTATTGAGTGAAAGAATAGGAAAAAAAGAAAAACATTGAGAAGAGAGAAGAATAATAAAATAAAAAAAAAAAAACAGGAATTAAGACGAAAGATTGACATGATATTTAAATTTAGGAAAACAAGAAGCCAAAAGAGTGCTACTGGTTAGAAGTTCAAGTGAAGAAACTATTAGCATAGAATTTACGGTTACATTTAGCCATCCCGACTGTAAAATGAGACCTTGCTGCCAATCTAGTACTGCACTGAAATTCATAAAGTCAAGGTACCAAACAGCAAAGCTCACGAAAACAATTACCATGAAAATATTTATAGAAATGGCATAGAGAAGCTATGTTACATCAGTGGGAAAGTGACTGAAGCCAAAATGCCAGGTCAGGACCAATAACATTGCAGGTTCTTTGAATTTCATCAAGATTCTCTTAAATACATAGTAAAAGCATTAGACTAGATGCAGCAACAATATTCAATACCTGGACAAATGGCAGACTTATAAAACTGCAAAATAGATTCTGGCAAGAAAAATTGTCTTACCTGACATAGTGAGCCAGCTTTCCTACCAGGAGACCTAGCAATTGATCCAATATGTATCCAGTTCAGGTCAGCAGAAAACAATAGCTCCAAAATGTTAGTCGCTCTCCTAGATATTAGCCTCATGTGAACACCAACTTGACAAAACACCTTCAAGTTTGGCAAAGCAACACCCTGAACTTCAGATTTTCAGCAATAGCCATTAACATATGAGCAATTGACCTAGAGAAGCAAAAGCCATATTACTTCTCTGAAAGAAGACCCCTGTAAGGTTAAATGCTTAACCAATTCAAAGTTAACTGAGCTTTGCAAAAAAAGAGGTAGAAGACAAAAGGATCAGATTGGAACTACCGAATATTTCTTTCTTTTTTACTTTTTTAATCGTATCACCCTGAGCAAGGCAGTAACGCCACTGATGTGCAGGGGGCTACACAATAGTGAAAAGATTGGAAAAGATAAAGCCGGAAACCACATCCTAAACAGGGAACAAGGGATGAGCCTCTTAACCTGTTCAATTCTAACAAGCAGAAAAGTAAAAAGCAGCAAGGCATTTGTTGTAGAATTTAGAGAGAACAGGAGCACATTTCTTAAGGACCACTGCAGGGATATCATCAAATCCATATACTTTATGAGTGGGGAGGGATCCAGTTTAGAGATGATAGCAGAAACCATAGACAGTTATGCACACATCACAGAGTAGAGACTCAGTTCTAAGTGGAAAGTCAAGCAAAAGTATTCCAGTAGAATTTCAAGAGAATTTAATTTTATTTAAGTTCTAAATATTTCAGCATATTTTGAGAATTAAAAATTACCAAGGAATTTTAGCGTTTGTGAAATCTGATTACATTTGAGAGAAGGCATACCTACATTTATCTGTATACTTCAAAAATAAATAAAGGGCACCAAACTTATAGATGTAGAAGCAGTTTCGTTTTGTCTAAATAAAGTCATACACAAAATTATTGCTAATTACATTTGACTATTTCAAAGGATTTGTCAGAAATTTAATGCAACCTAGAAACACTAATGGTGGCCTTTCAAAATTACTGAAAAAAAAAAAAAAAAAAAAAATTTGTGCGTGTGTGTGTATATATATATATAGTCTATCGAGGCAGCAAATAATTTTCTAAACATATACTGTTAAATATAAGAGACAATGAATGTCTATTATGTTTAATCATGAGCCATTCAAAACATCGTATTTGGGCTTTAATTTCAGGTAAAAAGAAAGACAAAAATTCTCCAACATCCTTGTAACCTCTCTGAAGATGGCTCATGTGAGCCGAAAGCTTAGAACCAACTTAATAAAAAATTATCCAAATGTTGGAGAATTTGTCTTTATTTTCACCTGAAATTAAAGCCAAAATACGATGTTTAGAAAGGCTCATGATTAAACATAATAGACATTCATTGTCTCTTATATTTAACAGTATATGTTTAGAATAAATTATATATATATATATATATACACACACACAAGTACAATTTAACCTGGTGAAGGAAATAAAGAGAAGAGTTAAGTTCTAATTTCGAATCACCTGAAGAAGGCCTGAGAATATAATGGCCAAAACGTGAATCTAGCAACAAAGATGAGGACAGCAATACATACAATGTAAATAGTGTCAATAAATACAATATCTCATGTCAGAAATATAGACAAATATATCCAAAGTCTTTGATGAAATAATCTTGTTTGTTGTAGATACAAGTTTAAGAACGTGCTCAAGAAAGTTTATTAAAAATTCTAAAAATCTGAATTTCTTTTCTCAGATTTATCTATATTTTATAAGAAGTTTTCACTTCAAAAGCTGCCCACCAAATAAAAGAGGGGAATTTTATGTATAAGCATGTCAAGGTGAGCCTTCAGATAAAGATATGTTGCAGGAGTAAATAAACATTGAGATGTGGCAGAATCAACCATATATTTGTTTACTATTAAATATTAACAAACCCTACTAAAAGCACAGCATATTTATTAAATTGCTAATA
This sequence comes from Ascarosepion bandense, assembly GCA_037127315.1. Lineage (NCBI taxonomy): Eukaryota > Metazoa > Mollusca > Cephalopoda > Sepiida > Sepiidae > Ascarosepion > Ascarosepion bandense. The sequence goes on from JBBBDQ010001445.1 coordinate 1,153,016, forward strand.
CCTAGCCCTATAGACGTCAATTACATCATTTAATAAAAAAAAGAAAGATATCTACCAAATATAACATTTATATTAATCTTATTCTAATTTAGCATGTCCATCCTTTAGTTTCTTAGTTATTACATACGTTACACCTTGCAAATAATAAATAAAAGACTATTTCGTTTTGATAGACAGGAAAGACAAATCAAAGACGCTACTTGGTTTTAAGGAATAAATGATGAAAGAAAAAAGTGAAGATAACATGTTTAATGTTTTTCAGTGAAATAGAAAATGTTACTAATTTTAAATCTGTTCATTTGTATCCCATGTTGTATGATTTTTTTTTTTTTTTTATAAGCGTTTCACCCCGAACAAGGCATTTCGCTGCCACTATTGCGCAGGGGGCTACATAAAGTGGAGAAAGGATGGTTAAATATAAGAAATGTCAGAGGGTGGGTGATAGGCGAGTAAGGATACCGAGAATGAGGGTTGGGTAGATGAGTGTTAGGAGAATAATTGGAAGTTAGTGTGATAGGAGGTGTCTATTGACCCTACATTTAAACATCTGGAGATTGTAGTTGTCGGGAAAGCAGACTTGTGGAAGGGAATTCCACAGGCGGGAAGCGCAAGAAAAGAAGCTGTTGGAGTAGAAATTACGGTTACATCTTATCTGTTGAACTGTATCTCATGTAACAAATAAAAGACAATACTTGATTTCAGTGAGAATATAAAAAAGAAATCATGAAAGGAAATAAGTCTTTAAAATAAAAATCCAATTACAATAAATAAAATGACATCTGTTGAATTTTTATTTTTTTTTTAATTATTATTATTATTATTATTAAGATAAATGTTTACAAGACAGAAATTTGGCTAGAAAGAAAGAAATAAGGGAACATAAAAATACTTGACATCTCCTACCAGTACCCCATAAATAATGAGCTATTCTGTTTTGATCACAATGGGTGTGAAGACTAATTGATTTCAGTGAAAGAAAAAGAAATAAAGACACATATGCACAGTCCCAGTGAAATGAAATGGATTCATTCTCCTCCCTTCCATTATTACACAGGATGCAGACATCAAAGGGATTAGCCACAGTTACAAATATCAGCCAACCTCCTCTGCTCACCTCAAACACTTTTCAAGAAAGATTGACTTATTACTCTTCTCATTAATAAGGCCTTGTGATGGACAGGCACACACGGCTCTTATTAGAGTATAGATTAAACTCACATATTTATCTTATCAAAGAAATAAAATAACACATACCGGCCGTGTTGTTCAAGGAAATCATTCTCAAATTCTCGTAAAATCTTCCTTAATTTTCTCTTCTCTGCCCGAGATTTTGTTAACTCCTCTTGTAACTGAGGGCTGCAAATTAAAGCAAAAACAGATTTAAAATTGCTGTGGCCTGTTGGAGCCAGAAAGAAAGACACCGAAAGAAAGTAGGTTGAACCAGTATATTGGAATAACAGAACATATATAAATAAAATAAGAGTGTTATTAGTCAGCAGATAGAAGTGTCCATCTAAACTGTCAAGTTACACTGCATCTCAACTGTCTACTTTAAGAAAATCTTGCAGTAGAGTATTTATGAAGGAGGAAGAGTTCATTCCAATGTAGATAGGGCACCATAACAAAAATTCAAACAGAAGCTGCTGAGCATTATTTGGATTATTTTCGACAAAGTCAAATTTATCATAGCAAAATTAAATTCAAAGTTTTGCAAAGAAAAAATTATTTCCTCTACAAGATCGGTGCAGGGATATTGACAGATATCATCTTCACAAGTAATTATCAAATTAGACAGCTTTACAAATGAAAATCAATAAAAAGAAGGATTTGGATAATTCAAAAGCAATAATGAGAAGCTCAGAAAATATACATTACAAATGCTTAGTATGCCTTGGATTTGCAAGAGATTTGATTAATATTCATTTAATCCAGTAACACAAATTTAAAACAATTCAAATGCAGTTTCACAACAAATATCTAAAGTTTTATCCATGTAACTTTATTGTAGTTTATATATTACAAATAGTAATGCTAACCTGAGAAACTGTTTCTATTTACAAATTTTAACACACACAGAAATACTGAAAATAAGTAGCAGTGTGCAGTTATTTCTAAAGATATCAATCCTCATTGGAAACTAATTAATGTGCAGAAACATTGGATAATAATAAAAGAAAATGAGTTGCAGCTTCTTCACTCAACGTTTTACACCGAAAATGATATGTTACATGCATATACAACAATCATGTTTAAAGAATTATACTACCAATATTAATATGCCTCAAACAAGTTGTTATTGTTACAAGCTATCACCTGCCAGATAGCATATTTATGTGTGGGCAACAAAAATTTCAGCCATTTCTTTCAAAGGGAGATTAATAGTCATAAATATACGACTGCATTATACTGAATTTATTCAACAGGTGCAAATTACGAGCGATACACAATGTTGCTGCAATAAACCAAATATTTTTTGATAGAAATTAATTAAGACAAAAGAAAATAGGTACATACACAGTCATTTCATGTAATGTTGATTCCTGGTTGCTAGAACTTTCTCCACTTTGCCAAGATTTTGATGACCCAGAGGTCATGGGGAGAATGCGAATTGTGTCCCGAGGCAAGAGAGGGTCACGTGGAATACAAAAGTCTGCAGCTGCATCAAAGTTTTCATCATCTTCCAAATCAGCCGTAGGTACGTGGATTGATTTCCACTTGAAAAATAAGTAAATCTATTTTTACAATTTTTATATAATTATGTAGGATTCAATTAAAAATTAAAGCATGCAACATACTGAAAAGGCTTGTTCAAATTTAGAGAACGCACTTCTTAAAATTGGGCATTTTAACAAACAGTAATGATTAATAATAATTGGTTGGTCAATGATTAATAATAATAATTGGTTGGTCAATGATTAATAATAATAATTGGTTGGTCAATGATTAATAATAATAATTGGTTGGTCAATGATTAATAATAATAATTGGTTGGTCAATGATTAATAATAATAATTGGTTGGTCAATGATTAATAATAACAATTGGTTGGTCAATGATTAATAATAACAATTGGTTGGTCAATGATTAATAATAACAATTGGTTGGTCAATGATTAATAATAATAATTGGTTGGTCAATGATTAATAATAATAATTGGTTGGTCAATGATTAATAATAATAATTGGTTGGTCAATGATTAATAATAATAATTGGTTGGTCAATGATTAATAATAATAATTGGTTGGTCAATGATTAATAATAATAATTGGTTGGTCAATGATTAATAATAACAATTGGTTGGTCAATGATTAATAATAATAATTGGTTGGTCAATGATTAATAATAATAATTGTCAATGATTAATAATAATAATTGGTTGGTCAATGATTAATAATAATAATTTTTTGGTTGGTCAATGATTAATAATAATAATTGGTTGGTCAATGATTAATAATAATAATTGGTCAATGATTAATAATAACAATTGGGTTGGTCAGCGATTAATAATAATAATTGGTTGGTCAATGATTAATAATAATAATTGGTTGGTCAATGATTAATAATAATAATTGGTTGGTCAATGATTAATAATAATAATTGGTTGGTCAATGATTAATAATAATAATTGGTTGGTCAATGATTAATAATAATAATTGGTTGGTCAATGATTAATAATAATAATTGTCAATAACATTAATAATAATAATTGTTTATCAATGATTAATAATAATAATTGGTTGGTCAATGATTAATAATAATAATTGGTTGGTCAATGATTAATAATAATAATTGGTTGGTCAATGATTAATAATAATAATTGGTTGGTCAATGATTAATAATAATAATTGGTTGGTCAATGATTAATAATAATAATTCGTCATCAATGATTAATAATAATAATTGGTTGGTCAATTAATAATAATAATAATTGGTTGGTCAATGATTAATAATAATAATTGGTTGGTCAATGATTAATAATAATAATTGCTGAAATAATGATTAATAATAATAATTGGTTGGTCAATGATTAATAATAATAATTGGTTGGTCAATGATTAATAATAATAATTGGTTGGTCAATGATTAATAATAATAATTGGTTGGTCAATGATTAATAATAATAATTGGTTGGTCAATGATTAATAATAATAATTGGTTGGTCAATGATTAATAATAATAATTGGTTGGTCAATGATTAATAATAACAATTGGTTGGTCAATGATTAATAATAATAATTGGTTAACAATGATTAATAATATTAATTTGCCAATAATGATTAATAATAATAATTGGTTGGTCAATGATTAATAATAATAATTGGTTGGTCAATGATTAATAATAACAATTGGTTGGTCAATGATTAATAATAACAATTGGTTGGTCAATGATTAATAATAATAATTGGTTGGTCAATGATTAATAATAATAATTGGTTGGCCAATGATTAATAATAATAATTGGTTGGTCAATGATTAATAATAATAATTGGTTGGTCAATGATTAATAATAATAATTGGTTAGTCAATGATTAATAATAATAATTGGTTGGTCAATGATTAATAATAATAATAAGTTGGTCAATGATTAATAATAATTGCTGTCAATGATTAATAATAATAATTGGTTGGTCAATGATTAATAATAATAATTGGTTGGTCAATGATTAATAATAATAATTGTTTATCAATGATTATAATAATAATTGGTTGGTCAATGATTAATAATAATAATTGTTGGTCAATGATTAATAATAATAATTGGTTGGTCAATGATTAATATTAACAATTGGTTGGTCAATGATTAATAATAATAATTGGTTGGTCAATGATTAATAATAATAATTGGTTGGTCAACATTAATAATAATAATTGGTTGGTCAATGATTAATAATAATAATTGGTTGGTCAATGATTAATAATAACAATTGGTTGGTCAATGATTAATAATAATAATTGGTTGGCTGTCGCAGATTAATAATAATAATTAAGCTGGTCAATGATTAATAATGACACTTGGTTGGTCAATGATTAATAATAATAATTGGTTGGTCAATGATTAATAATAATAATTGGTTGGTCAATGATTAATAATAATAATTGGTTGGTCAATGATTAATAATAATAATTGCTTGTCAATGATTAATAATAACAATTGGTTGGTCAATGATTAATATTAATAATTGGTTGGTCAATGATTAATAATAATAATTGGTTGGTCAATGATTAATAATAACAATTGGTTGGTCAATGATTAACACAATTGGTTGGTCAATGATTAATAATAATAATTGGTTGGTCAATGATTAATAATAATAATTGGTTGGTCAATGATTAATAATAATAATTGGTTATTAAACATTAATAATAATTGGTTGGTCAATGATTAATAATAATAATTGGTTGTCAATGATTACTAATAATAATTGGTTGGTCAATGATTAATAATAATAATTGGTTGGTCAATGATTAATAATAATAATTGTCATTTTAACATTAATAATAATAATTGGTTGGTCAATGATTAATAATAATAATTGGTTGGTCAATGATTAATAATAATAATTGGTTGGTCAATGATTAATAATAACAATTGGTTGGTCAATGATTAATAATAATAATTGGTTGGTCAATGATTAATAATAATAATTGGTTGGTCAATGATTAATAATAATAATTGGTTGGTCAATGATTAATAATAATAATTGGTTGGTCAATGATTAATAATAATAATTGGTTGGTCAATGATTAATAATAATAATTGGTTGGTCAATGATTAATAATAATAATTGGTTGGTCAATGATTAATAATAATAATTGGTTGGTCAATGATTAATAATAATAATTGGTTGGTCAATGATTAATAATAATAATTGGTTGGTCAATGATTAATAATAATAATTGGTTGGTCAATGATTAATAATAACAATTGGTTGGTCAATGATTAATAATAATACTGTCATTAACAATGATTAATAATAATAATTGGTTGGTCAATGATTAATAATAATAATTGCCGTCAATGATTAATAATAATAATTGGTTGGTCAATGATTAATAATAATAATTGGTTGGTCAATGATTAATAATAATAATTGGTTGGTCAATGATTAATAATAATAATTGGTTGGTCAATGATTAATAATAATAATTGTCAATAATGATTAATAGTTAATTGGTTGGTCATGATTAATAATAACAATTGGTTGGTCAATGATTAATAATAACAATTGGTTGGTCAATGATTAATAATAATAATTGGTTGTCAATGATTAATAATAATAATTGTTACTGCATTAATAATTACTAATTGGTTGGTCAATGATTAATAATAATAATTGCTGGTTCTAATGATTAATAATAATAATTGGTTGGTCAATGATTAATAATAATACCGGTTGGTCAATGTGATTAATAATAATAATTGGTTGGTCAATGATTACAATAACACCTGGTTGGTCAATGTGATTAATAATAATAATTGGTTGGTCAATGATTAATAATAATAATTGGTTGGTCAATGATTAATAATAATAATTGGTTGGTCAATGATTAATAATAATAATTGGTTGGTCAATGATTAATAATAATAATTGGTTGGTCAATGATTAATAATAATAATTGGTTGGTCAATGATTAATAATAATAATTGGTTGGTCAATGATTAATAATAATAATTGGTTGGTCAATGATTAATGGCTTAATAATTGGTTGGTCAATGATTAATAATAATAATTGGTTGGTCAATGATTAATAATAATAATTGGTTGGTCAATGATTAATAATAATAATTGGTTGGTCAATGATTAATAATAATAACTAAGGTTGGTCAATGATTAATAATAATAATTGGTTGGTCAATGATTAATAATAATAATTGTTTAAGTCAATGATTAATAATAATAATTGGTTGGTCAATGTGATTAATAATAATAATTGGTTGGTCAATGATTAATAATAATAATTGGTTGGTCAATGATTAATAATAATAATTGGTTGGTCAATGATTAATAATATTAATTGGTTGTCATCGATTAATAATAATAATTGGTTGGTCAATGATTAATAATAATAATTGGTTGGTCAATGATTAATAATAAAAATAATTGGTTGGTCAATGATTAATAATAATAATTGGTTGGTCAATGATTAATAATAATAATTGGTTGGTCAATGATTAATAATAATAATTGGTTGGTCAATGATTAATAATTACAATTGGTTGGTCAATGATTAATAATAATAACAATTGGTTGGTCAATGATTAATAATAATAATTGGTTGGTCAATGATTAATAATAATAACGTTGGTCAATGATTAATAATAATAATTGGTTGGTCAATGATTAATAATAATTATTACTGTACGATTAATAATAATAATTGGTTGGTCAATGATTAATAATAATTGGTTGGTCAATGATTAATAATAATAATTGGTTGGTCAATGATTAATAATAATAATTGGTTGGTCAATGATTAATACAAGACTGGTTGGTCAATGATTAATAATAATTGGTTGGTCAATAATAATAACAATTGGTTGGTCAATGATTAATAATAATTGGTTGGTCAATATGGAGATTGTTGTTCATTGTCATAAGGAAACTGATGGGGAAAAAAAAAGCTAAAAAAAAAAAAATGAGACTAATAATTTTAGAAAATTTTTGTTCAATTTCTTTACCTGATACAACATCATTCTATCATTATCCAAGTTTAATTTCCTTCCTTTTCTACAATCTACAAATGGATTCTGAACTTTTTTTTTTTTTACACCATTAAAATATATCATGGTGTTTTTAAATAACACTTCATTTGTCAAATAATGTTACTATGTTACATAGAAGTTGGTTTCCAAGTTTAAAAGAAAGCATTTACAATCTTCTAAAATTTCACTCTGCAATTCATTTTCAAACATTTTAATTGTTTAATTTGTAAAATAAATTCTGACAAATATCTTCTGCATACATGGAAAATAATCAGCAGAAAATCAAGTCAAAGTTTCTTAAATTATTGGACATCAATAAAATATCACTTGTTCTTTTATTAAGTAGCAAATGATTAAAGCAAATTCAAGTTAAACACCATTGGAAGGAAGTTGGAAAAAAGGTTTTGGTTTTCTTATTATTTGGTACATTTTTTTAAAATATGCAATAACAATGAAAATAAAAGAGGGGAAAAGAATATATGCTAGTGCTCATTTTATCAGTGGCACTACTGAAGAGATCTCGAGATTACTGACTTCTCAAAATCTAACTAAAATAAGCAAACAAAACTTTTGGAATTCCTTACAGAGTTTTCTAGAAACAAAATTTTGTTGTAAATTTTACTCACAGCTTGACGTGCAGTTGTTGTTGGTAGAGCAGCAGTAAGTTCGAATGGCTGATCCTCTGGGACAGTTTGCAACTCAGCTGTGTCTCGAGGCTAACAGTATGGCACCCACAGACACGTACGAAAAGAGAAAAAAAAAAAATTGCAATATTAATCAAAATCATCATTGAAGCCATTTTGAATTCAAAATACAGAAATAATAAAGAGGTTTAATAACTGCTGGTTTCAAAGCAGACATCAATACATATGTACAAGATAATGGGAGACGTCTCAACAATATTTGCAAGATGACATCAGATTATGATTTTTGTAAAGATAATAGTTTATTAACTTATTTAAGCAGTACCAATTCTCAGTGAACAATTATGAATTGAAAGTTAAAATAATGACATTTTTTTTAACTGCCAATATAGCTGTCCTAAATTAAAAATAAGAGCAGAATTTATTTCATAATAAAATAAAATGCAATATTTCAAATAACTTTCAAGTGAACAAATTATTATAATGACTTATAATACGAGAAGGTTTTATCAATTTCTCTTATCATTAAAACAAAGTTTTCTATAAGCTAAATCAATGTTTAGTTTACTATTTTTTTTTTCTTGTGTATTCTTTGTGTGCTATTTTATATAAGAGATTTAGAGAAATTAGGTGAGCATATCAGAGATAACAGAATTCTAAAAAAGTATCCATACCGATGCTGGTTTTGCCAACATTCGTTTCACCAGTCGATAATGGTTATATAACGGTCGCATAAGATCCTTGGCTAATTTGGAGGACTAAAAACAAAAAATTTCATAAGACATTAACATTTGTAACATTCATATTCATTTAGAACTTTTTCTTTAGATGTAACATAAATGTGAGATTTCTAAGCTATAAATATAATTTTCATATTTAGCAATCATTAATTCTCATACAATGTTAGTAAAATAACATCAAAAGATTGTGCATGAATATCTTTCTTTCATCAAAATATAACAGACAAAAAAGAAAGTGAATTGTCAATATTGTCAATATGCATTTAGGCAGGTTTTTAGGAAAAAATTAAGTTATATAATTCACATATACAAATATATAGTACAAGGTAACCAAAAAAGTTCTGTCCATTTTTAAAGGAAAAAAAATAAAATGCTTCACAGTATATGTAACTTATATTCAGTCTTCGAAATAATTGCCATCGGCATCCAGCACCCTCTGCCAATGTGTCTCCAGCTGTTCAATGCCCTTGTGGTAGAACTTGGAGGGTTTTGACACAAAGAAGTCTGTGAGGGCTTTGCACATGTCCGCTTCATTGGTGAAGGATTTCCTATGAAGAAGATTATCCAGGGAGTGGAAGAGGTGGTAATCGGATGGCGCAAGGTCAGGTGAATAAGGGGGATGGCACAACGTCTCCCACCCAAGTTGTAGTATGGTATCCCTGATCACTCACGCAACATGCGGCCTGGTGTTGTCATAGAGGAAAAGCACACCTTTGCAATTCACCTTCTGGTGCAATGCCTGTTGTACATGTTTCAATTGCTGCAAGTATAGGTCTCCAGTGACCATTTGGCTCGTTGGTAGCAGTTCATAATGAGCCACTTGATGACCTGTCCACCAGACACAAAGCATAATCTTGTGTGGGTGCATAGGTGGTCTTGTGGTGTGAGGGACAGCATTCTGAGGAGACAATCAATGTCTGGAACACTTGAGAGTTTTGTACAGAACCCACTTTTCATCACTGGTAAGCACTCGATTGAATAAGGTTGCAGTACGGTGGCGAGAAAGCAGTGATATGCAGGCTGCCAGTTGTTGTCCCTTGTGGACCTCCAACAGCATTTGCGGAACCCACTTGCTCAGTTTGTACATCATTTTCAAAACCAATGCCTTGCAGTACGTTCATCCACAGCACTATCCCCAAACGCTTGACATATGCGGCAACTTGATGCAGCTGCTGATAAGCCCACTTTGAAGTTGTAAAGCAAACAGCCCTGAGACACTTCCATCCTTCTCACAGCTGTCTGGCTTATAAATAATGGCCGGGCACGGTGCGTGTGTTTTTAATAACGTCTGATGTTCCTACTTTCGGCTGTCCGAATTTGAAAACAATTGCTACACACATTTCGTATATGTTTCAACTTCATTTAATGACTAATCAAAAAACGGACAGAACTTTTTTGGTTACCTTGTATATACATCCACACTGACAAACATATATACACGCAAATATAATCTTACAAATTATATATATATATATATCTCCACATGCAGTGTGGGTATAGAAGAATCCAAAGGAGTATCCTGTACATACAGTGGTAGGATAACTCTCTAACGGAGCTCTAAATATATATGTATATAAATACATAAGGAGCAAATATAATATATATATATATTCACAAGTTCATAAATACATGCTTACACATATGCACAATCATGCATTCATACATTTATATCAATTCATAAAATAGAGTTAAAAAAGAAAGAAAAAAAGAAGAAATTGAGGTAAAGAAAGATAATATATAGAAATATGGTGCCAGCAATAGTTTTTACATAACGGTCATAAGTGAAGGTTAAACAACAACACTTTGCAGTGTTTTATTTTCATCCTTATGTTTTCTTTCATGCTGTATTCTATATTTACTTTATTTTCTTTGAGGGATTTTACATATTTAACTTCATGATATATTTCATTATTACTAGAGTTAGTTAATTTGTATTGTACCAATTCATACAAGTGTTTAAGTATAACTGAGGGATGATTTGATTAACTATTTATCTATCTCTGGCTGCTTAGTTCTCATATATCACATGCACTATATTTTTAATGATGTATCAATGACAAATTGATGCAATAAATTAAAGATGAGAATGTGTCAAGCAAATCATTTAAGTCAAGTAATTTTCAGTCGATATTTCATCCATGATACTTATCTACTGGTTGTTATCACTAAAATATAATGATTCAAAGTTTACAGCCAATGATAATGCTGTAAAAATAAAATATGAAACCACTGATCTCCAGCCATTTTCAGGTGTCCTACAAAAGGAAAGCTGTACCTTTTTGGTAAAAAATAAGACGCACACGCATTCAAAGTAACTCACTTGGAGTTTTCATTAAATGTTGACATCTGGAATGCATCAATGCTTTGAGTGACAAAACTGAATAAATGAGTATTAGAAATTAAGTAAATTTCTTTTGCAGGTTAATTTATAGCTGAGAGTTTTAAACGTCAAAGCCTTTCTTCTTCAATGCAGACAGTTACGTCACTACAGCATTAGATAAAAATACATACGTAGATATTAAAATTTTGTTAATTCTTTACAACCCATCAGTGGGGGCTATGCGTTTAAAGATATGTAGAAGAGGAAAGAGAATTAGAGAGTGCATACAGACAGGGAACATACATTTTCTTTTTTCAGAAAACAATTTTAATGAAAATGCAGAAAAAAAGTTTTCTTTTATAGTGAGACAACTAAGGCGAGATCAGCGACAGGCAAATATGTTGTCATGCAACAAAGTGAAATGATCAGGTGAAAAACAAAAGATATGCATATAAGTTCAACAAAAATACCGGATGGAGTAAACATTGTGGGAAAAGTGGGAGGGATAAAGAAGCATAATGAGAGAATGAGAGAGAGAGAGAGAGTGAGCGAGAGAGAGAAAAAGCTAAGAAGCTATCATCCACCAAGTACTTACAGGCCTGCCATGAATGCCTTCGAAATGGAGCAAGGATTTCTGTATGGCCAGCTTTTCTTCTTGGATCTGGTCACGGGTCATCAGCTGAAGGTCAACAAAGATTATCTAGCTAGTGTCTTAAAATCATCAACCCTCTTCTCACTTGCAAAGGATTAAAGAGACGACTAACGGAAACATAAAAACACCCTTAAAGAAAACGTGGGCACATTTCCCTCCAATTGGATTCCTTGAAATAGCATTTGAATTTAGTCACATGCTATTTCTATTATGCAAATCAGAGTAATATTGATTGGGACCTGACAATGATTAACTAAGCATTAACTACAGCTTCTAATTTATCAAGCCATATGAGAAATATTTTGAATTACTGATTGAGCCCATCTAAGGATCCTTGTTATAAATCTGTTGACATTAAAAAATAAAAAAAAAACTTTTCTAGAAAGATTGTCAGTACTTTGGCAAATGATAGACATATGGTTTAGATTCAAGTTTTTTTTATATGCTGGGCAAGTATTTCAGAATGCACACAAAGTGATTAGGACATAAGTATTCTTGTAAAATCTTTTTTATTCCATGTTGATTGATTGATTTTAATAGAATTACTTTTGATGCAGGAGTTTTAAAATGTCAAGAGCCAACCAAAGTTTTACTTTCCAGCATTGACTTTTGTAACAAAACCTCCCAGGAGAAAGATTTTCAAAACATGTTGACAATGAGAAATCAGTGCTTATGAAAATGTAGTGTTACTTTGAAAGGAGGCTGTATGAACACATGGCAATGTGTATATTAGTGTTGTCAGATAGGTGAGGCTTGTTATAACAATCAGTCAAGAGAAAAAAAAGGATTAAACTTAAATTGCTATTAAAAAGGGATTTTTTTTCAAGACAGTTACATAAAACTTCATTTGTCAGCAGATAATCATTTTTGTCAACATCTAAATAATTTCTTTTTATTTCAAGTTGCATAATATTAAATATTTTCATGTTGGTGAGTTGTATGTTCAAAGGTTAAACAGATGTGCGATACAGGTAAATTGCAGAAATTAATAAAAGTTAATAATTTCCAATGAAATCATAGCGTAAAATCTAGACAAAAGAGTAAACAACAGATTTTGATGATAAAAAGATTAAAATGAAGAAAAATAATTGAAAGATAAAAAAGAAATCCATTATTTTGTACGGAAATACGTAAATGAGGTTAGGTAAGATAAAAAGTAATATTTTGTCAGAATTAACAAAGGTTTTCCTTTGATGACCCGTATTTATTAACATATACAATGGATATAACAAAAACAAATTTGCCAAAGATTTTTCAGAAATCTAATACAAAATAAGATTTTTTTTTAAATTTTAAAAAGTAAAAGGCATCTTTAACAAATATCATGAACATAATATGAGAATATATTTAAATTTTTTTTTTTAGTAACATATAAATATGGGACACTTTTATTTCATATTTTATCTTAACACACTAAGGTGAAGAAATTGAATGCAAATAATAATCCATAATTTTTAAAGTACCTCCAATTCTTCTGGTCTTCTGGCATCTCGCCGTTTCTCTTTGAGTTTCTTCATGATAGACTCCAAAGTTTGTTCCATGGTAGGGATGCTAGTGGGTGATTCAGAACCACCAGAGGATGCCCCGCTCCCATGCCGGCTCCGGCTGCTCATCTCGGCTTCTTCTTTTAGTTCTAAATTATTTTTTTTTAAAGTTGACAGATTAAAGAAATATTATTTTTTCACAAAGAAAGATATTTTCTTGTTTCAATTCAGAAAATAGGAGGAAAAAAAATTGTTTCATGTTTATAAAAAACAGAGTAGAAAATAATTGATTACATATAATTCTTTTAAAATATAAAGTTGAATAAATAAAAATAATACAACTCCAGAAGGTTTAATTCCATTTTTAGCCAAGTAAAATTCTAATTGTAGTGACACATACACAATTTCTTTTTTTAGTTTTTTTTTAAAATATTTCAATGCTGTCTTTTCTTGGACACATTTGATTCCTGATCTAGATGGGTCCAATCCAAAATTCTCTATGAGAATGAAACCTGATTAGATTGACCAAAAGTGAAAAGGACTTACTATTCAAAATATATAGAGATTCAAAAGGAAAACAATTAAAAATTGCTTACTTTTTAATTCTTTCCTTGCTTTTGTTAGGTCAGCCATGTACTTCTTAATTTCAGCTTTAGCAGTCTTGTCACTCTGAGATGGCTGGAGAAAGAAAAGAAAATTAAAAATTATTAAAAAACAATTGGTCATATTTTTTTAGCAAATATATTGCCATACACACACACACCCACACACAAAGCTTCAATGATTAATTGCTTGCTATGGATAAAAAAATCCTCTAATACTAAAATATCTTATATACAAACAAATCAAATAATTTTCTTATCAGACAAAAATCAATAATAATGCTGAAATATATACACATAAAATCCGAAAGAATTTGCATGAGAAAAGGAGAAAATAAAATAAAAATTACTCTTTGGTATTTTTTTTTCTAATAACAATGCCAAAATAAAAAAATTAAAAATAGTTCAACTGATCAGGCATTTGAAAATGTAAATCAACTTTAACTGCTAAGATATTACAAATTCAAAATTCCACATTTAACCCAAATAGACATTTTAATAGTACAAATAAAAAGAAAGAAATGAATATGAAAAGTAAAAATAACTCACTCGATAGCCATGTTCTTTTTCAAAATTTTCTTCAAAAAGCTTGATCTTTTTTCTAAGAGCTGAAAATTAAAAAAGTTCAGATTGAAACACTGATTTGAAGAAACTAACTTTTGAACAAATGATAATGTCCTAATAATGGTACTGAAGACTCTGCGATGTTAAAAATCAAGACACATATTGCTCTGTGGTTAAGCGCCAATTTTCTGTATAATATCTATATGCAATATCTATTATTTATCCGCCTCTTCCCTCCAGTTATGGGTTAAATAATAGGACAGATTGGGTTCTATAGCCTTGGTCGGCAACCAGTCTACCGCAGAAAGCAATGGCAACCTACTGCTGGATAATCTTCTGCCCAGTCAGTCATGTCTCTGTCGAGACATGATCGCCCAAGCATGTATCACGTATGGCATTCAACTGACTGACTGATGGACACGAGTGTATTCATCAAAAAGCCAACAGAGGAGAGTACAATTTATAAAATTTTCTTAATATGCATGAGTAGTCTCCCTTACATGATACGTGAATAAAATATAATATAGTTCTTTATTCTCATATCTATCTATCCAAAAGCCCAAGAGCCACTAGAATTAGTAGGTTATAAAATTAAGAAGCACAATTTATTGGACTATGTGGGGAAGATAACAGTTAACCTTAGACATAAACAGGTTAAGATTGTAGCAATCAGGGAAGCATTCTCTTGGGAGTCTGTTCTACAAAGTAGCAGTTTTACATCCCATCAATGGAACAGGAAGAAAATGAGGGTAGTTCACTACAATGTGTATGGCATGGTGGGCCTTAACTGTAAATTTTAGAACTAGTCTAACTAAGGAATGTACTTTGAACATTTTCAATAGAAATAGCAATAGAGCAAAGAGAGGCGTGGGAAAAGGGCAATAGAGTAATAGAGTAAAAAATAACTAATCACCCATAAGGACGCAGAGACGCTTTTAGTCTATTGAAACTAGAATGTGGATGATGGCAGCAGTAATCCTCTTCCGCTTGATTTGGCTCTTGTAAAGGTAGAGGATAGAAAGGAAGAAACTGACCATAATTCTAGTATCCTTAGCAATGGATTGTACACATGAGTTCCACTTGAAGCCAATGCTAACAGTCCCACTGCATCACTTGTGGAAACTCTTCTTCCTTCCCAGTCAATTTTGTCTTCAAAATTTGAAATCTAATCTCAATCATTATCTTCTTAATTCTTTTTTTTTTTATTGTTCTCTCTCCTTAATAGTTTTTTCCGCCCTCGTATTCCCTAATATTATCATCTTAGTGGCTTTGTTTTGCTTGAGGTGAAATGAGTAAAAAAAAAAAAAAGTTCATAGGTCTGAGTTGAGCTGGGGATATATAGATATATATCTATCTATCTATCTATATATATATATAGTCATCCGCAGAGATCTGCCTCGCTGCACCACAGCTCATCAGTACGCTTAGACTCCATTCTCTTCCCAACCCAGGATTGAAACCCGACCAAGTCGGTGTCAGTCGGCAATTCTACCCCTTTGGTATTTGAGGCAGTTGTCCCCTCCGCTGAGCTATTAAAGCTCGGTGAGAGAAGAGACCAGCTGCCAATCTCTGGTCATCTAGGGTTTTGGAGGTGCACCCATACATCGTTGTCGTATAATCGGTATAGACATTCACAAATTATCAGATGATACTCTTTTGACAGATCGTTTATATAAAATAGAAAGAAGGTTGTACTGAGAAATCAATCTTGGAGGACTGTCCGTTAACAACTACCTTACTTAATATAGTCACGGCTACTCACATTGAATTTTCTTTGTAAGTTGTTTCAATCTGGCTGTATATTCATCTTCCACAGGAACGTTGCTAAAAAAAATAAAAAAAAATAAAAAATAATCAAACATACACACAATACATTAGAATATTTGCAGATATTTCATTTCTGACTAAAAAAAAAAATATAATGGTGTGACAAGTCATATTTAGCAAATTTTATTTCAGTGATGTCATTTTTACAGGATTAAATTTTTAAAAAAATATAGAACTTGAATCTAACAGAGACTGAAGCTAGTGTTGTTATCATTCATGTTCAAATACAATTAGGAAATATTTTTGTGTCAAAACTCACAGCAGTTGAATAGTTTAGAATTTTTGTCTTTTGCTAAAATCATTTTTTCTTTAGAGCTCTCAAAATGAAATGCTAACTTTATTAGGATCTATATTGATGGAATTGTGTGTCACTTGGGAGAGAGGAGAGACATCAATGTAAATGTCGGTTATAATGATGCACCAAGGAGAAACATGGAAGATGTAGGGATGCTAAATTTTAAAATTCCTAGCGACCGTTATGCCGAGACATACACATATCAGCCAATCTTCTTCAATTTCTCAACACGTTTGCTTTTATCGGTGTTTTTTAAATAAAAACCAAAGGCATTTGGAAACCAAACGAGACTGCCTCAGCTGTGTGTCTAGATATGTTGGTTGTGAGAAAATTAAATCTAGTGACCCTTCATCTTGTGTGTTTCTTCTCGGTACATAAGTATAACTAAATTTTTTGTTTATATCACCCCCTCTTCATACATACATATATTTCTATCAATAAAAACATTGCTTTAGTCAAATAAGGATGAAATGTATTTTTTCCTATTGATATTTGATTACCAAACATTGTTCTGACATAGAAATTTATGTATTATTGTCCCAGATATTATCAAAAACGAGTTTTTATTGACATCAACAACTTTTTTTTTTTTAAATTTCATTCTAAGATTTCCAAAATGATAGAACAATTCAGTCCTAGTGTACCTATTAGAAATAATTTACATATTGTTAAACTATAACTCTGTTGAGCTTTAGCTAACAATTCTCATTATTTGCTGTGTAAAGAACAGTATAGACCCTAATAAAGCATACATTTGAAGCTACATTATTTTCCAGCTATACATTCATTAAATTATCCATCGTGAAAATGACTGACTTAAAAATTGCATTTTCGGTTTTAAGTAAAATTTCATGATTTCCTTCACACTCCATATATAAGCAACATTAGAAATATATGGATAGTGCTGCCCCAGTTTCCCATCCCCCAATATCACCATCTCTAATAGAATCAAAGCCAACATACACAATATAGGAAAAAATAAATAAAAAGAAAATGGTTAATTTTCATCATTTCAACATCTTATAACAATATACTGCACATAAAGTTCTCAAGTATGAAAAATGACATTTTTTTAATGTTTAATATTTTTCAGTTGACCAAATGAATAATTTTGAGTGTTTTTCCCAGTAAGCAACAACTTTGTTTATAGATATGTTATTTTCAAATAAATTCATTTTGTGTCAGCTAAAACAAAATAGTTTTCTTCTTGTCATACTGTCCCTCTCAGATTATATCTGAGAATATTTACACAAACATAATTTATATATAAAAACACACACACACACACTCCAATAATTCTCTTCAATAAAATACATTCTTTGTAAAAGACGTTAATTCATCTAATGAAGATTGTTAATATAACGGCCTAAATGAACAGCTGGTTGATTCATCCAACACAAAAGCAGTTACATTTTTGCATTGAATATCAAAGAAAAAAGTAAACTTTTCAAACTGTTGTTACATTGAATGACAAAGTTATATTTTTTCTCTCACAACATGAGCAATAGAACATTTCCTTACAATATTGAGAGCTACAATATATAAGGTAATGAAGCAATTTTGTAAAAATATAAGTTTATTTAATTTTGTCAATATCTTAAGGCTATAATATCAGTGTTGATCTGCAAGCATAAACAAAGTATTAAGAAAATCTACTTGTCCACAAGATGCACAAATATATTTTTAGAATTTGATCCTTTTTGTAAAACAAACTAAATATTTTTGCATCCATTACTCTAGTTGGGAAGGAGATCTCAATATGAATTTTGTTTGAAAATGGTAAGTAAAATAAAGCATCAAGTTAGTTATTTATCTTTGGATAAAAGACAATTTGGATGCTAGAATTTGAGAATTTAAACCCTAATATCATAAAGGATAAAGCAAAGATCAAATGAACTAACATCCAATTTAAAACTATTATCATCAAGTTAATGATTTTAAAAATTTAGAAATAATTAAAAATATATTTTTATGCTTTTCATATACTTTAAAAGAGTTTAAATCCATTATCAAACATGTTTTACTCGGGTCACTTTGTGTTAAGTTTACAAGATTACAGATTTTTTAATCCAACAACACTAAAGATAAGCAAATCAAGAAAAGGTTAAATTCAAAATCAAACAAATGTGACGATAAAGCAACTTCCAGTATAAAAAAAAACACGTAATAGAAAACAAATTTTGAAATCTCTTACTCTATTGAATTACTTGAATCTTAAGTCGGCATTTTTTTTTCTTTTATTTCTAAGCCATTTTTAGCAATGAATAATGAAAACCAACTGGCATCTTTGAATGACACAAAGTCAGGAAATGGGAATGTCTTACAACCTTCATAGCAAAATTAAGAGTCACTGCACATATTCAGGAAAATTCCAAATTTATGTTAGGTGTTATTTGAGCATCGATATTTTAGTAATTCAAATCTGATTGAAACTAAGATTTAGCTTGATTGAAAATTCTTTGAAAAATACATTTTTATTTTCTCTTTTGAGGCTGTATATAAATTCTTCAATTTCCAAGTCTTTTCTGTTTTTGTAAGTCATTGTGAAAGCAAAATTTATATTTTAAAGATTTTTTTTAAAGCATTGTGTATTAATGTCTTTATTATATCTGACATGTATAAGTATGCAATACTTGTGACTTAGTTGTCACATTTAGCTCCAAGTATTTATAATATTAAATAATGGTTACAAGTGTCTTCACATGCAGAATTTTTAATAACAGTGGCATCAAAACTACAAATTAAATTCAACATGCATAATAATCTTAAAACAACATTATCGTCATTTGTAATTAATTGTGACTACAATATGAGATTCACATCAGGGAATACCAGATGGTCTAAACTGAAATGAATGTCAATAAGAAACTTGTACTAAGAGTCGATCTATAGTGACCCCAATATACAATAGGTCCACCTGGAAATACCAAAGAAAATTTTTTCACTTGGTTTTGCACCAGAAGAGCCAAGTGCCATCAGAGGGTTCACCTAAAAGGTAACCTCTTAGCCACCAGGAACAGATTGGTACTTCACAGTGTGCCAGTTGCTGCCTCTGACATCTAAATAGGTGGTCAAACCCAGCTGTGCTTAGGATATGCACATGTATGACAACCAAATAACAGGAAGACATATAAGCACCCCAGTTAAGGAGGGGGTGGTAAACTCAATAATAATGAATTTATTGATACTTGTTTGCACAACAAGTCTGTAGGGATTGAAATAAAAAGACAAAAATAAAATAAAAAAATAAAATAAAGACAAAAATAACAAGACAAAAAAATAAGATAAAAAACCAAAAAGAATAAATAATCTCCAAGGAGGCCACTAAAAGGAAAGACTGTCCATGCATGCACAAGAAAAAAGGGCTTCCTGGTGCTAAACAGAAACCAAGGTCTTTTTAGCTTGGAACAAGATGTACCTTTCTGCTTGGGGAGACTCTTTTCCCCTCAAAAAGGTTGTCACCGTCTTGTGAATAAAAACCAGTCCCAAAATATTCCAAGTGTCTTCATCTCCTTTTCCTTTGCCTATTTATTTTCAGTGACAAAAACAATTCAGCAGGTATTGGGTGTTTAAGTGAAAGAACCAAAAAACAACCCAGCAATAATAACCATAACATCTATAAATCTTTCCATGAGTAGAGCAATCCACAATTTCTGTAAGTTAGATATTACATTTCATTGAAATCATCAGGATACCAAGTCACTTTCAAGGTGAACAATGCTAATTAAGTTTAACAGAAAGAGATAAACATAACAGGCCTAAATATAAAAAAAAAAGCCAAAGAAAAAAAGGGTTGGGTGTCAACATTTGAGAAATAGTACCAGTTTTCAAAAGGAAAATTGAACTGAATTAATGAAGGGGCCAAAAAGTGAATGTCTCATTGTTGAAATAGATATCATTAATATTCTTTTGAGTCATACTTAAAGATAAAAAAAGAAAAGAGCAAGAATTAAATAAGAGCAAGAAAAACAAAAACAAATCATTTTTTAAATGTGCCAAATTTAAATGTCTTTTAAAGATGATATTTATTAAGGTTAATCTGCTATAAAAACTCAATATCTGATCCCTGAATGCTTCAGGATTGTCTAACGCAAGTTTATTAAAGCATACCTTATTGTAGTTGCTATCATTAGAACCAAAAAGATATTTTTTCAGTGCTTGTAAACTTAATTTGACTTTCTGCTTGTAATCTTAGAATGAAAGAAAAGGTTAATAAATCTGACCAACATCAACAAAATATAAGGTATATTTAAAAATTGCCGGACCTGAAGGAGACTACCACCACCTTTAAATTTGTTGTTTTGAATTTTTTTTTTTAACTTTTTTTAGCATAGTCTTATTGATTATTACATAAGTTTCCGATTGACAAAAAAGATTTTGAAAAATTTCAATATTTAAACAATTTTTGGGATCTCAGTTTCATACAACGTTATAGTAAATCGATCCTTCATTTTGGAACCCCTCGCCGGTACGACATTACCACCACCTGTAAATTTGTTGATTATCAATTTTTTAAAACTTTTTTCAGTGCAATCTTATCGATTAAACAATAAAGTTTTCAATTGACAAAAACATTTTTAAAAATTTCAATATTTCAACAATTTTAGAGGAAAGGGGCTCAGTTTTTCATACAACCTTATAGTAAATCGCTCCTGTGCAATTAACTTTTTTGCTTGTGCATATTCAACAACTGAATCCTTTGCGAAATTTTTTAATAAAGCCATTCTTGGAGTTTCCGAGGAAGATGCCATCGTAAGAACTGAAGAAAACTTGAAAAAGACAAAAACAAGAGCAACAACTCTTAAAAAAAAAACAAAAAAAAAACAAAGCAACCCCAACTCAAGTGGTTCCAAAATGAAGGAATGAGAAACCGAGTCCCCCACCCCATCCCACCTAAAATTGTTTAAATTTTTATACTTTTTTTTTGATAATCGGAAACTGTATATAATAATCAATAAGACTGGGCTAAAAAAAGTAAAAAAATAAAAAATAAATAAATGAAAAACAATAAATTTAAAAAGTTGGTGGTAGTCTCCTTTAGGTCTGCCAAAAGATTTAATTTCACTTTAAATTCTATTATTTAAGTCTTAGAAATTTAAAAGATGAAAAAATAAATAGCATTCATTTACCACAAATATTTATCTTTCAAGATAGGTCCTTTAAAAAAAACAAACTCCACAATTTATATTTAAAAACTTCATCATGCATTTGGTTTGTGGCTTAAAGCTTTCAGTCATGAGCAAGCAAACCTGATAGGAACAATTCTTTTGCCTGAAAAGAATTTCCCTGCTGTTCATCTCAGTGTTAACATATCTTAAAACTACACATTGTATTCTTTTCACTCTATATATGCCATACCTGAGACTCAAATTTAACCCTCTAGGGCCATTCGTATCATATTTGATACAGTATTTCTCTATAAGGAAACATTTGGTATTCATTGACTGATCAGTCAGTACTGCTTTCATTTGAAATTTATAAAATTTCTTAAAAAATTTTTCAGGAAAATATTTCTTTCAAGGCTTGTTTTCATACTGTATCAAATATGATACGAATGGCCCTAGAGGGTTAAAAAAAAAAAAAAAATAAAGATAATAGAACAAATTGTGATAAATAGACTAATATAAAAAACAGTTCTGTAAAATCCATCACATTTTATTGTTTTCTAAGTCTCCATTTATCAACCAAGGTAAGCAATGAAAAAATATATCTTTACAATCATGAATTTGGAGGTAGAAGAAATAATTTTAACAAGGTACATAAATTGTTTGTTAAAAAACTTCTTCCCCATCAATTTTGTTCAGCCATTTGTCATCGGACCTCATGTTTGAAAAGAGAAAATCTGAAATGGTTTCAGTCATTTTTATATCACTTTTCTTTCAAGTTTGTTTTCTGCTCTTATTAATACTTGGCAAGATTTTTTTTTCTATAACAACAAAAAGATTAATGTTGAGTCTTAAAAATGTTTTGGGGAAATATGAGACAAATTGAAAATAAGATGCGTTTTTTTTTTGTTTTTTTTAATAAAAACGAAAAAGAAAATTATACAAAATAAAATTAAACAGAACATAGGTAATGCTAGATTCAGCAAAAGAAAACAAAAACAAAACTCATGCTCAATTTACCTGGGGTGCTGGGTTCAATAGAGACAAAGTAGAGAGAAAAATACTAACATGAACTTTGGATGGTAGGAATTGGCATCTCGAGGTCTCGAGTGCCTATAAAATGAAGAAAATAACATCAAAGAATGTGGAGAGGGAGAGAGAGGAAAAAAAAAAACAAAGCTATCAAATTGTCAGAAATCCATGGAAACAGCCAGATTAGAAGAAGAATCTAGAAAAGACTTTTAGAAGTCAGGAGGGGAAAAAAAAAAAGAAACAAAAGAGAGATTTTGTTTTAAAAAAAAATACAAGCTTCAAAATAATGAATTAACTTTTATTTATCTGGTAGTGGTGGCGGGGTAATTAACAAAATCTTTAAATAGAAATATTTGAGAAATTGAGAGAACAATCTGGTGTAAACATTGCCAAGTGAAAATCTAAACTAAACTAAAACTCATCCTAATCAATACATCCTCCTCTTCAGGTTACTGCATTTATTATCCCTACACTATCCAATAGTTACGTAACAGTTAATCAAGTACAAAACAAGAATTTTTTAAAAATAAGACACTTGATCGAAAGGCTTTCCTCATAGTATTCAATTTTAACTAAAGACTACATTTTTTCTCTTCAGTAATATGTATTGTGCAGCAATTTACATTAAAACTGAGAAGCAGAATATTCAAATTAAATGCAATCAAATAGGCAAGGTTTTATATATATATATATATATATATTCACAAATTATAACATGAATATGGTATAATATTACTACAAAAGTAGCTATTTGTATGTATGTGTATTCAGATGTCCATGAATGCATGTCTATATATATATATATGTATATTTGCAAGTGTGTGTATGTATGTGTGTGTGTATATGTATATATATGTGTGTGTGTGTGTGTGTCTGTCTGTATGTATGTATGTATGTACTAGCAGTATAGCCCGGTGTTGCTCGGGTGTAATGAAAGCTTTAAAACTAATCCATGGTCCTGGAGCTCAGACTCTTTGGACATTGGCACGAAAGACTAAAAAGCAATAGTAGTTGTTTCCAGTTAAAGAGAAACCATAGACTGAAAGAAAAATGAATGGATGTAAGTCAAATTTTGATTTCCTGGTATTGATATTTTTTTTGTCGTAAACTGAATTTTGAAGGCTAAATAAGTCCTCTGAATAAATGATATCATGGCTGAGACTAAGAACTACAATTATACCTACTTAGAGCCAAACCCGAAGCAAAAACTAAAATAAAAGGGCTGAAAATAATACTGATATACAGGCAGATAAACAGACACACACACAAACATC
This sequence comes from Ascarosepion bandense, assembly GCA_037127315.1. NCBI lineage: Eukaryota > Metazoa > Mollusca > Cephalopoda > Sepiida > Sepiidae > Ascarosepion > Ascarosepion bandense. Next base: position 1,177,259 of record JBBBDQ010001445.1, read on the forward strand.
TTGCCTTTTATATATATATATTATCAATTTTCTGCACTATTGGCACTATTGTAAGAACTGCAACCTTGAAACTTCTGAATATCGTTTCTTATGTCTTTGTGTGTATGAAATTTGATTAAAATCGGATCACTCCTTCTGTAACGATTTTTTCGATTATCGATATTTATCGGGGGTACCTCGACACAAAACCTAGCTAAGAACACTCGCAGATGCTTATAGTACAACTGTGTAAATTTTCAAGAAAATTGCTTTCAGCCATTTCGAAGTCTATAGGTAATGGAGACACACACACACACAGAGACAAAGTTCCATTCATAAATAAGTTTAGATATATATATATATATATATATAGGTAGATAGATAGATATCTAGTTAGATGGGTGTAAGTTTATGGTCCTGGTTTCAGGCTTTTGTGATCGTCAGACGAACTGATTTAAATTTTTTTTTTTTTTAAAATATCAGATATAAGTAGGGATGCATATATTGATGAATTTTTGTGGAAGTGGGATGAAAATTTGGTGGAATATTTGTCGTCATGATGCCTTTTGTACAAACGCAAATATAGATTAACACTTGTACACCCACTGACGTGTGCAGAGACACACGCATACGTGAGACTGGGACTCAGCAGATATATGTGTGACACTTTGTACATGCATATGCATTTGATTGGTGTATAGTGTGTCTACCAAGTTTGATGCCAGAGGTTTTGTGTATTTCCATCTATATGGTGATATATTTTTTACGATCTGTGGAATTTTTAGTCGTGTACGTTTTTGTTTTTAGCTTGTGTATTTGCGTAAGTATATATCTAATTATGTTTATAGGTTCATGCATTTAAATATGATTGTGTCTGCCATGACCTCATTCATTCAAGGCTAGTCATGTTACGAATTTGCCCTGACTGTATCCAATATGTGGCAATTCAGTCTGTGTCCAAATAGAGCTTTAAAATTTAACAGACAAATTAACTAATCGATAAAAACAAAACTTTGAAATTTGTGCATGTATATATGTGTGGGTATATTAATCTGTATATGCATCTGTTTGCCAGTGTATGTGAATATACTTGTCTGTTTTTCCATGTGTGAATGTTTGTAGGTTTATTTATGTGTGCGTTCTTTCTCTTCCCCATTTAATATATGAATAATTTTCTAAATCTAATAAATTGTTAAACTTAGAAAATTTTTTAAAAAATTTCTCTTCCCCATTTAATATATGAATAATTTTCTAAATCTAATAAATTGTTAAACTTAGAAAATTTTTTAAAAAATTTCACAACAATAATAAAGTAAATCTAATAGTCAATTAATAATGCTGATCTCAATTTAATCAAATATTAATACTAATGCCCCCCACCCAAATTATCTTTAAGTCTGCTCACATTCTCCAAATTAGAAGTTGCTTTACTCTGATTGGTCTACATTGTACATACAACAATGCCTCCCTGATTAAAGGGGTTTTGCTTGTTTTTAACCTTTTAAAACCCTTCAAGTTGAAATAAACCTCATCACTTGATAAGACTCAAGAAGTGTCGAAAGAAAATAGCTACTTTTGTAGTGATATTATAACATATCCATGTTATAATTTCTGAATAAATATTATTAGTTCTACTTTGTATTGAGCACTTTTTTTAAGAATAGTGTTTCTTTGGATAAGGAATATTATTCCATCCATAAATACCCTATACTCGGTTATACATATATATGGTAATTATTATTATTTTAATAATAATGACATACTGCAACTTGATAGCTATAAAGTTTTGGTGTTAAAACACCATCATCAAGGCAGTAAAATGTGGTTAAATTATTTTGTAACATATAGATAAGGAGATTTTAAAAAAATGAAGAAATACAAACAAGATCAGCCAATGAGAAGAATTAAGAGTGGGTGGGAGGTAATAAAAACTCAATGGTGTGAGGATGTACGATTGGCTTGCTAGACGGTTGTGTAGCAAAATTTCTGTGGAAATCAGATATGTCAAATTTTAAACAAGAAAAAATGAAGCAGAAAAAAATAGGTAAAATAAATAAAAGGGAAAAAGAGAAAAAGAAATAAAGTAACTGCAACAACCCTAACTTATCTCCTATGCAAAATAAATGCCTTCCAGATTCCGTTGTATACCACGCTACTATCACTACCAATGAAAATTCTAATATTACCAAACATTAAATAATTTTGTCTCAATTTTACCAGCATAATTTACCATTCAGTAATAGAGCAGATAGATATTCTACTTCTCTCCCTAAATACTACTGGCAGTTGAAAGATGCAAATAAAACTCCTGCAGTTAAATGAAAAATATTAACTAAAGTTAAAAAATATAAATCTTTACATGAAATATGTTTCTTTTTCTTACAATAAAAAAACCATATAATAAAATTCCCAAAAACTGACATTAAACCAACATAATGAAATAACTAATTTCTATAATCATAAAATCTTTCATACCGTTAAATATATCTAAAATTATCTTAAATCGATTTAATATTTTTTATTCATTTTATTACTTTCATAATTTTAGAATATTGAGCGAAAATGTTTAATTTCTATTAGTTTATTTTTTATATGAACAAATCCACTTGTAATTTTTAAGAAAAATTTTAACTTATTGAATAGTCAATTTTTTAATTACCTTTATTATTTTATTTGGACTTATGATAATTTTAAAATTTTTGCTTATTGAACAAGTAATTTTTTTTTTAATTAATATTATTTCATTTGTACTTATAAAAAAATCCTTGTAAGTACATATTTTAATATCTGAGTTCGTTATTCTTATCTTTCTGTTTGTTTTGATTTTTTTTTTTTATGTTATGTTTTCCAACGTTTGTATTCATCTTCTCTATTTCTTTTTCTCTAATATCAATTTTTTCTGCTTTATTTTTTTTTCTTCTTCCATTTTAAAATTTGATATATCTGGGTTTCCACAGAAATTTTGCTACACAAATGTCTAAGCAAGCCAATCATACATCCTCACACCTTTGAGTTTTTATTACCTCCCACCCCACTTAATTTTTCTCATATTTCTTCATTTTTATTGATTTTTTAAAAATCTCCTCATCAATATATTACAAAATAAATTAACCACATTTTATTGCCGGATAATGCTGTTTTAACACCAAAACTTTATAGCTACCAAGTTGCAGTATGCAATTATAATAATCATTAATTACCATATATTTAGGTTCTATTTTTGTACTGAGTCCTTTTTAAAGTAAATATCTAACTGGAGAATGTACTTCCATTAGTAACTATTACTCATTATTATTATTATTAATAATATACGTGCACACATTGGTGGCAAACTTCAAACAAGCACTTATCAAATGTGTAATAATTATTTTCGACTTCTTCCGTCAGTCCACCGTTACATTATATTGTATAAAGCTTCATGTTGAAAGGGAACAGAAGTAAATTTTATCCTGAACTCATAATCGAAAAAGGACTACTATAAACAGAAATACATAAACTATAAACAAAAAAAAAGAAAATTAAGGAGCAGATTTTTCTGAACAGCTACAATAATTGTGAATCACTGGCGAAAAAATATTAACAAAAAGGAAAATAAATCAAATAGTAAAGTTCAATTAGAACAAAACTGGTTGCACATCTGTGAGCCAATTAAAAACTGATTCATTAATGATTTAGTTAAAAAGAAATTAAGAAAGAATAAGAGCGATTGAGAGTAAGATCGTTAGTGGCTAAGCAGTTTATAGGTGCTTATAGCTTTATTTTCACTAGAAAGAAAAAATGACTTTCTCAGAAATGATGCTGGTCAAATCATGTAACATTTCCTGTTGGCAAGCGTTTTTTGTAATAGTTTGTCTATTCTGCTAACCACTGAATTTTTTTTTTCTCTAATATTGGGATTTGAAATTTAAACAGAAAAGATCTCAAGATTATCGCTGCTGACCTTGAATGAGATCTACACTCTGTGGTGAATTGGGGCAAGAAGTGGCTTGTCAATTTCAATGCCACTAAGACCAAGCTATTGTTTGTCAATCATCACAGGCAACCTCTCCTGCCTCCCATAAGCATGGACCAAACAAGTCTTCCTGAGAGCAATACACTGCGCCTCCTCGGCCTTACCCTCTGTTCTAATCTCAAATGGAACCACTACATTGAGTCCATAGCTAAATCCACTGCTAAGAAGATTGGATCGCAGTGTCGGGCCAGAATGTTTTCCCTGCCTGAATCCATCCTGCATATATGGTCAGGCGCCCCTGCTGTTCATCTCAGTGTTCTTGACAGGCTCCAAAGGAGAATCAGTAATGTGATGGGTATTGAATTGGTGGCTTGACTCCAGCCACTTCCCCACCAACGTGATGTGCCTCTCTTTGTTCTATAAATACTTTCATGGCTTCTGCTCCAACGAACTTAAGTCACTGGTGCCTCTGCAACAGGTGTTTACTTGTGCAACCAGATTGAATGGGTGGGACCCAGTTGCCACAGTTAGATCAACCAAATGCAAACAACAATTCTACTCCTGCAGCTTCTTCTCTCGCACTTCCCGCCTGTGGAACTCGCTTCCATATTCTTGCTTTCTTTATGGCTACAACCTCCAGGAATTTAAATGCAATTTCAATACTCATCTATTAACTGCTTGACTAGTTCTTTCACCACCTCGTATATCCTTTCCTTTCTCTCCACCTTTGCAACTGTCATCACACCTGTATTCCCATAACTTCTCTTGCTCCTTTCTAACTGGTTCATCTTCTTCACTCTTATGTAGCCCCCTGCATATCAGTGGCATTACCACCTTGCTCAGGGTGATATGAATAAATTCTCATCTCTAATATGAGTCCTAGGTTTAAAAATAGAAAGCTAAAAAGAATAGGTGAGGAAAAAGTAATTATTACCAAGCTACTTAGTAACCAAAGGCATTAATGCCAAATCTATCTCCCCATTAATTTTATAATCATTTGCTGGATTGGCATAAGAGATTTTTCAGAAAGTTATACAACAAATAAGTCAAACAGGAAGAAAGTAAAAAGAAAGAAAAAAAGAAAAAGAGAAAAAAGAAAAGAAAAAGAAAAAAGGAATTAAATATTTTAGGGGACAAAAATTTATCATGGATTAAAAGAAAGGATACACATATGGTAAGACTTGAGAGAGTTATACACACAATGGTGGATATATAGCAGATATGGAGATACTGGGATAAATAGTGAGAGAAATGGATAAAATTTGTACTGAAATCAGAATTTCTCTTAATTATGAAAATATTATTTCAAAGTAAAATGTAAAAGTGACTGAAAATGTTATTCATAGGTAGAGAGTCTTATGGCAGTTCTTGTTTTAAGCAAAAACGTTTTTTAAGTCATAATCTAGTGATATGAATTTAAAATCATAATGACATTTTTCAACAAAAAAAAAAAAAAAAAAAAAAAAAAAATCACTGTTTTTAGGGCAGATGTCTGTATACTTTCATAATTTATTTTTTCTGATGACAATGGACAACCATTTTTTTTTTAACCATAGAAAACAATATATAAATCAACAACGATCAGTTGTATATTACTAAAATTTTCTTTTAAGCAAAAATGGTGAGTATAGTCATGAAAATTCAAACTTAATACAACTTTAAAAAAAAATGTGAAGAAAAGACACTAAGAGAAAACAGTTTTTTAATCAAGTAAAGAGAAAATGGAAAGAAAAGGTGCATTTGCACTCAGATATTTCTTTACAAATTCAGGATTTGCTAAGTTAGGGAAAAAACAAAAGATTTTCTGTCAATTTCTTTTCTGAATATGACTTTTCTTTATGGAAAATCTTTAGTCACAATACATAATCTATTTTACAAGTTTATGACCTACACCAAAGAGAGAGGTGGGAGGGGTGCAGAGGTTCTGAAATATCAAAAACAAAATGTATTTAATCTTCCTAAGAGCTTACACACATTTCACATCAATGCACAAAAAGTGTTTAATCATCATCAGTTTATATCATCCTCAAGCACAAAAGCAAAAGACAATCAGATATTTTTCAACAATTGCAGATTTTAAATTTGTAAAATAATAAATAAAAATAGAAAATAAAACTTTCATTTGGGCTCTTTGTCTAAAAGTGAAAAAAAATAATATTATATGAGAGCAGAGCACAAAAACACTAAGTTTGACTTTAGATGTTCAGATGAAAGCAATTTTTAAAGAAACCTGAAACCTAATATTTATATATTACCTGTATTTCTGGTATTGTTCCTGTTCAACTGGAGGTGATGGTGGAATATCAGTGTTGGAAGAAACACTAAAAGCAAAGGAATGCATTTGTTAACAAAAACATTAAAAGATTCAAACAAAATTGGATAAGAATAATAACAGTTTCAGAGATTTTATTTGAATAAATCAAACCCCCAATAATTTCTGAACCTTTGGCATCTACCATGGTAGGAAATTGTTTGCATAGCAAAAATAAAAAAGTAACACAAATCTATACCTGTATAAATAGGTATAGAGTTAGCTTACTTTAAAGAGGATTGGATTTGCAGTTTTTACTTATGAGTTTTATATAACTTAACGCGTTTTTTTATATTATGTTTGGTATTAATATTAACGAAAAGTACGCAAATATTCAATCTAATAATCATTAATCTAACAAATATAAATAATTTTCTGTTTGTGAAAATGTCAAAGTGACCAAATCCATTTATATGAAAAAGAATCTGAATGGCAGTTTTTGGGTGTATCCCAAACTTGTATATTCAAAGAAAATTGCTTGCCTAAATTGGCATTTTAAAGATGATTAAAATAAAATTATTTCTACAATAATGGAAGGAGGATATTAATATCTAGAATCAATGTTCTTTTGCTTTCTTATATTAAAATGTGGAAAACATTTTAAAAAGGTCAACATTTTGATGCTTAATATATGTAAATTAGTAATAAGATGCCTACTTTTCTATTTGTTAGAAATGATGTCCAAAGAGTTTCAAAATGTTTTAATGACAATATGGGGACTAAAACTTCAAATGAAAATAAAACAGTTTAGTTTTTAAATGATCAGCATTTTGTTTTCTGGGAAAGAAAAATAACATGATCCAGAAATCTTTAAATATACATCAATTAAATTTACAAAAATTTATTAATATTCTTCAACAACTGAAAGCTTACAAACTCTTCAGAATTATGCATATGGCTTGCATGTTTGTTAATTCTAAAACTTTGAATGAATAAAAAAATAAGTAAACAAACTTAACTAATCCAGTAATTTAAAAATATTAAGAGAAATATTAACAAAAAAAAAAAAAAAAAAAAAAAAAAAAATCAACAAAAATAAAAGACATCTTATAACTTAAAATTCTAACAAAGTACAGGTAATCAAACTGAAATTGTTTATAAATTTATTGGAAAATAAAGATTTTATAATAGAAATATCAAAGAGCAGGGGTGGGGGTGTTGTCTCTGGTCTGCAAAAGAAAAGATCTTTGTGTAAGAATATCAAAATAACAACATGCAATGTACAGACCCCTGTTAATGAGTGTATTAACTAAAAGATGTCACCAGCTCTATGCAAAACTTATCTACATAACTTATATTAATGCTGAAATTTAGAAAAAACTATAATTTAAAAGAAACCAAATTAGGAATCAAATTGGTTATGTTTTAGTGTTATGACTGCAGATGTAAAATGGCAGAGACAAGCACAAGAAGAAGTGGATTGAATGGAACATCCAAGTCTTTTTGTAAGTTAGTTGCAAATTTAATTTCCATTCTAAAGATGCGACTCATGACTCATTACATCATTTTTCAAAATGACAAGAGCCTAGTTATTTACAATCTGAAATTCATCAGATAAGATGCAAGGAAAAAATAATGATACAGTTAGCATGGAAAAATTGTCCAGTAAAATTTAAAAAAAAAAAAAAAAAAAAAAAAAAAAACACCTTCAAATGCTAATGAAACAAAAAGCTAATATTTATAGTGAAATTAGCATTTTCATATTTAAATTTTGCCAATAAAACAGTTTTCAGTTACATTTATGAGGAATGATGAGAATATCTCAGCCCAACCAAGAACGAACCTATAAATAATATCTATAAATTTATGTCTGGTCATTTGATCAGGATTATGGGAAGTGAGGTGGGCTGAGAACTTTTCAGCACCTAATCATATGAACAGGACTAAAGTAATTATATTATGTAAAACAGTGAAAAGTATATATTCAAAAAAGCTAATTTCTAGAAAAATAAATAATCATCATATATATATAGTGATGATCCACGTATACTGTCTTAATATGTATAGGAAAAACTACTAAAAAGTTGTAAGTTTAAAAATGTATTTTTTTGACAGTATTTATTTCTTTCTATTATTATATTTGATATTTCAGACCGTCCTCGGCCTTTCATCAGAAACAAAATATATATATATGTATATATATATATATATATATATATATAAAGACTAGCAAATAAATGTCTTACATTTATGTGCAAGAAATTTTTGTACTTTTTAAAAATTATTATAACCTTTCTTAATAGATATTTTTGATTAAATCTTATTTAAACAATAGTGTATGTGTGTGTGTGTGTGTGTGTGTGTAGATTTTGCTTAGAAAATATTCATATCTTATATAATTCATATTAGACTATTTCCCAGATAATGCGTGTCAGGTTGTAAATAAATTCATTTGAAATTAGAGAAATCTCTACATTCAGATATCTTACTTTTGAATGTTTCAGTTTTTGATAGATTGGTTTTACCAATGGTGTTATGGTTTTAGAAGCACTCACCTGATGGATTCACAGAAAAGTTTTCTCTTGAGTGAATGAATTAATGCATAAAAATGACTGACTTCTCAACTAACTACCATATAAGATTTGTATGAAAATGTAACCAACCAGTGGCAATTAAAAGGTATCAAAGAAAATAAAACATCTTTCTTAAAGATTAATTCTGCTTAAACAATTCAAAAATACATTGCCATAGGTGTAGATCTTTATCACCTGTTAGGAGAGATCCCTTCAGAATTCTCAATATTTGGAGAAGATTTCTGATGTAGCAAAAGAAATCAAAAAAGTATTTGAGGTAGCATTTTCTTTTTTTTTAATGTTAAGAGTCATATGTACCTTTTTTATTTGTGTTTTTTCTTTCAAGATTAAATCTTATACTTTCTCAAATAGAAAGCTATAAATACAGAAAATGTAAAATAAAAAACTAACACTTTTAAAATGATTGAATGAAGAGGAAAAAGTAAATCAAATATTAAATTAGGCCAACAAAAAACTAGATAATTTGCAAATAATTTATTCAGATAAAAAATATATAACTTAAAATGACAAAATTTTGGAAAAGTATATTTAATTTATAAAAGATTAAAAGGATACTCAAAATAAAAATTGAATATTAATTACAGGTTAAAAAAATTACATATCTTTAAACTAGAAATCAAAATGGTTTCAATCATTTTTCTATGGCAAGATATAAACAGAACACACATTTGTCACAAAATACTCATGAATGAACAAGTGAATTGTGATATACATTCATAGTGGATTGAGTAATTCAATACTTGTTGAATTACAAGTACATATTTTATTAACGTTTTTTTTTATATAAACTAACAATTCAGAATTTAAATCCATTATTAAAGTGTCTAAAGTAAAGGTTAAAATTTTACACATACAAATAAAATTAGCTTATACATGCATATGCAATGTTTGAGAAAATTATATATATATATATATATATATATATGTGTGTGTGTGTTAGTGAACATACATACATAGCCATTCAAAAGAACATTATTAAATGATATACAGATCAAACATTTTAGAAATGGCACATTTGAATAATTGTCTCATATACAAGATGCTTTCAGATCAGTTTCCAAATTTATACAAAAACTTGGATAGTAAATAATTGCATTGAAAGAGAGAGAGAAAAACAAAACAAAATGGCTAATGCGATTCAATAATGATCCTAATGAAGAAAATAAAAAAATGTTGAAAAGAATAATCAGAAAAAACAAATTTTTTGTTTTTAATGACTGCCAAACTGTTAATCTGAACCAATTATTATCATACATGACAATTTCCTGTTTTCTGATGTCTAAAATTCTCACAACCGGATGATTTATATGGTTAGTTTTATTATTGTTTTAAATGCATGGAACAATTTTTATTAATTTATCTCAAATTGTGGACTTGCATTTTTTACAATCTTTAAATACTTGGTTAAATGATTAATCAAAAGATGATAAAATATTAAAAGCATTTTTATAATAAAGAAAACCTAGAAAAAAAAAAACAGAGTTTCATCATTTTTTTTAATGAAGTTTCAAGTGTTAAATATTGATTAATAAACCAATCATTTAATGATGTACAGCAAAGACCTGCACAATAACAGTTTTTGTTAACACTTTTGTTTTATTCTTTACAAATTTGCTCTTTCCAAGTTTATTTTAAATGACAAGAGGAAAGCATTAATAGAGAATATCAAATGCTTAATGTTTATTTTCTATTACTTTTAAATACATACTTTAGACAAGAATTTTTACAAGTGCAATATTATTCATCCTATAGCTCCTGATAAATAGATGCTTTTAAATAGATATCTACATGCATGTATACATTAAACATTGTATATTACCCACATTTTATTTTAATAAAAAGGAATACTAAAGTGGTACTAGACATTTGAAAATATAAGAAACGTGTGAATGGTGATACAATTCTTGGTCAGTATTGTAAATTAATCCAAATGAAATGTAAAAGTTCCTTTTCAGACACTAGCTTGGCCTATATATAGTATTTAACTCATCATAGTTTCTCATAAGTTTTTTCCAACACTGAATTACTGATAATAATTAAATATCATCTCCTGAATAACTTACCAACTGCTTTTTAACATCAAGTCGTATATTACAAAGTTGTAATGTTGCACGATTGAACATAAAGATCATCTTCCTCACAAAAGAGGATGAAGCAAAAGAGAATTGAAAAGGCAAGCATAAAGGAAGTTAGAGCTTTGATAATGGTTAAAGGAATTTTTTATTATTATTATTAGAGAATAAGCTTTGGATAATAAAGGAAAACAAAACAAGGCTTTTAGCTAAGGAGAAGAGATAGCATTGGCTTGTAGCACAAGTAATCACAATTCCCAGACAGATAGTGGCATTATAAAGAATGATAACCAACAGACAATGCAAAGGTCTTCGAGAAAGAAAGAGAAATGTAGGAAAACAATAAAACAAAAATGGAAACCTTAAAATTATTTTTTTTTAATAACTATATGGAAAAAGTCATTTTAATTTATGACTATTTGTTGTTTTTTTTTTTTATAAACACTGAACTTGGCTATTCAAAGGATCTCTATTATTATACCTTGTGAAGTTTTATTTTAAATGCAAACAGTGATTTATAAATATCTTCATAAAAGAAAAAAAAACTTTAGATAATATTTAACAAAAAAGGCAAATGCCGTTGATTTTTCTTTATCTCAACAAAAACAAATTAAACATTCTTTACTTACAAATATACTTTGCATCATTTTATGTACAAATGTTAGATGTAATTCAGATTAAAAAGTGCATAAAAATCAGATTTACAAATTTTATTTTATATTTTCTAAGATAAAGAGTAAAAATTCTAAAATTTTATTTAATGCAAATGGAACAAACAATAGAGATTAGCATATGCATCCACAAACAGCAGTTGTATATGAAGATTTTAAAACAATATTTAAAATGTATTGAGACTGTTCTTGGTTTGACCAACTGTATTCATTAAAATACAGTTTGTCAAGTTGAGAACTTTTCAATACCCCAAATATATGTAAAGATTTGAAATTGTATCAGGTATTCCTCATTATTTTCAATAAGAGCAATTCAAACCTCTTGGATAAAAACAAACTTTGAAGAATTTCACTGATAACAAATTTCAAACATTTTGAAAATAAAACAAAATTTATTCACCCTACGCACCCAATCTCTTCTGGCAATAAAACAGGTAATTTACATAATTTAAATGTAAGAGAAAATACTAAATAATTCTATTAGTATGATTTGAAACCACAATAGCCAAGTTCAGCATGGTTCATTTTTAATTGGTTCAAAAATGTAAATAATTTGTACCACGTCTCAGTTTTTTTCTTTTCACAAAAACCATTGATTGTTACCAGTGATTCTTAAAGTTATTTAGTAATTCTTTGTGGTGACAAATTTGATCAGCATTACTTCATATTTTACAAATACAATTGTTATAGAGGGACTTTTTTTTTTCTTCTTTTTACAACACAAAGTTATGATTAAAAGGTTTTTATTATTTCCATGATTTTTTAAATATTCAGAAAATCTTGTCATTTGTTTAAAATAAAAAAAATATTTTGATAAAAAAAGTTCCCATAAACAAATTTAACACTTCAACTGTATATAAATTTCAAAACTAAATTTTTAAACAAAATTACTAAAATCATTCAAATTACAATTAATCAAGTCATTTTTTTTTCATCAAATATTTTTCTTAATCACTGGTTATTTTTGTAATCTGTATACTCAAAATCTTTATATATCTATTGGAATCAATATAGATAGAAAGTTTCTTTTCATAGATGAACCAATATCAAACAAAAAATAAGAGTGTGCAGAGAGGCAGGAGAGAAGATGAATTCAAATTTCAAAGGGATCTCAATATTAAAATATTTAAATTAATTAAAATAAAGAGTAAACGATTCAGTTTTAAATTCAAAGCTCACTTACTGCAAATATCAAAAGGGATAAAGTAAAACTAGAAAATACTCCATTTCACTTTATCCCAGTTTAATGATATTAAAAAAAAAATGTCATTATTATCATTAACAAGAAAATGGTTGTGTTCTGTAAATTTCTTTTGCTTTATTCCTCTTTGCAGAGACAAAGATAATATATTAAACAAAAGGATGGAAAAGACTTTTTTTTTTTTTTTTCGCAGACAAGGAAGTAGATAGATTAGCAGTCTGGCAGGAGAGAGAGAGACAGAGACAGAGAAATGTTTTAAAAAATGGAAAAATTGAGCACTATATTTGGTGTTGGTATGCAATGAGGTAGAACTTTTGGTAAGAGGCATGAGTAGAGAGAATCACCTTCGCCAGAAGCCTGGTCGCAGAGCACTTGGTGATAGTGGAGCCTCGTCGTAAGTAGTAGTCCAGCTGCACACCAAAAGAGAGCATAAGAACACACAAAAAAAAGAAGACATCAAGAATATATCACAGTCACAAATGAGGATTCATAGTTAAGATTAATAGCACACAAATGGAATATTAGCAATAGAAACTCATAATCAAGACTCATGACAAGAACTGAAACAGTTTGGTTATAAAAATCAATAGTAATAAAAAGAATTCTAACAGTTTTTAACAGTTCTTATTTATCAGTTCCAAAATATTTAACCCAAAAGTTGGAGAAGCCAAATCTACCCACAGTGGAATATCTTCAGTAATTCTCTTTTCAGCTAAGTGAAACAGACCTATCCATTAAGATATTTGGCCACATAATGGATCTAATTTGGGTGGAGGGGATGTGGCAATCCAAATTAGGATAGAAAAGATGTTTGATGCTTGGCTTTGGAGGAAGAACAATCTGACATGCAGTCTCTTACCATTAAAAGATAAGAATTTAAAAAAAAAAAAAAGGATTTTTTTAAATTACTAAAATTGGAAACAGATCTTCTATAATCAGGTGTTAAGAAAAATTTATTTCCAGATGATCATTTGTCAGCCTTGAGGAAATTAAATCTGACTGTTTTACATTGAGGTCTGCATTCTCACATGGTAACATCACGCATGTGATTATCTCTGAAGTAGGGTCTTATGTGCACAGACATGTTTTAGATCATTTTTCAAATCAATTTTTTTTTGTTTTTACATAATGAAGATATTCTTGCATTTTAACAATGGTTCTAGTAATTTTCACTAGTTTCCAATCTTTTCACTTTTTTTTTTAATTTTATTTTTTTTTCAATTGGAGTAGATAGACTAAACTATCGCCCAGTTCACACTCCACCCACATCTATTGAACAGGTGAAGAGGCTCATCCCTTGTTCCCTGTTTAGGATGTGGTTTCCGGCTTTCTCTTTTCCAATCTTTTCACTCTTACATAGCCCCCTGCGCATCAGTGGCGTTTTCGCCTTGCTCGGGGTGATATGATTAAAAAAAAAAAATTTTATTGCACAAAGACAGCAAATTGGAGTGAAATATATTTTAAAATGCACCTTACAGTTTTTTCTTGAAGAAAAAGAAAGCCTCCTCTGAAAAACTGTCAAAAAGAAATTATTGTGATATACAAGTTTGACTTAGACTCTTACAGAAGCTATTGAAGGTGTTCATATTGACAAAAAAAGAAAGAAAAAAAAGAAGAAAAAAAGAAGAAAAAAAAGAAAAAATAAGAAAAAATGCCCATTTCCTGGTAATGTATTTGTAGACATCTGCTAACTGGAATAGTTCTCAAGATGAAAATGGCCAAAACCATATCGTATTTGATGTGTGAAAAAAAAAAAAAAAAAAAAAAAAATTGAAAAAAAAAAAAAGTTAACATGTCTGCACAAATGAACATTTGCTTCAGTAATGTTCTGATTAGTGATGTTACTTCAGGAAAATATTGACTTCAATAAAATAATCATGTTCACTTAATTACCAACGTATTTATTAAAGATTAATAAGAAAAAATAGTTTAAACAAAATAATATGCTAAATTAGACTTCAGACAAGATTCATGCATTTTTGCTTTGTCATATTTTGATATTGAATCAATTATGACTTTCTCCTATCTTACAGATATTAAAAATACTTATTTTTTAATCAAGACATTGCTTTGGAAAATTTGCCATGTTACTCTTAGTGATGATCATACAATGAAAATCATTATTTGCAATGGAAATTGCATTTAGCCTAATAGTTATAAGACTAAGAACAACAATTAACATTGTGAGGCTCTATTAAAGATTTAGTGAGAAATGAATTATCTAAAATAATACAACTGATTCTGCTAGTTACTGCAATAATTGCATTAAGATGGAACAATTTCACAGTGTAAATACATGGTGAGGTTAATAAAAGCAATAATAATTCTAGAAGAGAAAGAAAGCAAATTATCTCAAAACATTTCCAGCCAAAATGCATGTTTTTATCTGTCATAAACAGTGGCGATTATGGAACTCTGAAAGTGGGAGCGGCCTCCATTTAGGGGCCAAGATTTTTCTGAGGGGGGGGGGGAGACTCAAGCAGCGTCTTTATTTTCATACTACACACCACTATCGTATACACAACTTAGGAATGAGTTTAAGTATAAGTATGTTACTTCATTAAATTAAACAGAAAAACTTTTCAATCATAGTAGTGGAGTTCTAATCTATTCTTGCCCTCTTTTCCACTCTCAAGCTGTTCGAACACAAGAAAAGTTAATTTAATTTCAAAACAAAATCTAAGGGTTAATACTAATGTCAATACTAGCAGAACAGTGTAATTTGTCTCTTCTGTTTTTTCTTTTTGTTTGTTTTGTTTTTTTTCCTCTACAAAACTTTTTTGAAGCACAAAAATGTATGAAAAAAATATGAAAATAAAATAATGCAACTAAATCAATCAAAATGCTGTGGGCAACACTGCCATACAAAAACCAGCTAAAAACAATTGAAGTAGATAGACTAAACTATCGCCCGGTTCACACTCCACCCATGTCTATTGAACAGGTGTAGAGGCTCATCCCTTGTTCCCTGTTTAGGATGTGGTTTCCGGCTTTCTCTTTTCCAATCTTTTCACTCTTACGTAGCCCCCTGCACATCAGTGGCGTTACCGCCTTGCTTGGGGCGATATGATTAAAAAAAAAAATTTGTTTTCAGCAAAGTTCGACCATACGGTCAAGAAGCTACTTTGAAATAAAGAAATAATTTAATATTTCTCTATAACCCTGAAACAAAACATCAAAAAGGGCAGCTGGATTGATACAATCTTAAGTTAACATACATGCTATACTGCTTTCATTTTACTTATTTCTCTAAATTTCAATAAAAGTTAATGCAAATTATTTTACATCAATATTCATAGATGTTTACTTCTTAAAGAGCAGAGTCAATTTACGCTACTACTAGCTCAAAAAATAATCTTGATTGAATGGTAGGACTCTAGGTATAGTCAGTAACTGAATAATTCAGTAACTGAGTAATTCATTCACTAGGCTGACTGTGATACCTGTTGATAAAATTGACAAAATTACTAAGATAGGTACCTCCACTCATTTTCTATAACTAACTTTTAAATTGAAACTTAATTTAGTTTTAATTGAAAGCTAAATGATTAAATTTACTATTTCCAGTAAGCAAAATACTCTGGTGTATTTTGAATAGGAATTATAATGAATGGAATAAAAAATTTTTTTGAGATTTTTAAAATTAAAAAAAAATTTTTTCAGACATTTTGCCTAAGGTAGAATTGCCACTGGTCATAAAGACTTCATACTTTCAAGGATTTTGGAAAATAACAATTTTGTCCAAAAAAATACTTTCTAAAAGAAAGCATTTTTTATATCTTCATTTGAACATCTTTAAAAATGATTTCAAGTCAACAATTTAGGGAAGCAATTTTTCAAAAATTATTATTGCTTTGAGAAAAGTCTTCAAACCACACACACAATCTATATTTATATGCATTATTTTTTTTTTTTAAATATCAAAATTCAAAATGGCTGGTAATTCAATTTTTTTAAAAATCTTACTGCTAAATAATTAGTAATTAACTACTTTAGTATTTTTCAAAACCTGTTTGCCAATATTAAACTGCTAACAACATTCAGCACTGAAAAGAGTAATTTTTTTTTAAAACATCCATTGTTTTTAAATGTCTGAATTGGGAAAGTTGCAATCAGTTACATATAATCAGTTTTCAAGATTTATATGCAAAATACTTTTTAAAATATCCCTTTCTTCAGTTCTGGAAAATTCAAATTCAAAAATCTATTTTTAGAATACAAATTGTAAACAACTTTAAAGTTTTATAAGTTTTAGTATAATAAACTCATCACTTTTTAAGCAGATCTCCATCTTTTCATAAAAATATCTATAAAAAGAATAAGTTTAAAGTTTAAGGAATCTAGCGACAGTAGATTTTTAGTCTATTTCAACATCCACAAATCCATAAAATTTATATCCAAAAATTATTTTCCAGCTCTTTTAAAGGAAAGCATAACTATTAAGCTAGACAAATTTTAAAGGAGTGTTAAAATCTAAAAACTTCTAATTAACCACAAATTAATTCAAATCTGCACACTTACAAAATTATTTTTAAGCCAATATTTAAAAATGTTCTTTTCTTAGCCATTCATAAATTTTCAGTCATTTTTTTTTTTGTATCATGAACATGAAATTTTTCTCAAGGAGATAAATTAAGCTGTAACAGTTTGAAATTTTAATGAATAAACTTAAACAATCCATACAGAGAAATAATGTAAGTAAATAGACACCACCATTATTTTGCACCGATTTGACATTTGCTCAAAACCTAACAGAAATAATTGGCCTATCACCTCCTCCGATTACCTTGTACTCTAGGGGCAAGGGAATTATCAGATTTAAAAATGGGCCAATACTGTTGAACAATTTGAAGGTGCAATGCATAGTCATAAAGCAGTATTAAAACTGGGAATTTCATTTTCATTCTTTACAATCCATACAACTCACCAATTGAAGAAAAGGAATTACTGAATCTTAAGTTGACAAAGGAAAGTTGTTTTTATGATGAAACAGAATATAAAAAAATATCCATGTAAGGTGACAGATATTGTAGAGGAGAGCATCAAAATTAACCCAGAACAGCACTAAAGTATTTTCACTGCATCATTTATTATAGCAGAGCAACCAAAAGAACTTTTTTAAACCTGTCTATATTCAACAGGGAAAGCAATTAAAATGGACAGACACAAGGGCTTTTGACACACTCATCTTCACAGATGCTCAATATTGTTTAAAGTAAATAAGTACTCTCCAGAAAATTGCCAAGCAAAGACTGATTTGAATGATTTGCAACTTATCAACCAAGTTAGACTTCGCATTTATGGTTTAAGGTCTATTAGGTATTTACAAAAATAATGGCAGATTTCAGAAACAATTTTATTCTTGAAAAATTAACTGTAGAAATATTGAAACTAGTCAAACTATGAGCCTTCAATTAAAAAGGTTATTTATTCCTTGTTGCTAAAAAGTTATTGGCTGTGATGCAATGAAATATTTGAAAGCAGATTCCACCTCTGGTTGGCTATTTAAAAATGTGCTTAAGCACTTAAAAGAAATGATAATTAGTGGGTGAAAGATCAGGAGAATATGGAGGATTTCCCAGGTCTGTGAGTTTTTGCAATGTCATTCTTGCAACATGTAGCCAAGCATTATCGTGGAGCAGAATTGGACCAGGTCAATTCACCAATGCAGGTCTCATTTCTTTTTTTTTTTTTCAGACATGCATGCATTTCAGCATATTGATTGCAGTAAGGCTCTGCATTAATGATCTGATTGCCTTCCAGAAAGCTGCAATGGATAACACCAATTGCAGACCACCAGACAATCGCTGATGCAACTTTGGCTTTGAGAAATGTTTAGGGGACACATCATGATAAAGTCATTGACCTGATCATTTCTGGTTATCATAAAGGATCCACTTTTCATCACAAGTGACTATTCGGTCAAGAAAGGGATCATTGGTGTTATGCAGAAAGAACATTGAGCACACTTTAAAACGCCTAAACTGTAGATTTTCATTGAATAACACATTTATCGAGCTTTTTCACCTTGCTGGTACTCTGTAAACAGCATGAGACTGTTGCAGTACTGACACTAAGTGTCCGAGATATTTCTCAGACACTTTGATGTGGGTTTAGCTCAACAGCTGTTTGTAATCATTTAGTGTCAAAACTGCATGACCATCTTCTACCTTCTTTATCTTCAAGGATCTCATCACTAGTACAATATTTCTGAAATCACTTTTGTACGGTTAGATCACTTGTGAAGCCATCTCTCCATACTCTGCTGATATTGGAAGAAGTTTGGGAGAGACTGTGTCGAAGTTTGAACTCATGCAAGAAAAGTAAATGAAGATCATGTTTTTTCATGTTCATAAATGAGGGCTTCTATGCTTCAAGAATATTTGTCTGAAAATAAGTTAAAAATTATTAAAGTGCACACGTTTATTATGTATACCAAAATTCACCTAATATATACCATGAATATTATGTTAAAATGGTTTTTCAAAATACAACACTTCAAGTGGCCATTATTTTTTAACAACCTAATATATACTGTGAATAATATGTTAAAATGGCTTTTCAAAATACAACACTTCGAACGGCCATTATTTTTGTAACAACCTAATATATACTGTGAATAATATGTTAAAATGGCTTTTCAAAATACAACACTTCGAGCGACCATTATTTTTGTAATAACCTAATATATACCATGGATAGGATGTTAAAATGGCTTTTCAAAATACAACCCTTCAAGTGGCCATTATTTTTGTAACAATCTAACAGAACAATGATCATTTGAAACTGCAACAGAAATATCATTGCAGAAATAAATATCCAGTTTCCACTAAGAAGTTTTAATATTTACTGATAGCTCTTTGACAAAAATAGCACAATTTTTTTTTTTAGGATAAAATATAACAGAAGGCAAAAAAACGACTGATTTTTTTTTTTTTTTTTAATGGCTTATCAATCCTTTGTAGGTTATTTAAAGACAAAACAGTTTGGATTGTAAGAATCATTCTTTTTTTTTTTTTTTTTGCAAATGAAAATTGTATTAACAATTTTTTGAGAACAATGATGTTTTTCCAGATACAAGTTTTACTATTTAACCTATAGCTGGAGAGAGGATATTAATTCGCACTTTTCCCAAATGTATTTGCATATCAGTGTGGCAAAAATGACTGAAGAAAATTCCAAAAGTAGTTATCAAGCAATTCATATGAACAAGTCAATTTAACATATATAGAAAATATTCTCAAGATCTAAAATAAAGTAATTGAATATATCCCCCTTCCTACTTGCCAAAATAAATTAGCTAGTCTAATAAATTTGATGCATGAAAGAGAAAAATCTTTACAATCAACTAATAGCGAGGCCACCCAATTTTAATTTGGAGGACAAAATATTCTTCATTTGTATTTCAATGAATAAAGACTTGTAGGTAAACATTTACTTTTGTCATGCCTCTGAACTGATTACCGTTAACATAGATTTACGCATTGTACAACGATAAAAACATACATCAATAGTTTACAACTAGGCATAGAATTTCAAATGAAAAGATTTCATTAACAAAAAAATTTAAATGATTCACTAGTTTGAAAAATAAAATTAATAATTAAAGTTAAGGGAACAATTTGGATTTTAATGCTTAAATTCAGTTTAAGAACAAGTAGAAGAAAATTAAAGACATGACCGAAGAAAAGAAAGCAAATGAGGAAGAGTGAATGTTTATTACTAAAGAAATAAAGCACACCTAATAGACAATTTACAAACTAAGAATTACTTATCAGCCTGGGAAGAAGGAAACTAACGCATGCTTATATGGACAACAACAAATAATATCTTCTATAACAGGATGGGGGGGGGGCAGTTAAGTGGTTGCACAAAGAAAGAATGAAATATCTAATATAAATATTTCTGAAAGGGTCATCATCTTTTTGTACAAATTAATGAATTTTTCAGTTCATTTTTTTTTTTTTTGCTGCATTTGTTGTAGAACATTCCAACAAATTATCTTAATTTATAATAATTCCTCATTGCCTTCTAAACAAGTTCCTCCAAAGATTTGCTTTAAAAAAAAAAAAAAAAAAAGGCTAAGACCAGTATATATATATATATATATATATATATATATATAAACTCTTTCCAGTCAAATTAGTTTTGAAATACAACAAAGTATTTTGCTTATTGGAAATACTATATTCTATTAGCTTGAAATTAAAACTAAGTTTCAAGAAAGATTTTTCATTTTTAATCTTAGATATCGCATTTCTTTGGAGGTACCAGTTTCTAAGGTGTATTTTTATCCACTATTTAACTTAAAATCATTTTCTCAACAAAATGTTTATATAGTAACAGTCAACAATTAAGTACAAACATGCCTGAAAAACATTAAAACATTAGATGTAATATCACAATTTTTAAAAATTGCAATTCAATTTTTTTTTTAATTAGTTCAATTAAAGATGTACTAATTTTGAGAACTGAAATCAATGTTTTTTTTTTTATAAAGCAAGAATTTTAGAGAAATATATTTATTGATAATCTTAACTGATTTATCAAATTAAATTTTAAAACATATCTTATGTTTGTTAGATTAATTTTATCCATTATGAAATCTTAAAAAGGAATTTGTTTTTGTTGATTAAATTAAAATTTATTTAATGACAACGCCTTTCAAAAAACTTTACATGGACATATTAGTCCCTGTTTCACATTTGACAGCTATATTACCATTAAATATTGACCAAAAAGTTTGTACTTTTTCACAATGACCACTTAATAAATTTACTGCAACCACTACTTAAATATTTGTCCTCTTCATAAGCTACGGGAATGTAGATTTTTAATTTTGCATAACATGACTAAATACCAATTGCATTCAAAATTGATAAAGAATTAACAGATCACGCATTCTCTCTGTTCAACTTGCACAGGGCTATACAAAAAATAAAAAAAGGAAAAAAGAAAGAATGAAGAATACTGTAAAAAGCTGAACAAAGTACTGAAGTAAAAAGCTACTCTATAAAATCAATCAAGATAAACTGTTGAAATGGGATAAAATAATATAAAAATCAACAGCAAGCATAAGCGAAGAGTGTTCTGTGTGTGTGTGTGTGTGTGTGTGTGTGTGTGTGTATACCTTAGTCTGGCACAAGGTTGAACAGAAATAACAGGTAGTAAGACTATGTTGCAGCAAGAGCCAGTCAACTTGAAAATCAATGTCCTAAAATACTGGTTTTCACCTAGTTTATAACAGAAGCCATTGACAATGGTGAAGAAATATATACAACTATCTTAGCTAAAATAGTGAAAATATTTACTCAACTGAGTCTTGCATACAGCCATATTACATCCGTGAAAAGTGAATCCCCACTTTGCTAGCAATTATTCTTGCTAGCCATTGTTTTAATGCACATTTACTATGTTAGAAATTTTAAAATAATTTATTAAACTTGTTAACATTTGAAGAAATTCATAATCAAATTCAAAAAGCTGTATGAAGTATTGTAGTTTTTTTAGTAGAAAATCTATTCAGGTAATAATTAATAGGTATCTACTTTTTGCCACAAACTCAGTCTTAAATATATTTTTTAAATAGATCTACAGAAGCCTATTATTATCATTATTATTTAAAATCACAATTTACAGATGTAAAAACAATATGGAACTAAACAGAATCAAACAAGCAGTTTAGTTATTAAGTGATTGAATGGCTTTACAGATGACTTTGAAAATTGCACCTGTCTATAAATCTTTTGTTAGGAGTCAATTCTGGAAATTTAACATCTTCAGCTGTCTAAAAAAAAAAGAGAGAGAGAGAGAGAGAGAGAAAGAGACTCACACAGGCTCTAAATACAACTATCTTATAAATACACCATGCTAAATGAATTAAATACATTAATTCAAGATTCAGTTTGAAAAAAAAAAAATTATTTTAAAAATGTAATATAGGATAAGACTTAATATACGAGAGGCAAATCATGAAAATGCCTAACTTCATTGAAAAGAAAACTTATAATTTGAAGCAATGACATTTATGTATATTCAACTTCCCGCCAACCCCCACAATCTTTGGTATAATGACTTAATTTTTTTTTTTTTTTATGAAGAGTATTGGAACATTGGACATTAAGCAACAAAAAGTCATTGAAGAGGAAATTAAAAATAAATAAAAAACACAATCAGTTGATTAGTACAAAAATATTTTTCTTGAATGTAAAAATCTGAAAGTTACTTTTGTCATTGCAAGTGCACTAAAGGTTTAATACTAATAAACTAAAGACATTTTCTTGTGACTAAAATTTTCATGCAAATGTTACAAACAAAATGCTTACATTGGCTTTTTCTTGAATTTGTTGGCCCTTGGAGAGAGAACAACAACAACAGGATCGTCATCATCGTCGTCGTCATCTTCCTCATCATCCTCATCACTACTCAAGTGTTTCTTAGCACGCTGATATGAGACAGTCTGTACCTTTTTAGAAGGTATAGGATCTGAAATAAACAACAAACAAAGTTACTTGTTTGTCTTCAACAACATTGCTAAATATTTGGACATGGACATTTTACCTGCAAATTCCAAGATTATTAATACAATAACAAAAATAAGGAAATCAATCCAATTGTAAAGAATGTAAATAATGACAACTCTCCATGCCAGAAATTCTGAAATAGAATTTAAAAAATTTTTTTTTTTAAATCAGTATCACTTCAAGTAAGGAAGTAAAGTCACTAAAACCCAACAAGTTACAAGGTGCAAAAGAATTAGGAATTGAAACATTGACAGTGAGCAGAAAGAGAAAAGAGTAATCAGGAGAACAGCAGATAGCAATTAACATTGCCTTTAATATACAGAACTGCCAGCAATCACAAGTGCCAAGGTCAGAGGCTATGCAGTGCCTCATCATCTCAGCAAACATAGACTATGCTTCTTTGAGGATTTCCTTACATTTATTACGAGCATCAACGAATAAGCTCCTGTTATGATTAGAGTTGTCACACTGGTACCGTCGAAAATAGTGGTTCTTGTTCTATAGTGGCCGAGCATGCTGGTGTGAACCATGGAGATGGTTGAGATTTCGCCATGTATTTTTGAGAAGGGATAAAAGCGTCCATGCTGGCTTTGACCAAAGAAGAAAGCTTAGCGGAGCAGTATTCAATTGGAAGGTTGAAGGTATCAGTCCCTAATGTCTCACAAAGAAAATTATGGAGTGAGTCCCAATCAGCATGCTGGTAACAGAAAGAGATCTTATGAACAGAAGGTTCCTGTTTAATTGATGACTGAAGCAATGACAGAGTGATCAGAGTTGCAATGCTCAGCAAGAGAGAGAAGAAAGGTAAGAAATAAGTCACGTAGAGAAGCCTGTTGCTCGGTTTTGCTTGGGAAATGAGTAGGTAAGTTCAGCAGAAATTGTCTTTGAAAAAATTTAGATTGGGTTTGAAAGTCCAAACAATTATTTTCCAAAGAACTATAGTTACAAGCTAGATCAGTTTCATCTACTCTTTTCGGTGAAAAATAAAACTGTAGCAAAACATACAATTGACAAAAAACAGGATTAATATTCAAATAAAAACATTCAATTTTTCTTTAAAACTTCAACTGAACATTATCAAATCTCCATTATATGTCGTTCTCTTGCAGAATATGGGCATTCATGGCTCTACACAACTTCTACAGAGCAACAATATCGATAACGTATGTCTTTGGTAATAATGATGACAATACACAGAAACTCTAACATTTAAAGAACACATCTTGGATTGAAGCTCCAGTGTTCATTCCGTGTAAATACAATAAAAACAGAGAAAAGAAAAATGATAGCATTCAGCTTTGAAGTCTGAATAAAAAAAGAAACTGTTAAATAAGAAAAATAATAACTACAGAAATGGATTGCATATACATCAACAGTAAAGATTGTTAAAACCACGCCATTAAAATGTTAAGTGATTGCAGGCAATAAAAATCATTTTGACGTTGATTTTCATTAACCATTTAATACTTTGTGAAAATAAAAAAATCTGCACTTACAGAAAAGTGCAGCTTAACGTATTATTATTCCTAATATCATTATTGTTTTAAGTCATTTCTTATCTAGATGACATGCATGGGTAGAATAGACATATGAAGAGAGGAAAAAAAAAGGAATATCAAATGGTACAAAATATGCTGAGTTGACACAACAAAAATTAGATCAATTGATAGAATTATTCATAATTTATAAGACCATTAAATTATAAGCTAATAGCTAAGAAATTTCTATTTTCGCAACAAGTTTGTTTCTATTTTTCTAAAGTAAAAAAAAAATATTTTATCAGAGTGTTTTGTTAAAATTTCATTTTAAGTTTCAAATCTTAAGAAAACCTGCCTAGAGAATTATATATAACAAAAAAAAAACAAAAAAAACAACAACAACAGGATACCATTTAAGAATCCAAGTTTTTTTTAGTACAAACCAATTCATCTAATGTCTATATCAAATTATGAAAAAACTAAGTAATCACTCTTATTTTCATAGAATGACAAGTCAGTAAATGAATGAATTAAATTCTAAAATTCTGAAGGCAAGTTGTGAAGATTAACACAGCCAATAGAAAAAAAAAAGTCTTATCCTGATTACTTAACCTTTTCTCTCAAAAACAAAAAATAAATAAAACAAATGCACAGTATTCATTAAAAGATGAAATGTAAGAGGATGCTGTACTCTTACCAGCACTGTCCATGTGTTCATGTAAAATAGACAAATCCAATGGTGGCACCATGGGTTTTCTGTTGTTATTGGGTGAGTAACTGGGTGAATGTTTGTCATCTCTATCATACCGTTCACTATTCTCATCATCTCTGCCATGGCTGCCAACAGGGTGCATATCAAGGAAGCTAATGCGAGACTTGGTGTGTTTTGGTAGACTTTCAGAATTTTCATCTTCATCACAGGATGAAGATGAAGTGCTAGAAATCTCGGCAGAGTTAGCTGACACCATCTCCACAATGTGTGGATGTTTGAATTGAGAGGAACTGCTGTTGTTGTCTGGACCAGAGGAGTGGCCACGGATGCTACTACGGGTATCAGGGGCAGACGTCAGGGATTTACTGCAGTCAAGTTTCAGATATGGCTTGTTTTGGTTTTGAGACCGGATGCTGTAGGTGCCACCAGACGTTGGAGACTTGTGAATCTGGAAATAAACTTCTTAGATTACAGGAGAATATTCAACTAGCAAGATAATTTGGTATTATACTGAGCAATCAAGCAACTACTGTACAGCCATTTCTAAGTTACAGTATTTTATTTTTAGACTTAAGAATCAAGATAATACATGTAGAATAAGTATATCCCATGATATACCCATGTAGAATAAGTATATGTCCCATGATATACATGTAGAATAAGTATATGCCCATGATATACATGTAGAATAAGTATATGCCCATGATATACATGTAGAATAAGTATATGCCCATGATATACATGTAGAATAAGTATATGCCCATGATATACATGTAGAATAAGTATATGCCCATGATATACATGTAGAATAAGTATATGCCCATGATATACATGTAGAATAAGTATATGCCCATGATATACATGTAGAATAAGTATATGCCCATGATATACATGTAGAATAAATATCATATGAATATGATAGTTAACATATTTTTTAGAACTGTAATATATCAAGTAATTTTTTGTGCTTTTGAATAATCTAAAAGAACAATGACAATAAGGTTTGATTTTTTAATAGTGAAACTTATTTAAATGGAAGTACAGTGTACAAGCACAAAACATACGCACTGACCACAGGGGAAGCATAAATAAGTTTGTCTTGTTTTCCCCCCCTTCAGTTTGTGAGTATGCAGTGCGCTCAAAGTAAATGCTTTTCCAATAAAAAACGGTTTGTGCAGAAGAAACAAAAAGTCAAATAACACCTCAACCTGAGAAGATTTCATCATTGCAATACTGACCACACCCACTCTGTTTACATAATTTATATTATAACTGTTTATTTTTCCTCAAATCAAGTGCAGATTCATAGGAATCCATTTTGAATCTGTTCCAAAAGTGAATAAACAGAATGTTTGTAACAATTAACAGAACAAGACTGACTATATCACTTTGATCAGTGAAAATTCAGAATGTGCAGATGAAGAAGGAAAATATACTGAGGTGGGGGAGCAATTAAAATTTAAGTTTTCTTCATAAAAATAGCAGCATTAATCTGATTTAGTAGCTACATCTTGAAAGGAGTGTTCTCAAAAAATTTTAAAAGTTATTTTACAGTAAAAAGTTGTACATCACATTTCTGTAATTTTCTTTTAAAAGAACTATTTTATTTTTATGTCTATCATTTTTTTTTCAACTTTTAGCCACTATAATGAATGTAAAATTCATTAACTGAAACTGGTAAAACAAAACGTCGATCATTTTTATAAATTAGTTTACACTTGAATATAAGACATTAAAAATAAACAATAGAAAGGAAAATAACTGACAATTAAATATATTTAGGATTTTACACTAAATAAATTCAAGTAAATACATTATCCTTGTTGCCAGATTTTAACATGGTAACTGCTTATTGATTAGTGCAGTTGACATTAACAGTAAAATTAAACGATTTGAAATTCTTCTTGAACTTATACATCATACCTTCAATTTCATCACTTCTAATAATAGTCATAAACACATACACACAATATGAACGTTCATATTTACCATTCAAATAGATATCTAACAAATCCAACCCATACATTTACAGTATGACCAAGTTGTACAGACAGATATAATCTATGACAAAAGCAGTTTTCTAACCAATGAGAAAGCACCCAACTTCATTTTAAAGAGCCTAGATGAAACCACAAGATCATATTAAAAAAATATTATCCAATAAAGTAACTCAGTAAAACTAAGATCAACTAACCCTGACCCTGACTCCTATTCAGCCAGCACATTCCTTTTGAATGTGAAGTAGTAAACTTCTCATTATTAATCAGCTGGTCGATAGACTTCCTTTACAGTTTCCTCTATAAAAACTTTCACCTCCAGGCATCAACTTGTTCAACTAATGCTAGAGCTATAAAAAGGACTTAAAACTTGCAAAACACTCATTTAATGAGTATTCTCTTTCACTACAAAGACATTTTTTTTTTATTTCAGAAATTTACTGAAACTGTCGCTGTTGTAAAAAATTTGATATGAAATTGGTTTCCGTGTCTATTACATGCATGTATTTTCTGAAAGAATTTTCTTTGTTGCTTGAAAATATGAAATAAGCAGATAATTATTCTACTATATTCACAGCCAAATAGAATTCCCCAAGACATCTGATTCAATTAAAGATATAAACTGAAGCTAAAATTGTCTTTGCAATGGCATAATGATTATGAATGCTAACAGATAATTGCCTTAAAAATATCAAAGGCAACTGGATATTAAAGATCAAATTTGTGAGGTTGCACATAAAAAAGGGGTATTTATGCTAATATCTGGATTAATGGAAGAAAAGGAAAATGTAAATAAACAAACCTTCTAGCTCGTTAATCAAACACTGATTAGATACTTTCATTCAGTTGGTTGAAAATATACTCACTGGATAAAAATTAAATGAACCTAATCAAATAAAATCATTTGAAAAATTTCACAACCCTAAAACAATAGAGACCAGAGAGACTTGCACTTAACATACATGGTGGTCACTGGATGGTGGGTGTTTATTGCTGCCAGTCAGTTGTAATGAGTTAGTATCCAACACACTAGAGTCAAGCTTGTGGCAAATTCCATCAGAATCAGTATCAGCCCAACTAGAAAGAAAAGAAAATTACATAAATTCAGTACTTAATGTGTGCAAATTTCTGTAAAATAAAAACAAGCAAAGGAGAAATATTTATGTTTAAGTTTTAATGGACATAACAGGCCTGATTGATTGTTTTACCAGCATATCAATCCCTATGGGGGATTTAATGTAGAAACTGGAATTTTTTTTTTCTTCAGGAAGGTTTCAAAATGATTCAAGTGGTGGTGATGTTTTAAAATTGTTTTCAAAATATCACAAGTTGTATAGTTTGGGAGTATTGTATGGTTCAATGTCCAAGCTTTATTTTCTATAGAAGTTGGAAGCATTTTATTTTATTCAGATATTCTATTATTTTAGTAGTAGGTGCATTTTTGAAGAGCGTTTTAAAATTGTGATTGGTAATAGTTGCTACATATTTTTTTTTTGCGGCTTCTTGCATTCTGTCAAGATATGCTTGATAGTGAGAAATTTGCTTCAGTGGCTACACAAAAGTGCAGTTTCTGCCTTGTGTGTGTGTGTGTGTGTCCCCAATTCTTATTCTGTTGAGTAATAAACCAATGGCTCTATATTCTCCTTATTGTCAGCTGATGTTCATAGAGTTTATTTTTGGGGAACTTGTCCCAAATTGCTTGCCATTTTCTTTTGATGCGTTATGTAATTTTGTTTTTGTAATTTATATATGGGAGTTTGATGTTCGTTATTTTAATTTTTGTTGCCTCTTTTGCTAGTGTGCCAGCTTCGTGATTTTACTTGATGCCTATATGGTTAGGAATCCAGGCCATTATTATTGTTTTGTGCTTTATTAACTGATTACATGTTTCTAGGATTTCATAATTTGTGATCTTTACTTTAATTGCTATGAAACTAGATAGAAAGTTGATAATATTCCCAGATTCCCTATCTTTTGAATTTTCTATCATTTTAAGTGCCATTTTAATTGCTTGTAGTTCAGCTGTATAGATGGATGCATTATTTGGTATCCCAATTTGTTTAAGAATTTGTCTGTGTCTGCTTCACCAATTCTATCTAGGACTTCTTATCCATCTATGTAGAATGGTTTATAATCAATGATACTTGTCTCTTAATTCTCTGTACATACTTTTGTCGACATTTTTTTTTTTTTCCTTTGTGTCAATGTTAGGTCTATATGAGGTTTGTCCATAGAGATATCTTATTTATTGTGACTAGGGTTACATTATTAGGATCTTTGTTTATTTGTTAGTGAAGGGATTGCTGTTGGTTTATTTCCATAGAACTGGATATATTGACATTCATGTTTTTTTGGTATGCTAAGTTATTTCGGTTGGATTGTGTTTTAGTGCATAATGGAGGGATAATTTTTCTCCTTTCGGAGATGTAGGTGGTTCATTGGCTTCTTCATAGAGACTTTGCATGAATGAGGTTTAAAAGGCTCCAAGATGTAACGTCAGTTCTTGTTTTTGGTATGGTTCATAGTTTTTTAAGACAGGATTTACATGTGGTACTGCAAATGATGCATCCTTAGTCTAATTTCGATCTGATCGGTGACCTATATTTCTGAGCATTACTTTTTGGTCGGCACCCTAATTCAGTTTTGACATTACTTTTAGAACCTTCAAAGCCTTTTGGCATTTTTGTTTACAGTAATCAATGTGCACCTTGAAGTTAAGTTTGCTATCTCGTATAATTCCTAGATATTTTATTTGTTGGACTATGGGAATTAAGTGTCCATTTAATTTTAATTCTGTATCAAAGTGGTAGGCTCTTTTTTTGCAGAAAAACATTTAAAACAGTTTTTGTTTTGGAGAAATGGAATTCATTTTCATTTGTCTATTTTGTTTAAACGTTTGTACATATCTTTCGAGGGAAATGTTTGGTGATGAGTATGACGTTTAGAGATCCTGTATTAATGGTTTTAATAATACTATTTATTTTGAGAATAAATAACATAAGTGATAAAATGCTACAGTGAGGTACTCCTGCCTCTTGTTTGTGTGTGTCTGGTGTGTTTCCATTTCCTTCTTTGAATGTTTGGTTTGAAAGGATGTTTTGAATGAATATACCCATTCTTCCTTTTATCACCATCTTGTGTATATCTTTTAGGCTACCATACTTTCATGTAATGTCATAGGCTTTTTGAAGATCAAAGAATATTGATACCACATGATGACATCAAACAAAGTCATCAGGAATAAAAGATTCCATCTGTACTAGTTGATCAGTGGCTGCTTGGTTTTTCTGTAATCCACTTCAGTAGCTAGATAAGAGATTGTTTCTCTCCAGGTACCACATTAGTCAAGCATTTACCATTCTCTCCATCATCTTGTAAATATAACTTTTTAGTGCAACGGGTTGGTGGTTTGATGGGCTGGAATGATCTTTCCTGGGTTTAGGAATTGGAACAATGACAAACTCAAGCCACAATTTTTTAAATTTGTTTGAACGCCGTATATCATTGAAAATCTGGAGAAGTATTAAAAGAGACTTTTCTGGCAGGTGTTTTAAAAATTGGTAAAAGAATTTCATCTGGACCAATTTTAGTTTTATCATAGTAAAGAGAATATTCTAGTATTCTTTATTGTTTAAATTGAATGTAAGTTTTTTTTCTTGCTTCATAATGTTTTTATATTTTTTAAATTTAAAAGTGCAGTGATTTGTTGAGGAATTTCTTTGAAATTCTATTGCTATTAGATTAGCTATTTCTTTTTTCCAATGCATTTATCTTCATTTGTTTTGATTAAGTGGTCTGTTGCAGCTTGTGAGGTTTTTCAATTAGTTTTCCTTATTTTGTTTTGTTGTTTAGTTTAAAAACAGTTTTGCTAAGATTCTCTTAGATTTTTTTATTATACAGCATGCTTTTACCCAAGCTTGTTTGTAGTTTTGAATTTTAACCAGTTAGTTTTGTGTAGTTGCCATTTTAGATTGCTTTCTTCTGGCATAAGCTTGCTTATATATATATATATATATATATATATATATATATAAAAATAGGTGAATAGTCACTAACACATTAGTCATCATGAACTTTCCATTGAAAGTCCATAAAAATTCATGGGGATGGTTAGGTTGATAGTTGATGTTGATCCAGTACCTAAGTGCAGGTATGTGTGCATTTGTTTATTAAGGATACATAGATTAGATGATTCTAGTAGAGATTCTATAATTTTACCAGTTTGATTGGAGTTGTTACAGCTCCACATTTTTCCATATGCATTAAAATCTCCCATTAGTAGAAAAGAAGTGGCAAGTTGTCCAATTACCTTTTCTATTTCAGTCTCATTCAATCTGATTTGGAGAAACATAAATTGAACATATGGTTATTGTTTGATGAATTGAAGCCTTTGTTACTATACTCTGTAGATTTGTATTTAATAGCAGTTTTTCGTAGGATATTGATTTTTTTTTAACCAATATTGAAGTACCCTCACTTGGCTTATTCTCTATTTTTGATGCATTTATTTTGTGATAACCTTCATATTCTTTAAAGGAGATTTTGTTGGTTTCTTTGAGAAAGGTCTCCTGCAAGCAGACTATTTGGATTGTAATCTGCAAGGAGTTATTTGATTTCTTCATAGTTTGGTTTAATATCTTTATGGTTCCATTGTACAAGGTATGCATTCTGTTTGTACATTTGAGTGGTAATTATTTTAGTGAGTGGATCTTAAGGATGACTATGTCTTTGGTTATCTATTTCCATACATTCCATACTGTTTGCTTTCCTTGTTTGTGAACTTCTTTATGTTTCATTTGTATGTTTGTTAGCTTATTTGGGTTTTTTCATTTTGGGGATTTTCTTCTTTTTTTTTTTGTTTCTGATTATCTTAATGTGGGTTGTCATTCTGTTTAATTCTGTTCCTTGGATTTTGTTTTGCATTGAGATTTGATTGGTTTTTGTTCTGTAAGTTTTCTGTTTGGGAAATTTTTCATTTGAAAAGTTTTGTCATTAAGAGGTAGTTGTCAGTGAATTTTGTGTTGGATTTACATTGTGGATAGTTTTATTTCAGTGGTATAGGTTGTTTCCAAGTTTACATTTGGTTTTAATGTTCTCAATGTTTCTTAATTCTTGAATTAAACATCTTAGTTCATGTGTTTCCTGTAATTTTTTGATATTAGAGTTTCATAGATATAGCTTGATGTTGATTGGGTAATGTTTGCTTAAAATAGTGCAATTAAATTTCTTTCAATGATTTTCCTTGCTTTTGAGTTGAGACCAAAGTACTGTGTTGGAATTTAGGAGTATAAGTATAGCCCAACTCCTAAAACCCTCAACCACCAGGATCTCTTCAAGCATTACAAATCACCACTTATAGCAAACAAGTGGTTCCCATGGGAGACTTTTACCCCCTGAAGAGGTAAAGTTAGTGTATTCTAAAGCCTCACTAACAGGTCTGAAGATGTTGAGAGAGAGAGAGAGAGAGAGAGAGAGAGAAAGAAAATACATAAATCAAAATTTGAAGTTTAAATTACAAGGTAACTAAAAAAGTTCTGTCCGTTTTTAAAGGAAAAAAAGAAAACGCTTCACAGTATATGTAACTTATATTTAGTCTTCAAAGTAATTGTCATCGGCATCCAGCACCTTCTGCCAATGTGTCTCCAACTGTTCAATGCCCTTGCGGTAGAACTTGGGGGGTTTTGACGCAAAGAAGTCCGTGAGGGCTTTGCACAAGTCCGCTTCATTGGTGAAGGATTTTCTATGAAGATGATTATCCAGGCAGTGGAAGAATTGGTAATCAGAAGAAGTGGTAATCGGATGGCGCAAAGTCAGGTAAATAAGGTGGATGGCATAAAGTTTCCCACCCAAGTTGCTGTATGGTATCCCTGACCACTCGCGCGACATGTGGCCTGGCATTGTCATGGAGGAAAAGCACACCTTTGTGATTCACCAGTGCTGGCGCCTTCTGGCACAATGCCTGTTGCACACGTTTCAATTGCTGCGAGTATAGGTCTCTAGTGACCGTTTGGCCTGTTGGTAGCAGTTCATAATGAACCACTTGACGATCTGTCCACCAGACACAAAGCATAATCTTGCGCGGGTGCATAGGTGATTGGTTGGTTTATTTAGCCAGCATATAAACCTTCATTAGGTCATTTAATGCTGAAAACCGTTTATAACTGATGGCTGGGTATGATGTGCATGTTTTTTTATAACATCTTATGTTCCCATATCCGGCTGTCTGAATTTGAAAACAATTGCTACATGCATTTCGTATATATGTCAACTTCATTCAATGACTAATCACAAAACAGACAGAACTTTTTTTGGTTACCTTGTAACAACATAAAAATGACATTATATAGCAATCAAGAGAATGAATACTATGTGGTCAAAATTGGTTTCTAAGCAACATTATTTGTTGATTTTGGAAATTAAAAAAACTGAGAACACTCATCCTATACCATGCTATTTGGACCAGGAAGCTCACAAACGTTGTTATAATTACTACATTTTAGCTGTTGTCCTCTCTATCATTCTTCACGTCTATTGTACTCGGTAAAATATTCTCAAGTTTATTTGTCTTTGTTTCACTTATCTGTCTCTTGTATTTAACAAGAATATCAGACCCTTTTTATGCTACCTGACTCAGGAATTGAAGTCACAATTATCAGAGAATCAGATATGTTTTAATTCACAGAGCCACGGGTGTCTGACAATCCAGTGGTGTAATTTTAGAACCTTTAACCTAACATATGTATTCAAGTGCCGAACATTTTTTAAATGTTCTTTCTTAATCAGAGGCTCATCTCTATGCTAGGTCTACTGAGATTATCAGAGTTGAACACGTGCACTAACTTTTTTCGGTAATCTCATCCTCCAATGTTGTTCTCTATTTTGGCTTTATGCCACCAAAATTAATGATCATTCTTTTCCTTCTAGATGTGACCCAATATGCTTCACTTTAATGTCTCTCCTGCGACAACAGCTTTTTACTGTTCCTCTACACATACTTAGCTCCTTGACAGTTATGAGTTCAATTCCTGAGTTAAGTAGTACTAAAAAGTTATATTCAGTAGACGAGATTGACTCATTGATTGATCTGTTTTTTACAGTTTATCAACTGTTGGTGGATTATTAAAAGCTGAAACATATTTTGGATTTGATATGTCCTGGAAAAGGGATCTGATTCGAGGTAGCTAAGCGGTTTAAGCCAATGTAACCAGGTAGGTCAATCTAGTACAAAGATGTAATGGACGGTACTCATCCTGTGACATAGGCATAGTCAATAGACATAGACCAATAAAAATAGACCTATGGATGTAGACCTCTCTGCATCCTTACCTTCATCTGTATTTATGGCTGGCACCAGCCAATCATATTACTGTAAGGGGAAACCAAGGTGTATGCATATTCATTACATCACCTTCATGTGAGCTAAATTTTCCCTGTGAAAGTTAGCTTCGATATTTTTTTTAGGGTCTGGACATAATCGATCGACTCCCCCCCCCCCCCAAGTCTTTTTCGTCTCAATCCTCCCTGCCGTGGTGGCGTTTGACACACTGGTACCTTTGGCCTTGAGGTCAGGAATACCTCTATTTGAGAATGTTGACTTGCTGGAACGGGAATTTCAAGTGTGTCATACAAGACTTCCATTGGAATTTCTTGAGTATTTTCTGTGACGCCTGTAGTGTGTCTGGGTCTCAATTGATTCCAATGTCTTTTGCACCGAAATTTTTCTCCTTTTATGTCATATATGACCTGTCCAATTCTTTTGGTTATCATTCTTTTTTCCCAACTCTAAAGTTCTTGAAAAAACTGTTACCTAGCTTATACGCTTTAGTCATCTGTTTTTTTTTTCTTTTTAGCAGTTTTCTTATTAGATTTGTTGCAGTTGGATGTCTGTACTTAACAATTTCTGGCCCCTTAGTGAAACTGTCCACAATAATTAGATAATAAGATCCACTTATGGGCCCTGCATAGTTAATATGTAATCGAGTCCATGTAACACCTGTCTTTGGCCGTAGTTGAATCTTTACCAGTTGATGCCAGTTGACATCCTCTGCACTGTTTCACCAAGTTTTCGATGTCTTGGTCCATCCTCCGTCAATCTCATTAGATTTTTTTCTCGAAATCCCAGGATAGCCAGTGTGAAATTCTTTCAGAATTTTCTTTTGCAGAGTACCTGGCATTACAACTATCTGCGTATAGTAATACCTGTTCACAGATTGAAAATGGTGACGCACTACTTCCTTTTTTGGATTTCTTGATTAACCAGACTTGCTTTTTCATTTTTTAATGAAATCATCGTTCTCCACTGCTTTTTTCACATCTTCTAGCATAACCGGTAGTTCTCTAATAGTGTTAATACCAGACTCTACAATTCACTTTCATCTCTTAACACCGCTATTACTGTTTCTTCCAATGGTTCCGTATATTCAGGCATCAATCTTGATAACCCATCGGCGTGACCTAACTTCAAAGTTGACTTGTTTTTGTGCACAGACCTAGCCCTTCTGAAAAGATGTGCAGGAATTCGTTTTTCAAACCTGTAATAAATCTTTCTGTTTTCTTCGTCTTACTGTTCTCTATGACGTTAACTTTGTTACAGAAAGCATTTACTGGTAATCCGCACAAGTTAAACATTACGATCCAGTCTAAACCAAAGAGGTTTTCTGAACCAGGGAGCACATACACTTTCGATTTGTGAATTTTTCTCATGAACAAAATGTTACATTTTAATTCACTGTAAAATTAAAGTCTTTTTCCTGACACTCCCCTAGCAATTTTGTCTGTGTTAGTTAATGGTGGGTAACCAATTTTTTTTCCATGTTTGCTCATTTATTACCACAATATCACATCCTGAATTGAGTAATAATGTCACAGTCTGTTCATTTATTTTTACATTTTCTTTTTTTACCCTCCTCAATTTCGTTTTTCAACCAAACTACATTCATTTTTGTTTGCAACTTTGATTTTACTTTTCTGTTTTGCCTGACAATGCTATGGCCTATGTGCCCACAATTAAAACATTTTATCCTTAAAGAAATGATCCTTCTTTATATGCCGTCCTCCGAACTGCATTTAATTTTTATTTCTTTATTTTGTATCCGCTTCTGTTGTCTTACAGTTTGTACTCACAAAATGCTCTTCTCCTCAATCTGAGTATTATCTTTTTTTATATTAATAAATCGCTGACATTCTTCTGTTACTTTTTGTAGTGTACTCTTTGATTCTATTCCATGATAGTGAGGATTTTTGCCCTAATATCTTTGTCGTCATTAGCCCTTGAACAAAAATTAGACACTTTAACATGTTGCTTGACAATTCTTTTAATTTAAATGCCTAACACTGTGCATTAACCATACCTGCATATGCAACAAAATCATTATCCTCTTTTACAATATTTAGACATTTGTATCGCGCATGAAATAGACTTATCGAAAATTTTTGACAAAATTTCCACCGTTTCACTGAGCCTAATTTCTTCTAGCGTCTTTGGGATTAAATTCGTGTATTTCATATTTTCTTCAGTTTCCAACTTCTTCAACAATAGCATGATTTTTTTCTTCATCGGACCACTGTTCACATCATTTCGTAAATATTGTTTCGACTCTACGAAAATAAGCCAGAAACATTGAACCACTGTCGGGGTTGTATTAAATTCAGCTAGTGGTTTTGCAATTCCTTCCACAGAAAAAAAAAATAGAACCCAGTTCTTTTGTTGTCTTTAATAATACATCTTCATAAAGTAATTTGCCTTTTACCAGTTGTTAGAATAATTTTACATTTCTTGTTGCTGCATGAATCGTTGTTGGAATTGTTGCTGAATAAGTTGTTGTTGTTGTAGTAAAGTGCCTTGTAGCACCTTAATTCCGCAATTTGTTCTATTTTGTCAACCTATCCAATTTATGTATACAATAAATCTAAGTCCAACAAGAAGGGTGGAACTTTCTTACTTTCTGTAAGTGTTGCCAAGTTTTTCCTTTTCTAACGTTCCTCATTAGTAAGTGTTCAAACAAAAGATGAGGAAAAACTTACTATCTGTAAGTGTCAACAAGCCTTTCTAACATTCTCCGTTAGAAGTGTGTTGATTATTTTTTTTTTTCCTTCTTGTGACCTCGTCTCAAATTCTTCGCCGCCAACTGATATGTCCCGGAAAGGGATATATATCTGATTCGAGGTAGCTAAGCAGTTTAGGCAAATGTAACCAGGTAAGTCAATCTAGTATGTAGACGTAATGGGTGGTACTCATCACATGCAGTATCCTGAGACGTAGGCATAGTCAATAGATGTAGACCAATAGTCGTAGACTGGTAGACCTCTAGTTGTAGACCAATAGTACTAGACCTCTAGACGTAGACTTCTCTGCATCCTTGCCTTCATCTGTATTTATGGCTGACACCAGGCAATCACATTACTGTAAGGGGGAGCCAAGGTGTATACATATTCATTACATCAGGGTTATAGGAAGTTGCTAGTACCTGGTGTTCCCAAGTGGTCATCCATCTAAGTTAAACAGTGTCAAGCCCAGTTAGTAGATTAGTGCTTAACTTTGGTGACTAAGCATGATTTGTCCATGGAAAAGTAATACAAAGGAAAATAGACAAAAGATGTAAAGTAAAATAAGATTGAATAAAGGGTTCAGTTCAAAATTCTGGGAAGGCTACTATTGTATAATATAACCTGAAGAAAACCAGAGGTACAACAGTTGAAACATGATAAGTATAACAATCAAGATAAGCATGCTGATCAGAGTAGAAAAAAAAAACATAAAAGATAATACTTTATCTTGAAACTACCGATATTAATGAAGAAAACCCATATTCAAGAATATTTTCTTTCTCTTTCCTCGGCAAGAGAAGTATATTTTCGTAAAACTAAACTGTTTCATAAAATATTCGCACACTGTTTTATCTGGAGTCAGAAAAACAACTCTTAGTGAATGCAAATTCGACAGAGATAATCTAAGAAGAATGGAAAGAAAATGGCGCAATCAAAGAGAAAAATGCTTACCACTCAATTGTTCCATGTCTCAATCCATGATGAGTGTCTATATTCTTCATTTGATTTACCACACTTGAATGTTGCAATGGTCGCCTGCTTTTGGGACTTGCTATTTCTTCACCCTGTAGAGAAATGTCAAAAGTTTAACAATTAAAAAATTCTTACAATTTTGCTAAAAATCCACTTAAAAGAAAAAAAAAAATCTCTTGCCAGAATTATATAGTGATATTTGATAAGAGGAACCTTTCGTCTATAAAATGCTTAGATTTAAACCTCAGCAATACGCTAGGAAACTAAATACATTGGAGTGGAAAGATAAATCGCCTGGTTCACACTCCACCCACATCTATTGAACAGGTTAAGAGGATCATCCCTTGTTCCCTGTTTAGGATGTGGTTTCCGGCTTTCTCTTTTCTAATCTTTTCACTATTATGTAGTCCCCTGCACATCAGTGGTGTTACCGCCTTACTCAAAGTGATACGATTAAACAAAAAAAAAATAAATAAATAAAAACAGTTGGATATTTCTTACAAGTTAATATTAATATCTTAATTTTATAAGCTGATTTTTTTAACTTACTTTTGACTAAGTATCATTTAGTTTAAATAAATTTCAGGTTAAAATTTATGCAATTTATTATAAAAAACTTTCATTAAAATTTAAAGAGATCAAATTTTAATTTTGTCTTCTAACCAAAATGTATTTTAGTAAATCCTGTAAAGCCATTTTTAACCAGATTTTTTTTTTAATTTAAGAATCAAGAATATATATATATATATATAAAATCCCTTTATATTTGCCATTAACAAGTGTAACAATAAGGAATAAAAAAAATAACTATGGCAACAATTTAAAGTGATTTACTCCCTGACTTGATTGAGTCAAACTTCAAAATCATTACCTTCTTGGAATTTTATTTTATAAAGAATTGTTAAATTAAATTCATACAACTATTTCATCTTAATCTCAGTTGCTTTTCACTGCAATCTGTTTACAGATCAAAAATCTAAAACATTATCAACAAGACAAAGTCACATCCCTTTCTTCCTCCCCAGAAAGCCTCTTTATTCATAATAGCCATTTATGTACTTTATCTAATAAAACATCAATACAATATTGCCATTACTAATCCAAGTACTGTATGGTTAAAAACAAAAAAAACAGCAACAACAACAATCAAATATGATGCAAATTGACCATGAAAAAAATAGAGAGTAACGTCATGGTTTAGATTTTATCTCTTGCAAACTATGAGGGTCTTGTAATTCAATTGATAAAAACACATGTGCTAGAAAAACAAAATTTGCCAAGGTAAAAGAGTGATGAGTGTTTGAATCTCAACTGAGAGCTATTCTTGATTTTCACTTGCCGTCTATTAATGGCTGTAGACCAAAATGTAAGGAAGAAAAAAGGGGAGATAACCTGAATGCTTGATCCACTCATTTCACTTGATGTTCGAATAGCTTTTGCTTTTTGTCTCCTGTTATCAATCACAGATTTTCCAGACTCTGATGAATGTTCAGGGCTTCTGCAATAACCAAAAAAGGTGGGGAGGGCATATGAAATTTTTTTTTGGTTACATCAAATGAAAATATTTAGAGAAGTTGGAAAAAAAAATTAAACTTAAGTATGTTTTTTAAGAAAAAAAGATATGTAAAATAGAAAAAATTTTGAACAAATGGAATCTAAATTGAAAAAAAAAAAAACTAATTGAAGCCATAAAAATGCTAAGATTTATTGTAAAATTTTTTAAAAATTTCTTAAAGAAAAAAAAAAAAAATGTTCTTACTTCCTCTCAGACTTTTTGGTATCTTGGATTTTGCTGCTACCAGCCAAACATATCAAGCCTGTTGAAAAAATAAAAAGTGAATAAAATTTAAGAAATATATATATATATATTTATTGTGTGTATTTTGGTAGCATTTTTTCATTAATACAGGTTTCATTGAATAATATAGACAAGTTCTGTCTAATTATTTTGTGTAAGATTCTTTCATATGATCTGATTAGCTTGATAGTGTTGTCATGGAAAGACGACAAGAAATCGCAACAATTGTTGATTTTTTTATCAGGTCTGAGCTTTCGGCTTACATAAGCCACTATCAAAGGATGAACATTTAATATTCAGTGAACATAGAACATTTAAATTATTAACAGAGGGGTGTTATACAGAGAAAATTAAACATGTCCATTTTTTTGTGTCGCATGTGGCTGCAGGCCGAGAAGGAATGGTGGTAGTGGGTTTTTGGTTTAAATGAGAGTATAGTGGCATGAGGGGATTGGTCTGGGAACTGCTGCTACTATGGTGTAGGGGGTAAGTATAATAACTATGACCTCTCCCGTCGATTATAGGCATTGAAGTATGTTAGTAGAGGTGTCAAAATTTATTTTATTTAGGCTAGGTTTAAACTGTTTGATGTAGATAGCTTCTAGAATTTTAAGTTTTCGTTTATTATTTTCTTGTCTAAGTATATACGTATTTTCAACAAGTGTTTTCCTAAGAAGTGTGTGTTGATAGCCGTAGTGTTTTAAATGTCGGAATATGTAAGAATTTTCATAAGTCTCCGCGAAAGCGAGTTAGTAGTATGTCCAATGTAGGTATTATTTAGTTTGTTAGAGAGACATTCTCGAAAGGGGCATTTGAATTTATACACTACATTGTTTTTTTGCAAATCGTTACCGGTGGGAGAGGAGTCGTTGCGGACGATTGAGTTGGATGTTGTGGATTTAGTGTAATATATGATAAATTTAATTCTTTTGTTGGGGTCTATCGGAGAGATATTAGTATTTATGAGTTTTTTTAGGATATTTTCGTCTAGTTGGTAGTTGGTGTGCAATTGGCTACAATATAAGAGAGTGATGTGTTTGGGATTGATTGGGCTATTACTATGTGTTGTTTTTTCGTGTTCAGGTTTTTAAGGAAATGTCGTATTTGTTCATCAACTATGTAATTAGGAAAATTATTGTTGATGTGTGTCCGTTTTATGTTTTTTAGTTCTCTGTGGAAGATGTGTTTTGTAGACGAGTTGGTTTTTGCACAATGTAGTAGATTTTTTATGATAGCTAATTTGTAATAGTGGGGGCATTCGCTAATATAATTAAGTGTGGAGGGATTTTTGTTAGTGGGTTTTTATATATATATTTTTTTTTTGTTTTTCTTTAATCCGAAGTGGAAGAGTAGGAAGGTAAATTCCAAGAACCTGATCCTAATCAATATTAAAAATTTTTAATATTAAAAAGTGATGCAGGCAGAGAGCTCAATGTATTAAGAATACAGAGCCAATATAAATTAGAGAAAATT
The DNA here is from genome assembly GCA_037127315.1 of Ascarosepion bandense. Taxonomy (NCBI): domain Eukaryota; kingdom Metazoa; phylum Mollusca; class Cephalopoda; order Sepiida; family Sepiidae; genus Ascarosepion; species Ascarosepion bandense. The sequence goes on from JBBBDQ010001445.1 coordinate 1,218,979, forward strand.
TTCAAAATTCAAACTCTACATCACGTCAGCGACATTGTTTTTCCAAATGGCTAAGGCCTCGAGTGTGGAGGGGTTTTTGGTTAACAACGGTCACAAAGTAGAAAAGGACAGAGCTGGTAGTCATGGGGTTACAGGGTGTTGAAATGGTATATTTAGGAAGGGGAGGAATAGGAGTTCATATTTTATAAATATAGATAACTAAATGAGTTAAATTACTTTTTAAAGTTAAGATTTTGGGCTGTTTGAAAAGGTGTATTTAGGCGAGAAGGAATGGGTTTCAATATAAGATTTTAAAAATTTTTATTTAAGTTTATTTGATTAAACCTTTTAGGTAGAAGCAAGCTAAATGCCAATTACAGGAAGTTATCAGTTTAAAAATTATTAAAGAAAAAATATTAGAGAAAAAAAAAAATATATATATATATACATGTGTTAACCAAGGAAAACCACATATATGTGTTAACCAAGGAAAAAGGGGTTTAGTAAAAGAATCCATATTTTCTAAAGATAGGCAATTAAAGGAGCTTGGGATAGGAAGGTAAGGGGGTTAAAATACTTTTTAAGGTTAACGTTAGGGTAAAATTAAGATTAAAACTTAAATTGAATCCTTTTAATTTATATTAATGTACATCCGACACCTTTGAATTTTGAAAATTTTCTCTAATTTATATATATATATATATATATATATATATATATATAAAAAACCTAAGCAAGGTGCTAGCAAGCAGTGGATTAGAAAGAGTGAGAGAAAATACTGGGTAAAGGATGTATTAAGGAAAGGATAAAAGATGACCACAATTCAAGTAGAAATAGAAGATGGCAAAATTTTTAAAGATTACCAGAGTAGGTAGGAAGGGAAAGAAAAGAAATTGTTGGAGTACTGGTAAAAGGGTGGGACTTGAATGCTTATCTATTGGGCTTGTCAGAACAATTGCCATTAAAATATTTGTAGAAAAGACAGAGGGAAGCTATGTCACATCAGTGAGAAAGTGATAATTCTAAACGTGATAATGCTTTCTTCATTTCAAAATTATTTTCAAATATATCGTAACTATTGTTGTATAATATAGTTGGAATTTTTTTGTTCATGCTAGTCTTTTAAAATATTTTGTGTATACAAATAAAACGGGACTTTGGAGGATAGCAAAACTCGCACTTATTTTTTCTGCCTTTTAAGAAGTTAATTCTTTGTTCAAGACATGGGAATTCTTCACACACACACACACACACACACACACACACATTAATGTCCTGTCTCTCTGCAGTTATTGACAAATATAAGACAAGCTGAATGAAATAAACTAAAATTACATTTAAAAAAATAATTAAAAAAAAAAAAAAATTACATCCATGAATTTTATAAGTTTTACCTTCTGTTGCATTTCCTTTGGTAAAAAACTGATGTAACACTGAAGCTTAGAAATGATTTTAAATGACTGCATTGATGATGACTAATAAAGTCAACACCTAGAGAAACCTTAAAAGCCATAAAGTCTATATATTTTAAATTAATTGGCAATTATATATCAGTTTCTATAAAGTACAGAGATGTAGAGAAAATTTTATGTGGTTGTTGTTGTTTGTAAGCCAATGGCTTCTTTTTATGAAGTGTAACAAGATTTAACAAGAGAAAAAAAACTAAAATAAAAATAATCAACAATATTTTTTTTTCTCAGTATATCAAATGAGAAATTATAGCAGACATTTTTATTTAATGTATACTTTAGCAAATTTCCTGAAAATCTAAAACTTTTTTGTAAACCTGCAACAAACAAGTCAAATATTTACAGCAGACCTGAAGCAGACTACCACCGCGTTTAATTTTGTTGTTTTTCATTTTTTTTACTTTTTTCAGCACAGCCCTATTGATTGTTACTTAAACTTTCCAATTATCAAAAATTTTTTTAAAAATTACAATATTTAGACAAATTTGTTGAGGGGAGGGGCAGTTTCTCAGACAACGTTAAAGTAAATCAATCCTCCATTTTCAATCAACTATAAGGTTGTCTGAGAAACTGGTCCTCCACCCCTATGATTGTTTAAATATTGAAATTTTTGCAGATTTTTTTTGTCATTTGTAAAATTTAAGTAAAAGATAATATTGCACTGAAAAAAGTCCAAAACATTCGATAATGAACAAATTTACAGGTGGTTACAATGTTGTACCAGTGACTGGTTTCAAAATGGAGGCTTGATTTCATATAATATTGTATGAGAAACTGATCCCCCCCCCCCCCCGGAAAATGTTTAAATATTGAAATTTTTCAAAATTTTTTTTGGAAGGGGGTAATTGATAGGACTGCGCTGAAAAAAAGTAAAAAAAAAAAAAAAAAAAAAAAAAAAATTAAACGTAGTGGTAGTCTGCTTCAGGTCTGCTATATTTACAATCACATTTACAAAGAAAAGAAATTCTCATATACTGCATTAGATTAGATAACAGTACAGTATGCCGAGTAAAAGAGGAATCTTTTGAAAAGTAAAAACTCAAATAGAAAAATGTGGTTATTTTCAACAAAATATAAAGCTGATTTCTTTATGAAAGCTTTCAAATTCTTTCAAATTATTTTCCTTTCCTCTGGGATATAAATGGTGATACATTTTAATGTCAACTTCAACAACTTCCATCTGAAGAACACAAGCCCCAGCGTAAGTTTTTTTTTTTTTTCTAAAACCAAATATTTCCACCACATAATTCGATACAAAACAGGCTAAAACCTTGCAACAAAAAAAAATTGAATAAAGAAAACTTAATTTTTATATTTTATAGTTCAATTCTAGTTCTCAAAGACTTCTAAAAATTAAAATAGCACCATATTAAATTTAAATGCACAAATGTTGTAACCTTAATTCAAAATGATTTAATCATTGTTTACTATGGAGAAAAACAGTAAATTCATCATTCTACCTTGTTTTAGAAACAACCAAATTATACTCACTGCCTATGTGAACACTTAAGATTCCTCATGTGTAGTGAATCAGAAAAGAGTGACAATTTGTTAAGATATGTAATTATTATCAGAAGAAATCACAAAAGATAAGATGGACAAGAGCAAAGAGAGAAAAAATTTATTTGTTGTGGGGAGAACATGCAGATACAACAGCTGATGTTTTTCATCAGGGAAAATATTAGATAATATATTGGGAATTACTAGATTCAAGGTCAGTATGTATCACACAATTCTGCTAACACAAACATTCGATATTAACTTTGGAAAATTCTTTTTCACACCACTAAGTTTCATAAAATCTGACTAAAGAGGAAATTAGATACTATTAAGAATACAAGATTTTCTTTTCTTTTTTTTTTTATGTAAAGTCATGGAGGTGGTGAGTAAAATAGCCAGACAAGAAGAACTATTAGTGCAATGTAAGAATTTTTTTTCAATGCTATAAAATAATTATTTACATTATTTACACTTAGTCTGTTGTCTTCATCTTTGTTGTTATTACCGCAATTATTCAGCTGTTGTGTTTTCAGGCCTTCATCAGGTGCTTGAAGACCTGAGTAACCCTCAGGGATTTTCGAAATTGAACCCTTTATAGTGGGGGGAGACTGTCATCATTCCACACTGTCCATGTTCTAGAGATGTTTCGTCTTTTTCTTATTTAGTAATGATCAGTTAATGGTCACCCTATTACCTCTAAATCTACATTACTCCGGCCCAGTCATTCAACTAACAATTACTATGTCACCAAATTTAAAAGGTTATTGATAAGTGTAGAATGTTAAAACCTTCATCTAAATTACACATAAAACCTACAAACCTTCCGCAGTTTTCATGTTTATTTCACAAACACATGCACACAAGCAAGTGATCTTGAGGTTTGATATATTAGCAGAAACAATTTCTGCATAAATAAGTACACTTACACATGATTTTCAAATGTGTGAATTTACACAAGATACTAGATTAGCAACTAGGTCCCACCCTTTTACAGTGAAACAGATAAGATGTAACCATAATTTCTACTTCTTTTCTCGCGCTTTCCGCCTGTGGAATTCTCTTCAATATACTTGCTTCCCCGACAGCTACAATCTCCAGGTGTTTAAATGTAGGGTCAATAGACACCTATCACCCTAACTCCCAATTATTCTCAGTTCTCAGAACACTCATCTACCAAACCCTCATTCTCGGTATCCTTACCCGCCTATCACCCACCCTCTGACATTCCCTATCATCCTTTCTCCACTCTATGTAGCCCCCTGCACAGTAGTGGCAGTGACATGCCTTGCTCGGGGTGGGAAAAAAAAAAAAAAAAAAAAAGTATATATATATATATATATATATATATGCACACACACACACACACACACACACACACACACAAGTATAAAGTTGGTATGGATGGATTAAAATTCCAATATCCGAAAAGCGCCATTCTTAAAAGTGTTCAATACAGAGTAGAGCAAATGTTTATTTAAAATTTATGACATTTATGTTATATGCTATAACATCAGTACAAAGTAGCTATTTTAGTTCAATACTTCTTGTGTTTTTTAAAGTGATGGTGCTGTTTATGTGATAAAGAGTTTCAAAAAGTTCAAAACTAACCAACCCCCCCACCTCAATAAGGGGAGACATTATTACATAGTCTGTGATGACCAATCAAAATACAAGTAAATGCTAATTTGAAAAACGTGACATACCCTAAAAATAATTTAGGGGTGCATTAAAGTTAATGTTTGATTAAAATAGAAATCAGTATTACTAATTGACTATTAATTTCATTTTAAAATAAAAATAAAAATTTATTTTAAAAAATTATTACAAATTAATGTTAGAAATTACAAATTCTAAATTTAACTAAGCACTATATTTAAAGTGTTATAAAGTTATTCAGAGATGAAACAGGTAAGACAGACAGACAGACACACATTTTTTTTTTTAACTGTTGTTTTTAGTGACATGTCAATTTATCAGTTACATTCAATGCTAATGTAAGAGGTGTCTCTGGACACTACATATATTGAATACATATAAGTCTGAATTCAGATGATAAGATGGACAAGAGAAGGTTATATAGATTTCAAGACAAAGTCATATTCTAATGAATAAACATAAATATAATTAAATATATAAGCATGTAAATTTACATGCCAAAAACAAAACGTGTACACACACACACACAAAAAAAAAAAAGTCTACAATACAGTATATACAAAATAAAACCACATACACGGATTCACTTATACACAACTATATGCATAAATACAAAGAAACATACACGTGTATGTATATATATATATATACACACACACATGTAAATCAATACTGTGCAGGGCCCGTAAATTTTTCCTGACAGAATCTATCCTGCACATATATAAATCTACCATCCGCCCATGTATTGAATACTGCTGCCACATCTGGTCAGGTGCCCCTGCTACTCTCCTCAGGCTTCTTGACAAAATACAACAGAGAATCTGTAACGTGATAGATCCTGACTTGGCGGACCAGCTGCAACCACTCTCTCACCAGCGTGATGTGGCTTCCCTGTGCCTCTTCTATAAGTACTTTCACGGCTTTTGCTCCGATGAACTTAGGTCATTGGTGCCGCCTAGGTACAAATTTACACGAGATACTAGATTAGCAACTAGGTCCCACCCTTTTACAGTGAAACAGATAAGATGTAACCATAATTTCTACTTCTTTTCTCGTGCTTCCCGCCTGTGGAATTCCCTTCAATATACTTGCTTCCCCGACAGCTACAATCTCCAGGAGTTTAAATGTAAGGTCAATAGACACCTCCTAACACACTAACTTGCATCTATTCTCTCAAACACTCTCACCATCTAACCAACCCTCATTCTCGGTATCCTTACCTGTCTATCACCCTCCTTCTCATCACTTCCCCGACCCTATGTAATCCCCTGCGCAATAGTGGCAGTGGAACGCCTTGCTTGGGGTGAAATGATTAAAAAAAAAAAAAAATATATATATATATCTCTGTATGTGCACTAGTACATACACACCTACAGACATGCACTTATACATAGACAAACTCATGTACCCAGGTATATATATATATATTCATATATACAAACACAAGTATAAACAAACATACAAAAATGCATATATACACACAAGTTAACATAGATAATAACGAATTCAGAGTCCATGTGAAATTAACGCCTAAGGAATCACGACTATTCAATATTTACTTGACAATCTAGGCTAGATTAAATACATAGCAACTATATAACTTGACAATCTATTTTAGATTAAATACCTATCAAACATTAACCTAATCTGTGCTAGATTAAATACCCAGCAAATAAGGGTAAATAATAATTGATGTCAGTGATAATAATCTATAATTATTCATAATATATATTTTAAGGTAAATGGTAAACTATGTTTACTGTTAACAATAAGTTCATCCCTTTGATTTAATAGATTAATCCTGTCTTTAAATCTGATGATTTCTAACTTCTCATTAAGACAAAGATAACAAGGTGTATACAAGGAATTACAAGTTTAAGCCCTTCTAATTAATTTCCATTTAACAGCAGGAGTTTTGTTTTTGTCTTTTAAACTCCAAAAGTACTTGGATAACGGTTATGGTATTCTATCTATTAGGAATGAACTCTTGCTCCGTCAATATAATACTAACCTGTGTGACTTCCAGGACACACCTGTGACGCAGTTAGTTAGTATTATATTAACAGAGGAAGAGTCCATTCATTTAGAGAGGGCAATATGACAATAAAGTAGTAAATTTATAAGTAGTATTATTTAGAGACAGTAAATTCTAGTACCAGCTGGTCTTAAAATGAGTTTTTAACACACCTGATATAAAATTTTACATTATATATATATATATATATATATATAATGTTTCTTTATCCTCCTCACACACACAAACAAATTTTTAAATATTTCATAATATTAAAGATCACCGATAAAGCAAATTCAATTTACTGAAATGATAATATAATCATGTAAATTTTTAATATACACACACACACACATATATATATATATATATATATATAAAATTCATTATTTTCTGAAGTTTTCTAAAGGTTAACTACAGAAAAAGTTTAATACAAATTTCATTTTATCCTTCCATCAGCACACAGACATCCAAATTTGAATTTTTTTTATACAGTATGAGCAGTTGTTGACAGTAACAGTACAAACCTAATTAGGTTACATATAATATAGTGTCCATTTTATTACTTTACATGAAATATTCATTCATGTACATAAGGAAACAATTTAAAGAAAATATACACAAAATAAAATTAACCATATCTGAGTTTGTTTTTTCTTTTACTATATATTTTACACATTTTTAAAGTTTAGAAATTATGTTCAGATGTTTAGCAGTGAAACATAAAACCCAAAATTCAAACATGTTTCTCTAATGTTTACTTCAAGAGTGATATAATCTGATCAGTCACAAAATAGTCCAGGAAAATGTTTTTAAAAAGAATTAATAAAAAATGAACAGAACTTGTTCTAGCTCATTAAAATACTATATAAGGAAAAAGTTGTAGAAGGTTTATATATCAAAGAAAGCACAAGTGTGCCTAAGAAGACAAGTTTCCAAATGGGACCCGATTAATTCACTATGAAAATAATAAATGCTGATATAATTATTTTCCTTCTTCACATAGCAATGATTTAACCTACTTTCAAAATCAATGATGTCTTCTTTTTTTTTTTACATGAAAGATTGTTGATATTAAGCAGATGTTTAACAATCTAATCAGATATAAGAGTCTCTAACCTGCCCTAAACCCTCAGATTTTATTTGTCAAGCAGGCTGTAACAAATTCTAAGACTAAACCAAGAAACACAAATCAAAGAGTATTCTTTGCCAATATGAATGAAATCAGCAGATTACCATCAGACCACAAATTTCTTATTTAAACAAAGATAAGAGATAAATATAAACTCGAATTTGTTGGATTACAACCTTCAAAAAGGTCAATTTTTTGAGAAAACAATTCATATAACATTTCAACCACAGTTTTATAAGTATATAATGTAGATATATCCAATCCTTTAAGTGGGTGAATTAGATATCTCTGTACCAAACAAAAGCTTTGAAATGATTTTTGACATCCTTCAGTTTTAATTACTTTATTCTCATCTGTTGGGGTTTGACATTGTCTAATCTCTTGACTGTTTCACCCTTAATTGGTATTAAATCGTTTTTATGAGCTCTGAAAGTAAACAATTTAGGCACCAGAAAGAGGTTAAAAAACAAAAAAAAAACAAAAAAAAAATATCAGTTCATGAATGTGGTTAAGAAATTTTGTATTTATCACTTTCTCTTAGAAACAAACATTTTTGACGTTTATTTATAAAAGTTAAGCAGTTAACACTTTAACTGTAAAATCTGGTTGCTATCGTGTGTGTGTATATACATACATATATACACATTTGATCTGGCAACATCTTAGACCGCTCGACCATGAATGACCTCCAGTCTAAATGAGGTTTTAATCAAGCCTATATAACACAATTTTCGATTCATCACAACAACCATATATGCTCTGAAATGTATCGTAATGTCAACAAATGTAAACATGTTACAAAGATTAATGAATTTTAACGAAACTTTGTTATACACAACCGACAATTTGAAATGATTTGTTTTAGCATTATTTTTTATCGATACTCGTATTTAAGTAGATATTCTGTTTTTAATTAAACACTATTATATATATTTGTATCTACTGGCCTGATTATTTACGATAAATTTTTATTTAAAATACTTATTTAACTATAATTTTTATAAAAAATAGAGATGAGAGGAAAACGTTTAATACAAGGTTTTATTGCCAAATGACACACACACACACACATATATATATATATATATATATATATATATATATATATTAAAAAAGGATTAATTCAAAGATGTTGAATAGCCATTTCGATATGAAGATCCCCACGGGGGACGACACATCACCTCAGCAACAGAAAAAACCTTTCAGAAACTGGAGAAAAATTAGTCTACTTTTCCTTTTTAAATAGATTGCAAAGAAATTAAAAAATAAATAATAAAATAAAATAAAATAAAATAAAAAAAATAAAATAAAAAAATAAAATAAAAATAAAAATAAAGGGAAAGAAAAAGAAAAAGAAAACGAAAAAGAAAAAGAAAAAGATAGAATAAAATCAAATAAATAAGAAAAGAAAAAAAAAAAAAAATTGACATCGTCTGGGTTCGCAAAAAAAAGGAAGAATGTAACTAAAAATTAACAGACAGACGCGTTAAATCGACGTAGTTTAGGCAATACGGAAAAAAGGTGGTAAGAGAGATAAAAGAAGGAAGGGAGGGTAAAAGAAAGAAACTAAAGAAAAAAAGTTTTTAAATATTACAGACGCTGGACAAATTCAAAAACCTAATTTCCCCAAAACGTTGAAGTATTAGAAAAAGGCCTTTACTTAAAAAGGCATAATTATTAATAAAAGGGAATAAAAAGATATAGGATTTAAAATAAAATTATTTTTAAAAAAATTAGGTCATTTGAAATTAGACTAAATAAAGACAACACTAGGTAAAAAAAAAAAAAAAAAAAAATTACAATTATTATATACATACCTATAGAAGTACACACATACATACATATATACACACACACAATTCTACGAATAAGAATACATATATACACATACACACACATACATTCAATTTATTACACACTATTATACATATATATATATATATAAATATATACACACATATATATTATTACACACTTATATACATATACATGCGCATACACACATATATATGTGTGTACACCCCTATATACAAAAAATTCATATACACATAATATACATGTGTACACACACATGCACACACACACACACACATATATATACATATATACCTATATACACATACATACACATATTCCATATGCACTCACACACATACATATTAATGAATATTATGAAAAGGAGCATATAAATAGCTAAAAAAATTTTTTTTTTTTTTTTTTTTTCCCAAAATTACATATAGCCCATATACATAAATACATATACATACATATATATAAAAAAGTACATCCACACACAAACATACACATAAAAAAAAAAAAAAAAAAAAAAAATTAAATTTAAAATTAAAATTAAAAATTTTTTTTAAATATTAAAAAAATTATAGAAAAAATTTAGAATTTAAAAATAAAAATTTGAAATTAGAAGTTAAAATCCGCCCTATGGCGGCACTTGTTTATAAATTCCCTCCTAAAGTTCAAAAGTAAGTCCTGATGAGGATACTTCAAAATCAGAATCTTCTCCAATAAACACAGACGACACCTATCACGAAAACCCTTAGGGGTACAAGCTGAGCCTATTAATTTCCAGCTGATTATAGGGTCCTGCCCTTCCTCCTTCATTTCCCAGAACCTACGTGATAGTGCCGTCTGGAATCTCTGTTTAGGGTTCGAAAACGAGTACCTGTGATTATAAAGCCTCTGTTTGAAAGAGCCCGCGGACATGCCAATATAGGTCCGGTAATTGTCCTTGTTATTAGATGGAGAAATGCGGGCTTCATAAATTACATGGGTGGATTTACATTTGCCTTGCACCGGGCAGGCATCCACCGAATAACAATTGCATTTGTCGACAATTCCGGATTTAGCTTCCGTATTATTTAGTTTCATTAAAATTTGTTTATTGTGGGAATTAATTATATTATTTATATTTGAGGTGCAAGAATAACTAATTTTTAGGGTGAATCTATTAAAAATTTTATTTAAGGGATTGTTATTATTATTAAAATGTTTATCGATTAATTTGAGAAAATACCTACCAATATTTATATTAGTTAGCTTACAATAAGGAGGGTTAAACCAAATTATCTTCCTTTTTCTACATTTTCGGGTGTTTTTAGTTTTTGATGATTCTGGGTTTATAGCAGGCTTATCATATTTTAACTTATTAACAAAACCGCTTTTCTGAAGGGCCTTATCGTAAATTTCTTTGCTTGCGTTGAAAATTCTTATATTGGAAGATAATTGGTTAACCCTATTATTTACTATCTTGGGTATTTGTCTTATAATATTCTTGGGATGGTTGGATAAACTATTTATATAGGTGGGAGAACTATTTTCTTTAAGAAAGGGTTGGTAGGAACCATCATTTAAGTTTTTATTTAGGAAATTAGGCTTGTGGTCCTTAAATAAAATGTAAGCTTCTTTGGTAGAAATTTTTCCAAAGGGTTAACCAATTATCTTCCAATATAAGAATTTTCAACGCAAGCAAAGAAATTTACGATAAGGCCCTTCAGAAAAGCGGTTTTGTTAATAAGTTAAAATATGATAAGCCTGCTATAAACCCAGAATCATCAAAAACTAAAAACACCCGAAAATGTAGAAAAAGGAAGATAATTTGGTTTAACCCTCCTTATTGTAAGCTAACTAATATAAATATTGGTAGGTATTTTCTCAAATTAATCGATAAACATTTTAATAATAATAACAATCCCTTAAATAAAATTTTTAATAGATTCACCCTAAAAATTAGTTATTCTTGCACCTCAAATATAAATAATATAATTAATTCCCACAATAAACAAATTTTAATGAAACTAAATAATACGGAAGCTAAATCCGGAATTGTCGACAAATGCAATTGTTATTCGGTGGATGCCTGCCCGGTGCAAGGCAAATGTAAATCCACCCATGTAATTTATGAAGCCCGCATTTCTCCATCTAATAACAAGGACAATTACCGGACCTATATTGGCATGTCCGCGGGCTCTTTCAAACAGAGGCTTTATAATCACAGGTACTCGTTTTCGAACCCTAAACAGAGATTCCAGACGGCACTATCACGTAGGTTCTGGGAAATGAAGGAGGAAGGGCAGGACCCTATAATCAGCTGGAAATTAATAGGCTCAGCTTGTACCCCTAAGGGTTTTCGTGATAGGTGTCGTCTGTGTTTATTGGAGAAGATTCTGATTTTGAAGTATCCTCATCAGGACTTACTTTTGAACTTTAGGAGGGAATTTATAAACAAGTGCCGCCATAGGGCGGATTTTAACTTCTAATTTCAAATTTTTATTTTTAAATTCTAAATTTTTTCTATAATTTTTTTAATATTTAAAAAAATTTTTAATTTTAATTTTAAATTTAATTTTTTTTTTTTTTTTTATGTGTATGTTTGTGTGTGGATGTACTTTTTTATATATATGTATGTATATGTATTTATGTATATGGGCTATATGTAATTTTGGGAAAAAAAAAAAAAAAAAAAAAAAAAAAAAAAAAAAAAAATTTTTTTTAGCTATTTATATGCTCCTTTTCATAATATTCATTAATATGTATGTGTGTGAGTGCATATGGAATATGTGTATGTATGTGTATATAGGTATATATGTATATATATGTGTGTGTGTGTGTGTGCATGTGTGTGTACACATGTATATTATGTGTATATGAATTTTTTGTATATAGGGGTGTACACACATATATATGTGTGTATGCGCATGTATATGTATATAAGTGTGTAATAATATATATGTGTGTATATATTTATATATATATATATATGTATAATAGTGTGTAATAAATTGAATGTATGTGTGTGTATGTGTATATATGTATTCTTATTCGTAGAATTGTGTGTGTGTATATATGTATGTATGTGTGTACTTCTATAGGTATGTATATAATAATTGTAATTTTTTTTTTTTTTTTTTTTTTTTTTTACCTAGTGTTGTCTTTATTTAGTCTAATTTCAAATGACCTAATTTTTTTAAAAATAATTTTATTTTAAATCCTATATCTTTTTATTCCCTTTTATTAATAATTATGCCTTTTTAAGTAAAGGCCTTTTTCTAATACTTCAACGTTTTGGGGAAATTAGGTTTTTGAATTTGTCCAGCGTCTGTAATATTTAAAAACTTTTTTTCTTTAGTTTCTTTCTTTTACCCTCCCTTCCTTCTTTTATCTCTCTTACCACCTTTTTTCCGTATTGCCTAAACTACGTCGATTTAACGCGTCTGTCTGTTAATTTTTAGTTACATTCTTCCTTTTTTTTGCGAACCCAGACGATGTCAATTTTTTTTTTTCTTTTCTTATTTATTTGATTTTATTCTATCTTTTTCTTTTTCGTTTTCTTTTTCTTTTTCTTTCCCTTATTTTTATTTTTATTTTATTTTTTTATTTTATTTTTTTTTATTTTATTTTATTTTATTTTATTATTTATTTTTTAATTTCTTTGCAATCTATTTAAAAAGGAAAAGTAGACTAATTTTTCTCCAGTTTCTGAAAGGTTTTTTCTGTTGCTGAGGTGATGTGTCGTCCCCCGTGGGGATCTTCATATCGAAATGGCTATTCAACATCTTTGAATTAATCCTTTTTTAATATATATATTTGCTCTGTAATATTTTATTACATGGAGCTCTCTTCCTGTATCATTTTTTAATATTAAAATAAATTTTTAATATTAATTAGGATCGGGTTTTTTGGAATTTACCTTCCTGCTTTTTTCCCTTGGATTGAAGTATCTGAATTAAAATATATATATATATATATATATATATATATAGGGTGATTGTAAATTAACTCCCCATTTTAAAATACTTATTATTTAACTATAATTTTTATAAGAAATAGGTATGAGAGGAAAACGTTTAGTACAAGGTTTTATTTCAAATTTGATATATGCACCAGATTTTGCCACCAGATTCAAGTCATCCAGGAAATGCGTCAGCTGATTTCACCAGGAAATCTTGTGGTATGGAAAACATGACTGTGTATTCACCCTTCAAGTTCTTCCAAAGAGTGTTTAGTATGTTAGATTTGCTCCTTTAACCTCCCCCCCCCCCAAAAAAAAAGTTAGAGTGCTAAGTGAGGACACCTGGCTAGCTACTCATATATATATGAGATAATGCTGAAAGTAAAAACTACCTAACCTTCATTTACACTGCCCTTATATATTTCTCCCAATCTGTTAACCTGTATTCTGTCACTCACTACTGCCTTTAGATTATGTCCTACACATAAAACTGTCAGTGCAATATGGTACTGAACCAGTTCAAGTGTTTCATTGCATGAAAATGCAGGATGGGTATTTGGAAGAACTACTGATTAGATAATAATTATTCAAATTCTCAGAAGATTGGTTGAGAAAATAATTGGAAAAAAAAAGAAACAAGATTTGTTTTAAACAATAAAATGAATTTAAGAACGGTTCTTAAGTGAATCAAAGCATGAATTAACTAGCCAAGTTTCAGTAAAACTGAGCAAAACCAGGAATCCCCACCCCATCCACTTCCTATCAAAGGGAAGACAGGATTAATGTGTTGTCTGAAATTTTTGGTCTTCAAAAATTAAATGCAGGAGTTTGTTTACATTCATACTATCTATCCAAAATGCTTATATTCTTAAAGAAAAAATTAACCTAAATTCTTCTAGACAAAGAAAGGCATGTTTCATACTTAAAGTCCCAAGCTTGGGATTTTGTTTACATTATACTCAGTCAGTCCATTAATTGCCATATATGATACATGCTTAGGTCTTTGAGACAATTTCTCTTCAATTTCTCATTCAGAGTTGATATACCCATTACATAATTCACCTCCATTACACTATCTGTCCATATCCTAAATTCTTTTAAAAGAAGGTATCTGAATTTTGCCTAATTCTCAAGCTTATGTTGATGATTTTTGCTCTAATACACACTCATTGTTACAGAAAGAAAGAAAGAAGATTCTGTAGAATGAGAATGCCATGTGGTTATAAAAAGACCTCCAAATATCAAGACAGTTGTGGGTGAAGAAACGATATATATCAATGTAAAATGTTTAGCTGGGAATCATCTACAAAAACAAGAGCCCAACAGGCTCTACAGATGGGGGATTTAACCTAACCAAAGAGTCACAGCCTTCCAAGAAACACATCTGCCTTTTATGGGGGCTGGAGAGAACATACTGACACACACATGACAGGCATTATCTTCCACTATTTTATAATATTTACTGCTAGATTCTCAAATGACCTTCTGGCAAAAAGTGAAGAACTTGAGTCTGTGAGATGATTATACACCCCCCAACTCCCTGGAGGTGGGGTCACATTGTCAATATATTGTGTAGATACAAAAATGACATGCACAGGTGTCTGTCAGAGAGTGAAATAAACAGAGACAATTTTAGTTAAAATATAAACTTTTATAACTCACCAAGTAGAAAGAGAGTCAGGAAGTTCCTTGATGTCTTTTGTTAACTGGGCAGGTAATCAAGTATTTGACATGCGATCTTTAATATCGAATGGATGTGGTACAGTGAATATTGGCTCGAAACGAGAAATCAAGAAGCCGAGTTTGAATTCCAGTTGAATTTTTTTGCATTCACTTACGTGCAAATACCCCTGGGAAAGGTATTAATCTGTCTGTTCTCTCCAGTTATGGGTTAAATAACAGGACAGATTGGGTTCTACAGCTTTGGCTGGCAATCAGTCTACCGCAGAAAGTAATGGCAATCTACTGCGGGATAATCTTCTGCGCAGTCAGTCAGGTCTCTTTCAAGACATGATCGCCCGAGCATGTATCCCATATGGCACTTAACTGACTGACTGAATATAATAGTTGGAAACATAATTAAAACTTCTACTCAACATAAAGTGAGGGATCGATTTTCTTTTGTTATGAAGTAATAAACTGATCCCCCATTAAGTTTACTTAATATAATAATGTAATTTATCTCTTCTCCTTACAGTGATAAGTTAAATGGCAAGACAGATTGGGTTCTATAGCCTTGGCTGGCAACCAGTCTACCGCAGAAAGTAATGGCAACCTACTGCGGGATAATCTTCTGCCCAGTCAGTCAGGTCTCTTTCGAGACATGATCGCCCGAGCATGTATCCCGTATGGCACTTAACTGACTGACTGGATCCAATTGAGAGATTTCATTTTCTTCATGTTACTTCCTTTTTTCTCCTTTGTTCTTAACTGAAGGAATTTTCCTTCTATCTTTCTCCTCAGTGTATTTGCTTATTTCTTTCTTCATTTTAAAAACACCAGATCTCTTCACATTCTTTCTTTGCCACTTGTTCTTTCATTAAAAGGAAATCTTTCTCTTCTCAGTGGATTTGTTCTTTTTTTTTTTTTCGTTCTTTCTTCACCATGTTTTTTTTTTTTAATTTTTTTCAATTAAGATGGGATAAGTCTTCCTGTTGAAAAAATTATATAAACTAGAGAATCTGACAGAGACTCAAATCAACTGTCCTTGTGTCACTTAACTTGCTGGAGATGCATGCAACACAGCTATAGCTGCCTAAACCATGTAAACCCCAACAAACTGCTTCTTGCTTTATTGTATAACTTTTACTGAAAACTGAAATTAAAGCAATTCCTTTTGGGCCATCCAGTTTGGCATAGTTCTCTCACTTTTTTTTTTTTTAAATTCCACTGTGTACCTATTTTTTCTGTTGCTCTGAAAAACATCGAATATCCTATTACCTTGCTTACAGACGAACACAGTTAACAGGTTTTTTTTGGGGGTTTTTTTTAACTAAACCTTTCCCTTATATGGGGTTACAAAATGGATCCTTCATTTATACTGAGATAATACTTACACCAAAATAGTGAATAATGTCTTAACTAATCTTAAATTTTAAGTGTCTTAATGGATTTTAAGTACAATCTTATCCTATTCGGAATCAAAAAAGTGAGTGGTGATACTAGCTTGTTCTGAAGCAATTTTTACCATTAAAATAAAAAGCATATACTCAAAATATTTTCTTCCAGCATCAATAAATAAAACTATGCCAAATTTAATGTTTTTAAAATGCATGCTGACATGACAGTTTTCTAATAAAAAGCTCTCCTAAAAAGAAAAAAATGATTTTGATTAAACCAAACCCTCCTTGTGCTATTTACTCACAAACACAGGACAGACCTTTTAGTTGACCTAATACACTGGCCTACTTTATTCTCTTGTTGTTTTCTTTACTGTTACCACAAAATTACTCAAAATGACTGTAAAAGCAGTCTTTCTGGACCATGATGAATAACCTTTACTTGTAGACATTTTATACTCCACAAATCACAAATACGAAACCAATTACTGACATAAAGTGAACTTTTTCTGCTATTTAAAAATTGTGGTTTCCTATTTCAATAGAGGTCACTTGATTCTTGACTACTGGTTTGGAACTTGGAAGACACTTGCAAAAATTATTTGTTACCTTTTTCCTGTCTTGCATCAGCAGAGCTTCCTCCTGATTGGTAACCTCCAAAGACATGTTCAATAATGGCTTCTTTGATGGTCTTCTCAACAATGCTAAAATTGGGAGGATAATCAAACATTTAAAACAAAAGGAAACTAAACAATAACTCAAAAGTAAATGTAGTGTTAACATTCAAATTAACAGCTTTTGGTACAGATTTTATTTGTAATAGATGTTGAAACAGGTATTTTGATATTGTCTTACAGAGCAAGTGATAAGTCCAAAATGCTAATTTAGTTTGTTTCTTTTTCACTAGAATGAATTAATGTAGTTCATTAAAACCTCATTATTATTAAATTCAGACTATCATCCACTTCGATGTTTAACAAAGAAAAATAATTTGACTTTCGTCAGCCACATGCAACAAGTACAAATAGAAATTCTTCAGTGATTCTATATATTGATTTTCACAAAATTTAATGTGAAAATCATAAATTTCAAGCCTGATCCATGTTATTAATTTATGATGAGGTTCTTTTTAAAAATGTTCACAAAGCACAAAGTGATGCAACAAGTCACACAAAATTTTCTGACACTGCTGTAAATATTCTCCATATAATTTTCTCATACTAAGATTATATATATATATATATATATATATATATATATATATATATAGTAATCAAAATTCTAAATGAATTTCAAATTGTTAATTCTTAAAATTTATCTCTTCTCCTTTTTAATCAATATTCAAATACCTTTTCTTGAATTATATAAAATGCAAATATATTTAAATATTCATCTTAAAAAACTTTCATTTTATTGCAATACTGAAATTACCTAAAATTTATTTATAACCTGTGTAGTGCACAAACCAATGTGTCATGAATGGTTTGGTTAATATAATATGAAGACACAAATTCAAGCAAATATCAAATATTAATGATATTGTAGAACAATGAAGACAAAACTCTAAAAGAAATTATTTAAAATCCTATTTACAAGTTTTCTTATCTCACAAGTATTTGTTACAATTCTATCTAATGATCAACATTTAAGGTCTGGAAGCCATTTTTTCTTGCATGATATCAATTTTAAATAATTTAAATTGTTTCTGACAAATATAGTTATACTTTATATTCTTTTTTTTCTTTAGTAAAAAAAATAAAAATAAAAGATATTAATCAATACAACAGTAATACAAAAATACTAGGCCAAAATTTACTTCAAAATTATAACAGTTTTCAATTTATTTGCTTTTTACTTCCAGTGACCATAAATCTTTAAAGAAATTATCAGAATTCCTCCTCTTTGTATGCAAAATATATTTATTTACTTTCAAGATGGTCAGATCACTTGTACACATTTATGAAATTAAAAACAAAACACACATGCTGGCAAATAAGTTTTAAAAGCTGCCATTCGAAGTACTTATTTCTACATTTATAATTTTCACATTGGTTAAGAGTGAAAAAAACTTATGACTTCTTTTTCTAAAATAGGAACAAAGAATGAGAGCATCAAAAGTTTTATGTTCTTAAAAGGACAAGGCAAACCAAAGTGCAAGATAAAATGAGATGCAGAGAGATGAGAAACAAACTTTCATAAATTTTGCAATGTAGCCGGTTTAGGAAAAGAATAACTAAATTCAAAACTGAAGAAGGCAATGAGAAACAAGTCAACAAGTTACAGCAATTCACATATTAAACAAAAGTAAACTGCAGAGGAGAATCATAACTGCCTATAATCCTCTAAAAGGATGTAGACAAAAAATAAAAAATAAAAACAAAAATGAACAAACAAACCAATTGAATAAACTTACCTTGATGCAACTGCTGACACAACAGGTGATTCTATTAGGCTATGTCCACTATCACTGGAAAGAAAAAAAAATACTAAATTGTTAAACTATTGCGAAGTTAACATTTTAACATTTTTAGAAGATTATGTTAATAATTTTATAAAAATATCAAAGGTAAAATAATATTAAGAAATGATGGGGAAAAAAAAACTTTTACAAAGCTAAACGAATTTGACCTCATGCATCAGAATACGATTAAACTATTTGAAATGAAAGAAATTTTCATGAGAAAATGTTAAGTAAAGAAATATTGCAAGTCAGAATCAGCAGATGATATTGAAAAGCCATCAATGTAGTTGGACATTGATGGCTTCTCAAGTTTCAAGTAAAAACATTATTTATTCCTATCATAACTAATGTGGCCAATAAAAATTCCAAATAGCCTAATGGCTCACTAACAGAAGAAATAGAACAACAAAATAACTTAAACTGATTATTTCCTTTTCTTATCATTAGAAACAAATAGTGTGGCCGGTAGAAACACATTTTGTCAATCCTGTCTCTAATCCTAAGCAATTATTACAGACAAGCTACAATAAAGTAATAGTGTAAATGTATATATTTATATTGTGAATTTTAATTTAATCATACATTAAAGGATAGAGGAGGTTCAACTCGAAAATGACTAACTTTGAAGAAATTATTACTACATTAAGATTAAGACTGGTGAAAAATGAGGAAGATTAGATTGTCATTTGGATACAATTGTTAAATCATACAGTGTTTGCATAAAGGAAAGTCAAGTTACAAAGGTTAGTTTCATGACTACTAGATAATTTAGAGTAGTTCAGGTTTACTGTGGATTTGTAGATATATTCCACTAAAATGAACAACTTTTTATAGATTTTTTTTCTCTCTCAATTATAAGAGTGAGTCAATTAAAAATTTAGTGTTAATTATATGGAACCATAAATTTTAAAATAAAAGTGTGTGTCAAAACAAATTTAGATTATTTTAACTATCACCAAACCATTTTGACAATGGTAATTCAATTAATAGACTGAAAGATGTACTTATAATTCTATATACAATTTAAAAAAAACTAATTCTGAATTTAGCTAAATATAAAACAAAAAACAATGAAAAGAATGCATTACCAATTTCTATTTTCTAAAAGACTTTGTAGTTTAACTTGTGACAATAAATGATTAATTCCATTCTCTTTAAGCATCCAAGAAAGAAATGGTATTTCTTACAGTAAAATTTGGTGGAATTAAATGAAAAAAAATAAAAAATTAGCCACTCCCAAAATACATGTTAAACTAAAATAAAAACATGTGTCCTCCCCGCTTTCTACTTCTCCCACCATAATAAACTTCAGCTGTGGTTGTTTGGGTGCTGGGAATGCAATGCATTCACAGCTTTAGTCATAACAATGTCCAACAAGGAGATGAGCAGTAGTAAAAACAAAAGGTAAACAATTGTGGCAAAGTCAATTAGTTTGTTGCTGCTGATTATGATGATGTTTTGTTTACCAGGTCGACAGCAAGAATGTCACTCGTGTATCCACTCAGCTGCTTGAAGTGCAAATGCAATAAACAAAACCACTGGTTCCTTCAACTAACAAATATTATAGTATTTTGGTTTAAGAGAGGCATGTTCAAAGTTCCCAAGCCAAATTTCACATTAACACACTCATTTTTTCATACACAAAATAGTCAGAATCTGTTCAGAACAATAGTTTGTATATAATCTTAAAGTTTACACACACACACACACACACACAGTACTGTGCAAAAGTATTAGGACAAGAACTATTTTATCTTTTATGAGGCATCAAAATAAAGTTTAAAATCACCCCTGTTCTAACACTTTTGCATGCTACCAGTAGTGTGCAAAAGTATTAGGACAGAGGTGATTTTCCTAAAAACCTCACTGAAATTCAAATACAGGGTGAAAAGTCAAGTAAATTGCTAATAAATATTGATTATTTAAAACTAGGTGTAAAAGAAATGTATTAAAAAGAAGTTATATTTAATTTTTCCTATTTTCTATTAAACAAGTATTTTGAAACTACTCTGTTAAACATCTATAGGATATTTTGGATAAAAAAAATTGATAAATCTAATGTTACTTCGCAAGACACACTTTGGGAACAAATACAAGCTGCTTGGCAGGAGATACCATTAGATACATTGAAGAAGCTTGTGATGTCAATGCCTGACAGAATTAAGGCTGTGATCAAAGCAAAAGGCTATTATACTAATATATCAAATTTATTTTGAAACAAGTATTTTTTTTTCTTGTTAAAGCATTTGTTGAGTAAATCAAATAAAATTACTTTAATTAAATTTTTTATTTTCTGTCAATATGCCTCATAAAAGATAAAATAGTTTTTGTCCTAATACAGTACTGTGCATAACTTGTTACTGAATGAAAAATATTCAAAAGTTTTACAATATATATGTATTATACAGGTTTAATTTAATTATGATCAAATACTGATAAAGCATTATTTCTTCTTACTATAAACATAACTTTTAATGAGTATACTTGTTGGAGTTGACATTACTGATTTTGTATTTTTTGAACAGTGAAATTAATATCAACCAGCCTAGATAGAGAAGACCTAGTTAAGTAAACTGAACCTGTACCCCCTTTTTCCATGAGGAGAAACCACTGCCGTAACCAAAGTGTGCCATTACCAATTTGGCCACAGAAGACCATCTTGATAAAGCAAATATCTATTACCTATTTAAGAAATGCATTGGGATGTCTTTGAATCTATATCTGATCACTTCAGTTTTGCACCCAAAGCAGAAAGACAATTTTAGATGGATTTGTTAATCCAACTATTTCTTATTGATATATTTTATATTTTTAGTGGATGCACATGTTGGGGTCACCAACCTAGTCTCATTTTTTTTTTTCTCTCTTAAAGTAACATTCAAGGCCAAATGATATTTCACTGTTTTTATACACTCCACGATTTCCACCCCACCAAAAAAGGCCTGGCTATTCACAGATATTAAAAAGTCATGATAAAAAGATGAGATATAGCATTGTAAAAAAAAAAAAAAAAAAATCATTTTATTGTAATCTAGTGAAGTTCTGAGTTAATTCATTCTTTGGCAAAGCCAATATCATTTTTTTTTTTTTTTTAATTTTTTGCAAAGCAAGATGCATTTGTACAAGTTAAAGCTGTGTGGAAACTAATTTGTAACAAAAAGTATGTTTCTTGTAATCTAAAATTCTCTACTTTGTGCATATTTTCCTAAATGGAGTTTTCATGTTACTATTCAAGATTCTTAATGACTTTAAATCCTACATTCATTGTCACAATGTTGGCGGCAAAATAAGAGTGAAAATATTCAACTGTTGATTTAACATGACAGTTTTAGTCAGGTTTTCATAAAAGTTATGAGAGAAATGACAAAGTTGAACAATTTTTTTTAGAACCATTCTGAGTTCTCCTTTATGAACATAATGAATTAATAGTCTCAGATAACATTAACAGTCATTGGATTAAAAGTCCCAATTATACTTCCACTTCATTATACTAGGATTTGAACTGTTGTTCTTATCTTGTTATAGTCACCATATTTTTGCTATTGGATCCTCTAGCCTTTTCCAGGTAACTGTTGTATTTATTAATTTTCTTTTCTTAAATTTCAATCAACAGGGTAGTCAGTTCTCATTCGACATTCCATGCCAAAATATATAACTGATTAATTGACCAATTTGTTATTTTAAGCCAGAAAATCATTTTTAGATTGTAAGAAATGTTGGTGATAATGATTTACTGATAGAAGTCTAACTAATTAACCCATAGCTGAGGAGAGAAGAGGTAGATTCATACCTTTCGCAAAGGTATTGTGTCAAAGTAAATGTAACCAACCTGGAACTCGGCTCTCTGATCTTTAATTTCTGAGCCAGTGTTCATTACACCATCTACACACCCAAGCTTACAACACCTGGTATTCCCAAGAAGCCACCCATCTAGGTACTATCCAGGCTCAACATTGCTTAACTTCAGTGTCCCAACATGATATAGCCATAAACAAGGGATATAACTTGCATTAGTTATTTCTTCTGTTATAAATCAGTGTTAAATAATGATATTTGTTCATCAAACAGAAAATACTTCCACTTTCTCCATTCTTACATAAAAGGTCAAATATCTCAAAAATGGATTTCTGTAATTCTCTGCTAATTTTTAGGCTAATTCCAGATATTAATAAGCAAATCATTTAAACTATAAAACATTATATATTAAACTATTTACACAGCTTGTTGACTCATATGCATGAAACAAAGGTTTATTCTTTATTTCTACTGCATTGGCAAAAGGTGTTTATTCCCCCCAGACGCTCTGCTATTGACCCAAAAAACACAACACCAGTACCACCTAAGTGAAATTGCCTCTCACAAGTTCATAATTAGCAAAATAGTTTCTCTAGTAGGGTTTTTTTTCTGTTATTTGTTTTTATATGAATGTGAAGCAGTGTAATGGTCATCAGCACAGAAAATTGGGATTGGCAAGCAAAGTTCACATTCTGATCTGTTTCATTCATTTCATTCAAATGCCTTTGCAAAAAAGCATGAACCCATTTCCCTCCAGTTATGGGTCAATTAGCACAGCAGATTTAGAAAAACAGAAAAGTTTATAGGAGAAAATTCTGAGTGGAGTCCCTAGGTGGTCGGCTGTTGACACTGACCTCCTTCAAGCAACTACTGCAGTCAAATAACATCCTGCATTCACTTAAATGTTTTCTGTGTGAGAAACACAAGGCCTCCAAACAATTTTACCCAAGCCTGAATACTGGAGAGGTCACTCCAGTTTTCAGCTGTGATTTTAACCAACCAATGCATCATTGTTATCTCTGGAGATAATCAGATGTCCAAATAAAAATTAGTCTTTGTGGAGGAGTTCTACAGAGGTCAAGCCTCACTTGGTGTTTTACTCATAGCTTTGACAGATAAACTACATGGGTATCACCGATTTTACAAGAGACAATATTAAACAATAATTTATAGACTTTGTAACCATTCAATTCTTGAAGAAATTTATAAAATTCTTTTCTTGAGCATTTGTACCAGGATAATACCAGAAATCAAACAAGATCCAAAACCATTCTGAAGTTAGTGACTGAAGAATATCAAAGAAATTTAAAACATAATAAAAATGAGATTGAAAAACCTGACAATTATTCAGTGGTAAGTATGGTTGAAGAGAAGAGAAAAAAAATATCTATTCTAGCAGAAAAGTACCAGAATAAATTAGAAAACTTCAGTGGCATATACTAAGTAAAAGTTGGTAAAATTTTCTCTGCAAAAGTCTTAAAACTCGTCGCTGTCTAAAACATGAATTTCCAGAAGAGAAAAAATATTTAATCAAATCCACTGGATCAGATAAAGTGATTTTTTTTCTCAAATAGAAATTCTGTTTAATTATATTTTAATTCTTTGGAAGTTTGAAAATCTTGCTTGAAAGAACTGTTCCATCATTTTCATTATTAAAGAATTCTTTAATTTCAATAATACTTCAAAAATACAATTTGGTAACATATTTTTCTGAAACAATTTTGCATATTTCTTTTATTTTTTTTTCTCTCCTGCATCATTTTTTCTGCAGAAAAAGTAAGATGTTTCTTTTTATCTTCTCTCTCTATATATATATACACTTTAAAGAAAGAAAAAACACTATTTTGTAGAAAAAAGTAAGCATATCAAAAAACTGGAACTCACCTTTCAACAGTGAACGGCGACATGCGTCCTGAAAGGTCTTCATCACTCAGACGTGGACTGTAGAAAAAGTTGGTCAAAGATGAATTGTGACACACCGTTTGTGACGGTGAGGCAGGTCCTGGAGCAAGGACTAAAGATGTCTGCGTCATTGAAGAGGTTAGCTGAGGTGTGGCAGTAGCGCCTGCAACAACTGTGGCAGAAGAGGAACTGTTGCTGTTCCCAGAGACAACATGAGATGTTTTGGTATTTGTTTGATCCAAGTGCAAAGCATTCTCAGAGTCACACTGCTGTTTATTCTGAAACAATCAATACAGATTCCACTATTATTAAAAAAAAGTGAAATACTATTTTGAACTGCATTTTTGAAAAATTTTCTAACACCAAAATTGCATGTATAATGTTCCCTCTCCACTATATATTTGAATTTCGAATTTCTTTCACTCTTTGATGCTTTTGAGAGAAATAGAAAAGGAGAAACAAGTCACCTAAGAGAAGCCTAAATGGGTTAAACAATTCAAAGTAGAGTAAATGATTTAATAAACAAGAATATTTCCAACTTTTTTAAATAAGTTTCAAGAAACATTTTAGTTACCTCATTCTAATCAGAAACTAATAGACAAAAAATAACAAAGTTTAGAAAAGTAAGATTTAATATTATTTGACATTATCAATATTTTGATTTGTGACATTTTTGTCTGTTATACATAAATTTAATAGGATCTAGAAGCAAAAAAAAAAAAAGTGACAAGGAAAAACTATTAATTAGATATGTACAAATTACAATGAGAAGATGAAAAGATTTAAAAGAAATTGAAGTTATATTGTTATGAAGCATTAAACTTGACATTAAAACTGATTATCATAAAAATGAGTAAATTATAGAAAGAGGTGTAAGACAGGGATGTGTATTTTCACTGAATCTATTTAACTTGTACAGTGAGAATATTTTAAAGGACCCTAGATGATATGCCAGAATTTGTCATCGGAGGTCACAATCTGAACAACATAAGATATGCAGATGACACAGTGTTGATTGCAGACATGGAAAAAAAAACTGCAGGGCCTAATACAGAAGATAGCTGAAGAGAGTGACATGAAGGGGTTACAAATAAACTGCAAGAAAACTGAATGCATGGTCATCAGCAAAAAGAGAAGCCCAAAGTGCTAAATACAGGTGGGGGGGGGGTAAAATGAAGCGGGTATGAAAATTCAAATATCTGGGAAGTGTTCTAACTGAAGACGGAAAGTATGACACAGAGATCCAAAGGCGAATTGGCATGGCGAAAGACACGTTCCAGAAGCCGAGTAAAGTATTAAGACACAGGAAACTTTCACTAGAAACAAAGAAGAGATTACTGGATCGCTATGTGATGTCAGTTCTTCAATATGGCAGTGAGTGCAGGACAATATCATCAAAGATGAAGAAAAAACTTAAAACAATTGAAATGTGGTTCTAAAGAAGGATGCTGTGGATATCGTAGACCGAGCATGTGAACAATGATGAGATTTTGGAAATGATGGAAACGAAAAGGAAATTAATATTGAGCATCAAGAAGAGACAAATGAAGTTCCTGGGACATGCAATGAGGAAGGAGGGCTTGGAGTACCAGATACTAACAGGCCAGATAGACGGAAAAAAAAAAAAAACAGAGGAAAGCAACGGATAACATTTAAAAGGCCTGAGCAGGTGGATGACAGAACAGGGGCTGAGAGACATTACAGGAGAAAGCGTGCTAAGAGCCACCAGGGATAGGGAGACATGGAAGTCCATGATCGCCTACGTCCTGAAGGGACAAGGTACATAAAAGAAGATCTAACATTATTCCAACTAGAGAGAAATGATTGCTTGTTGGGGGGTCTAATCTGACTTTTCTAATCAAATGTTGAAAGAAAGTAATGTTTTTATAAGTCTTAATATATATATATATATATATATATTTTTTTGTCCACTTGCTTAAGAGTGATTCATTGGGATTGTCTTACAAACCTTTTGTCATTCTAGAGACATGTTTACACAATTTAGTACAGAGCAGGAATGAAAATGGTTAGCTTGTCTCTAGATGGTATTATTATCTAGTCAAAGTACTTATCTAGTCCAAACCAGTAAGAGATTTATTGCTTCTCGAAAATGATAAGGAGTTAGGTTTGGATAAAGAATCTAAGTCATTATCTATAAAATAAAAAAAATTAAAAACAAAAAAAAAGTGTAAAATTTAGAAGTTGATGATATAAAATAAATATTTCCTGATACAAAAACTGATGTACATGTTAATTTTTTTCTTTCTTTGCTTTAAGTAGATTCTTTTTCACTTAAGTCAGAAAAGAAATTTACATTTTGTGTTTTTTGTTGCATGACTGTTAGTCTTTTAAAGACATAAAATAAACTATGTACTTTTAAAAAATAATTTTAAAGGCAGTAAAGTTGACCGACTTATTTCACATCATGTGGTTTACAATGAGAAGAAATGCTTTTATATAACTTTTATTTATGACGGTTTTAAGGAGAAACAAGTGTTTTCAAATTCAAACTATATCATAAAAAAGACCAGATGAAGAAACATGGCCTCTAACCGAATACACATATCATACATTAAATGTGGATATCATGACATGAAAAAAAAAAAAAAAAAAAAAGACAGTCTTGAGTAAAACATTTCTGTACATTTTAATATTTTAAATCAAGATATCTGAAGTGAAGGAAGACACAGAATACTTATGAAGGCTAGCTTTCATATTTCTTAGATTATAGTCTTATCAATTAACCATCTGTATCAATTAGTTAAATGTCATATCACAGTTTGGTCACATAAGATTAATTGCTCTAGGATAACTCTTTAAAAATGCATCCTTATCTCGATAGAAAAGTTGGTTATATCCAAGGCTAGCTTGAAGCCAACTAGACCAATTGCTCCCAATTGGAGATCAAGAGTAATTTAATTTTGTCAAATACAATCACACATTGCAACATCTACATGAAATTATAGATTTTTACAGAAGACTAATGATTTTAATTTTTTTAATTCTTAAGAGTCAATAGTATTTATTTATACAATTTATAGTTTGATTTATATTTTTCTATCTTGACAAAAATGTGTTAATTATAGAAGAGTAAAAATCAAAACAAAACAAAAACCAATTTCTTTGAAAATAAATAATATTAAATAATAAATATGCATAAAAATTTCTAACGTTTAGGCTGTGAAATTGCCCCTACTTTATTTTAATCAAATCATACCAAGCAAGGCAATAAAGCCACTAAGACACAAAGAGTTGCAGAGTGTAAGAGAATATGAGAAGAAAAATATTAAAGACTGAAAATAAAACAGGAATTAAGAAGATAACAACTGACATTTCATTTAAGTTACTGAATATCGAAGTTGCCTGAAAAGAAAGCCAAAAAGAAAAGAAACTATTTACATTGTTCAGCCTGTTGTCCTCATTTTTGTTGCCATATTTACAACATTTTGGTTGTTGTACACCCCAACCTTCTTGAGGTTACATGGCCCAGTGGATAAAAAAAGTGGGTTGGATCCAGTGACTTGATGAGTTCAATACGTGGCTACAGCAGAAGCAAACAAAAACTAAGAGAGTCAAGTGAAATGGAGGGAACTGATACTGAGACTTCTGGAAGAGCCATCATTTATGGAACTAAAACAATCCAACTCAGTGAATGAAATAAAGGATTCAGTTCAAAATTTCTATCATCTTTTTTATTCTCTATCTTGAAACAGTTTGAATGTTACTCCTTATTTATTAAGAGTCCATTAATTGGTCTAATTCTTCTGAAAACTGTGACCCTATCATGCCCCCAAAATTTTCATGGGGATTAATATTTCTCACTATTTTATCAACACTGCTTATTAAGAAACACTGTATTGTAAAATTTATAAGAAAAAAAAAATAGCAGCTTATGAATGAAGTCAAAGAAAAACATGAAGAAATGTTAAATTGAAAATATTAAAGAAATTTGTTAGTAGTCCTTAAAGAATATACCATTTGATCAAAAAGTTTGAAATACTTAATAGTTAGTTTCAGCCATCAATATATGATAAATACTAAATACAAAGAAAACCATAAGTTAATTTTCAATTCAATTACTAACTAATGAATCCAAGTGTAAATTTAATTGGTATGATTATAGTCCCATTAAAAAAAAAAAAAAATGAAAAGAAAAAAAAATAGGTTCTCCATTGGACAAGCAGTTAGTGTTGTATTTATGCACAAACAATTCATAGTATCTTTGTTAAAAATACTCTATGTTCAATCAAATACAAGGTGCATTCCTAAATACAAATGATTTTTATTTCTCCCACTCCAATGCTAAAAATAACTTTATTGCAAGAACAGGTGCTAACACAGATTAAATGATGATGCTTAGAAAACAGAAATCCAAATAAAATTAAAAACTAAAATATTAATTACAATACTGTTGTTCAACTGCATTAAGTAAAACCTGCTTCAGATTTTGACAAGTTGCAATCCTCAAATTATACAATTTAGAGCATGAGCATTATGCTGCATATGTACTAAAAACTTGCGTCTATTTAGTAATGTCAGATTTTTACTATAGACAAGATTTTGTTTTTTTTTCCATTTCAACCCTAAAATTTATAACAAACTCATTTTCAGATCTGAAACAGGTAAAAAAAAAAAAAAGTACTACAAAAATTATTCAGATTTAGTTTTATTATAGTAGCTGGGATTTTGTTCCCTTGGCATCTCCCAATCTCAGGAGATGATGGCACAGTGCAGAGTACTACAGGCCCTAAGCAGGACATTTTGGGGTTAATCACATGTCAAAATCACACTTTTGGAGTTGCTAGTTAAGAAGGAAAAATAAACGAATACAGTTTTGTATCAACACAGCTGCACAAGTTGCTGAAAGGTGACATAGTATGCCATCCATCTATCTCTTGCTGGAGTTCCAATCCAGATTAGTATAGAATTTACTCCTTAACCATCTCCTCTTCTGAAGATACCCACAAGACAGTGGGAGGAGGGGGTAATTCAGTGCGTTCCTTCTCCTAGACTGGTCGTCACTCAAAGTAAGACAGCTCAGTTATCCTAGTTTTTTTTTTTTTAAATCGTGTTACCCCAAGGAAGGCATCTTACTGCCACTGTTGTGCAGAGGTTACATAGGAGGAATGTTATGAGAAAGGGTGTCAGGAAGAGGATAGGAGAAGAATGAGAATATTGATGAGAGTAGGGTGAACGGAGAAAGGAACATTAGAGAGAGGATGCAAGTTAGTGAGACAGGAGATGACTATTGATTTTACATTTGAATTTTTGAAGATTGTAGCTGTCGGGAAAGAAAGTAAGCGGAAGAAAATTCCACAGGTGGGAAGTGCGAGAAAAGAAGCTGCTGGAGTAGAATTTGCATTTACAATTTATTGGTTTCACAGTAGAAGGGTGGGACCTAGTTGATAATCTTGTGGCTCGAGGAAATTCATATATAGAGAGTACCAGTGAGCTAAGTTCATCGGAGCAGAAACCATGAAAGTATTTGTAGAAGAAACACAGGGAAGCCACACTGCATCAGTGAGAAAGAGAGTGTATCCTAGCTGCCAAATCAGTAAATATATTCTTTATAAATGGATTATTCCTTAAGGTTTAAAAGAGGAACATTTAAATACGTTGTATCTTAGTGTACAAAATAATTGATAATTGTTGTGTTGGGAACTTGATGTTATTTTGAATTCACAAGACTTGATAGTAGGAAAATATCCATTTAAATCCAGTCAAGAGTTTGAGTCTTACAAGGGAGACAAGACAAAAAAAAAAAAAAAAAAAAAAAAAAAATTAAAGCTCAAAGAGAAGAGAAAGAGCAAAGAGTGAAGTAAGCTGCTTGAAATAGTCATGATATGATTTGTAATAACAGTAGATGTAAGATGAAAAGTGTTCTTTTTCAACAAATCGAAACTGTTGGATTTGTTTACATGAGTAAAGATTAAAAACAAACTCTAAAATCAGCATAACAAGATCCCAGTTCTCTTCTAAGTTTTGCCAGAAAAATGATAATTCAAGCTAACTATGCTTGCTTTTCTTCTTAACCCTCAACAATATAGCCTGCATGCAGGGTACCAATATTTAAGTTCCTTTGAGGTGGATGGGTACACCACTTCTATGTGCCATGTCCCTACTAGAGGAGTGCAATCATGACTCCCACAGTTTCTTGTTCTTTGTCGCAATTAACTGATTTTATCTTTCTTTTATCCCTCCTAAACTTTGCTCTGCCATCCATTTTTCACTAGGTAACTTTTCTGTCTCTTGACTTCAATCTGTCCTGTGATTATCAAAATTTCCAAACCCTTTTTCCTCATTATGTACCCTAGAAATTTCAACTGTCTTTCTGATTCCAAGTAGAAGTATCCTTTTTGTTTCAATTTTCTTTAAAACTTGTTGTTGCTCTCATGTTCAGTCAATGGTATCCTCAGCATCTTTTTGTAGAACCACATTTCTGTCGCCTCAAGTCTCTTCAGAAT
The DNA here is from genome assembly GCA_037127315.1 of Ascarosepion bandense. Lineage (NCBI taxonomy): Eukaryota > Metazoa > Mollusca > Cephalopoda > Sepiida > Sepiidae > Ascarosepion > Ascarosepion bandense. The sequence goes on from JBBBDQ010001445.1 coordinate 1,250,156, forward strand.
TTACTGAAGAACCATTATTACAACACAGTTTAATACTCTTTTCTTTGTTTCTAATGAATATTTTGTTAATGCTTTTGGAAGGCATCTTTCACTATCCCAATGAGTCTTCATATTTCAGCATTACACTTTCCATCCTCTGTTAAAACTAGATATCTCCATTTTTTACTATAAAAAAAACTGCATGATCAAAAAGGGCCCCAAATAAAAAAAAATTAAAATAAAAACATTAAAAAGAAAAAAAAAGAAAAGTTTTGTCATCAAAATGTTTGTTATTAAGAGGAAAGAGAAAAATACTTTTTAATTATTTTTTAATCTTTTCTAGCATGTCTGAAATTTTGGTTAAAATTTGTGTTTGTTAGCATGGAACTATAGTTTGTTTGTTTTTTTAATCGTATCACCCCGAGCAAGGTGGTAACGCCACTGATGTGCAGGGGGCTACGTAATAGTGAAAAGATTGGAAAAGAGAAAGCCGGAAACCACATCTTAAACAGGGAACAAGGGATGAGCCTCTTAACCTGCTCAATAGACATGGGTGGAGTGTGAACTGGGCAATAGATAGATCTATCTACTCCAATTGAAGAAAAAAAAAAAAAAAAAAAAGAAACCAAAGTGAGAAGATTGGAAAAGAGAAAAGCCGGAAACCACATCCTAAACAGGGAACAAGGGATGAGCCTCTTAACCTGTTCAATAGATGTGGGTGGATGACTATAGGAATTTTTGCACCTTTGTTTTGTGGAAAACGTTAATTTGGAAATCGTTGCAAAAATCAAATAATACTCAGATTTGAATGACACTTTCTTAAATTATATTTTAACAGATAAAATCTATGTAGAACAGTAATAAACATGTAAATAGCTTATCAGTGCTTGACAAGTACATAAAGATACAAAAATCACTACTACTGTTTATCTTAAAATCCATTTTTCTGCCTTTTTTTTTTTTAACTTAAAGTAAATAATTCTTGTTTCAAATGAGATAAATTAAAGATTTTTTTAATAAAGAAAATTACATTGTAATGAAAGATGGCTAGAAATGGTGTTAATCAGCTATTTAATATATATATATATATATATATATTATATAAAAATCAATCCCAACCAATATTTCTGTTTGAAACAAAAACTACAAAGTAATTAGCTTAGTAGAAATAGTAAATTAAATTCTTTAGCTTTCAATTAAAGCTAAAACAAAAGCTTAAAAGCTTTATCAAAATTCATTTTAAAACTTAGGTATCACAAATTATTGCAAAAAAAAGTGGAGGAACTTTGTTAAAACTCTTCCGAGATATTTAAACTGTTGTACTTGGCTGATTTTGGTATCTCCAATTGGTAATTTGCATTTTGGACTGTTCCTTATGCTAACAACCATGCATTCTATATTCTTGCAATTGATGTTTAATCTTTTTCTCTCACTGTCCTTCAGTACCTTCTTCAGGAGTTCTTGGAGTTTCATTTCTGAATCTGCTATCAACACCGAGTCATCTGCATATCTTATGTCATCAAGATTGTGACTGTTAATAATGAATCCTGGTAGGACTTGTAATTCTCTGATTTATCTCACTGAATAAATCTGGTGCGGAAATAAATCCTTCTTACACCTTTTTTTTTTTTTTTTTTTTTATTTCTACTTATTTACTGAACTCATTTTCTATCCACATGAAGAGAGTTTGCTACCAGTATAGGTTGTAGATTATTCTAATATCCTTCTTAAATATGTTAAAGTTACCTAGCAGTTTCAACAGTTCTTTGTGATCGACTTTGTCAAATTCTCTTGTATAATTTATAAAGCACAGGTATACATCCTTCTACATTTGTATTGCTCTTTCTGATATCATTCTAAGCATTAACATTACATTCCTTGTTCCAGTATCTTAAACAAAACAGAACTGTTCTTGTCCTATTTCTGGTCTAATTCTGCTGCATGTTTATCAGGCTGATATTTTAAAAGAAAAACTTTTGTGATTTGTAAATGAATTTAATGTTCTAAAACCTGAGGACACTGGGTTAATGGAGTTCACATTCATTTGTACCTAGCCTCTTAATATTGATTTGCTCAATTTTTCCAATATATCACCATTATCATATTTCACTATGTCTATAATCTTGTCAATGCTGAAGTCATCTAAGGCTAATAGTATCTGTTACAATGTTGTCTGGCCCTGCTGCTTTGTTTCTGTTTAATTTGGAAAGTGCATATTCCACTCTTCAGATTTTGATCTTTACAGTCCTAAAATATTTCTGTATATTGCCAGTTGTTCTTTTTCGTCTCTAGAGAATTTTTTTCTTTCTCTAATATAAGTGTCCTGTTCTTGGATTTCATGCATCCTGTTGGTGAGCAGAACTTTCATCTTGTTTTTTTATATTTTTATGGATATCTCCTTTATCTGAGATACTCATTCTATTTTTTTTTTTATATATATAATTGTGTTGCCCCAAGCAAGGCATTTTACGGCCACTTTTGAGCAGGGGGTTATATAGGAGGTAAGTTATGAGAAAGTTACAGGGGGTGTCAGGAAGAGGGTAAGAGAAGGATGAGAATACTGATGAGTGGAGTGGACGAAGAAAGAAGCATGAGAGAGAGAGAGAGAAGATGCAAGTTAGTGAGATAGGAGATGACTATTGACTTTACATATGAATTCTTGAAGATTGTTGCTGTTGGGAAAGCAAGTAAACGGAAGTGAATTCCACAGGCGGGAAGAGTGAGAGAAGAAGCTGCTGGAGTAGAATTTGCATTTACATTTTATTGGATTTACAGTAAAAGGGTGGGACCAAGTTGCTAATCTTGTGGCTCAAGTAAATTCATGTATGGGGGGTACCAGTAAGCTAAGTTCATCCGAGCAGAAGCCATGAAAGTATTTGTAAAAGAGACACACGGAAGCCACATTGTGCCCGTGAGAAAGTGACTGCCAAGTTTGAATCGATCACATTTCCACATATTCTCTGTTGAGCCTGCCTACATTTGCCCATAATTTCTTCGTGCAGAGTCATATATTCTGTATCATACCTTGGTATTGTTTTTTCCTCCTCTTCACGAATTTGAAAATCTCAATTGTCAACCATTCTTTTCTTTGTTTATTCTTTGAGATGATCTTCATTATTGATGTTATTAAAACTTCATAACATGTCCCATTTATAATTTCTATTTTATCTATTGTATCTGCTTTTAACACTGTTCATATATTTCTCCCTACACATTTGGATCATTTAGGAATCTGTTGTATTGCAATTTCAGTGCTGCTTTGATCCTCTTTGATTTCACTAAGTTTACATATCACAGCAATGTGGTTGCTCCTGCGGTTGTCAGATGTGTTTTGCAGTATAAAACATCATTCCTAGATCTCTTATTGATAGTTACATAGACGATTTGCTTTTTTTGTTTCCCCTCCTAAGATTCTCCATGTCCAACATATTGGGTAGATTTGAAACCAGGTTTTGGCTACAACCTGATCATTCACTATTATGATAACCACTAAACCCATTTTTCTCCGCATTCATTACAAGTTCTGAGTCTAAATATTTCACCACCCCCTCTCCTTTCCTAGTTTGTTATTCAGATTTCCTATGACAATTCTCTTGACATTGTCTAACATACAGTAAAACTTAAATTATCCAGTGTTTGTCACTGATGAAAACTCCATTGTCTACCCACCGCATTTCACTTCCACCTGAAATATTAACATTTAACAAGTCCATTTCTTGCTTTATATTTTCTAACTGATCACAGTGATTTAGTGATTTGATATTACATATCCTGAGAATTATTTTTTGCTTGACACTACCAACTACTCCTCCCCCTCTTTTCTTAATCTGATGGGCTTTAACCATGTTTTCCCTAGTGAATGATAATGGAAATATTTCTAAACTTAACCATAATTTATATAATTTTTTTTTTCAATATTGCTTCATCTAATGATTCCATACTGTGAACAAAAGACTACTTTTGCAAATAAGGTTTCATTCAAAACAAAATTTATAGAATTCTACCACACAAGTAAATGAACTTGTTACCAATAAAGAAAAATTCAGCTTAATAAAATGTGAACTTTTAAAATTATGTACATAAGTGATGTTTTCTGTTATCAAAAGCAGGTCCTTTGTTGTATTCATAATCCTAATAACAAATGGAAAATGTTTATAAACAAATGGTAGATAGTCCAGTTATTCAGAGTGAATGATTAGGATAAACAAGTTTAAGATATTAATGCAGATTATACAAACTATCACTGATACTCACTAAATAAAAGTAAAAGTCTTCAAGTGTCACTGTAATCCTAAAAACTAAATCCTCTCAAAATAAAGTCAAACATTTTTACAGGTATTGTATTATAAAAACACCACCAGTTTATAAACTAGCGATGCGTTTTTGTTTCGGAGAATGCAAAATAACTGATGGCATGTGTGTGTATAAAGAAATCACACAAAAAACATCAAGTTGACAGCTTTCAATGTCTAACAAGCAGTTTCTGATAGTTTCACAATTTAAAGACATATAGCCAATTTTCATTGAACTCTATGAAACATTTTATTGTTATTTCACTCTAGGCAAGCAGATGGAACTGAAGTGTCTCATGTCAAAAATTTCAAAAATAATAAAACCTCTACATTATTCACACTTAAGTGATAAACGACCAAAAACAGTGATATTTATTCCTTGCAGCACAAAATTTTGTAGTCATTTTAGGCAATTCAAAATTAATTCTTTATTTTCTTTTGGTTCATTATAAATGTAACTGTTTTTTTTGGGGTTTTTTTTTTACTCCTTTTATATACAATTATAAATTAAAACATATTTTCTAACAAAAATGGCTGCCAAAATTCATAAAAGTGGTTAGAATTATCAAATTTATCACAATATTAATGAGAATTCTATATTTCAGATATATAAAAGAAATAAAAAATATGCATTTGATGTAAGTGAACTTAAAAATCGTGTATATCTGCTTGAATTAAGATCAAATCAAAACCTTTCAATGGTTAATAATCAGTTAAATACATTGGCAATTTCCTTTGGGTTATATTAAAACTGCAAAAAAAAAAAAATAAATAAATAAATTTCCAGGTATAAACTTATTAAAGGATCTGCTTCCAGAGTCAAGGATTTTTTTTTTTTTTCAGCAGGATTACCTTGGCCTGATAACACATTGTTCCTATTACTAAATAGGCATGAAAGAAGTTTATTTGCAGATGTTCATCTTCACATGTATCATAAACAAACCAAGCTTTTTCTAATTTCTTTTTCTTTTGTGTGTGTGATTTTTTTATAAGCGTTTCACCCCGAGCAAGGCATGTCACTGCCACTACTGCGCAGGGGGCTACATAGAGTGGAGAAAGGATGATTAAATATAGGAAATGTCAGAGGGTGGGTGATAGGCGGGTAAGGATACTGAGAATGAGGGTTGGGTAGATGAGAGTGTTCTGAGAATAGTTGGGAGTTAGTGTGATAGGAGGTGTCTATTGACTCTACATTTAAACACCTGGAGATTGTAACTGTCGGGAAAGCAGAGTTGTGGAAGGGAGTTCCACAGGCAGGAAGCGCGAGAAAAGAAGCTGTTGGAGTAGAATTTACGGTTACATCTTATTTGTTTAACTGTAAAAGGGTGGGACCTAGTTGCTAATCTAGTATCTTGTGTAAATTCGTGCTTAGGCGGCACCAATGATGAAAAGTAAATCTATAAAGGATAAATGAACCAGTTACTCAGAATAGAATGTATAAGAATTATCTGCATTGTCTTCTAAAATCACAATGAGCACAATGAGAAATTACTGTCAAAGCAAGTTTTGTAGTTTTTTGTTAATTATTCAAAAGTAGATGATAAACTTTACCAATACATAAAGTTTGTTTGAAATTCATATCTTAAAGATACAATATAGTAGTACATGTATGTAAAAATCTGATAGAGAAAAGCTCTCTAAATGAACTGGTTATTTATGGCAAGTTTGATGTTTACAAGTAAAATCAATGAATTCCAATCTGAGCACCTAAAAATATACTTAGTGAGAAAGAAAAAAAAAAAAAGTGAAGATAATTTTAAAGCAGACATAATTTTTATTTATATTCTCTGCATTATCATCTAATGTCTAACTGATGTCGACAACTGTAAATCACATTCATAGTGATGAAGAATGAAAACATGAAGAATTCATCATTTAAAGAATAAAAAAAAAGGAATTAATAATTTTATGCTGTTAAAATTATTATCATAATCTCAAATGCATTTTTTTTTTTTACTTACATAGAAAGTGTAACCAAATACTGCTGCTTCTAAGGTTGATTGCAAGCAAGAAAAGTTCGGTAATTCTTGGGTATATACAACATTACCATCATCAAGTCATCAACTCTTATTTTTGTCAGTTGTTATTGCTTGAAGAGCTCTTTATAAAAATCCTCACCAGAAAGGCTGCGAAGAGTTTTAATTCAACTTTACTCTAACTTCTGGATCGACATCCACATATGCGAACAGTCATTTATTTTTAGATTACTTACATTTCACTGATTCTTGCAGTTGTTTTACTTAAAATAGATTTTGTTGTTGGACAGACAAAGGCATAGTTAAAAGGCCAATATGAATACATTCAGTAAATATTTTGACATTTTATAATATTTTCCTTTGAAATATAATAAACAAAGAACTTTTCTTCTTTTTTTTTTTCACTCCCTTTCCAACTTTGAAATAATTTCCTTGATGTTTTTTTGGTGCTGACTTAGAAATATCCCAACTGTGTATAACTGTAGGAGTTACATTATTTACAAAATAGCTAAGATCATAAGCAAAACAAAAATTGCCTGACCTCTATGCTTCACATCAAATGATAAACGAATGCATGTAAAACAAAACTTTTCACCATTTATCAAATAACCTTCCAAATGAACATAGCTGGGTCAATGAATCACACAGAAGGGTAATAAAAATTTATTGATACCTTTCATTTACCCAAGCTTCTAAAAAAGTGCTCAACTAATTAAAATCACTTATTCCTTACCAACATTAGTTTAAAATAAACCTAAGCTAAAATTTATAAATATTTGCTTTTCAGAGAAGAGGCACATGGTTCTGTTGGTCTAAATGGACATTTTCTTGGAAAGTTGACTCATAAACATTTGGCTAAATGTATTCCCTGAAGTAATAATCAGATTTCCTATGTACGCCAAGCAAAGGCACCATTCCCTGATTCTGACTTTTATTTTAAATACTACTTTTGTTATAGTTTGTGATAAAGAAAAGAATGTATGCATTATATATATATATATATATATATATATATATATATTGTAACAAAGTTGTGGAACTCGTAGGTTTTTTTAACCTGCTGTTCATGCATTTACTTTTATAAAGAGTGCTCGATACAAACGTAGAGCATTATATTGTAATGGTTGTTACAATGGTTTATAAATTCATAGTATCACTACACAAAAATTTTCGCATTTTGAAGCTAACATTGTTTTTTGGTTGCCTCTCTTAGGGTGAAGAAGTTGGAATGAAAATTATTTGGTGAAAAAAAACGTTTATTTGTGGTGAATATGCTTCTTTTTTTTTTTAGGTGAAAGTGGGGTTGGGAGCTTATTTGGATTCTGTTGACCTTAGAGTTAGGTGTTTGGCGGGAAGTGGCTTAGTTTAGGACAGGTTTCCCTATTTATCTTGTCTGGATGTAGTAGTGGTGGCGTCGTTGTTAATGATATGGGTGGTGTGTGATTTTTGGATGGTCTAGTCGATTCTTTTATGGTTTTTAAGGTGCTGCTATTTGGTTTAGGGGAGGGTATGTGTTTTGTTTTGGGCTGGTCACTTTATAGTTTAGTTTTGGTTATTTTGTATTGGGATATATGTTTTTTGTTTCTTGCAGTGTCGATATTTTCTTTTTATTTTTCTACCATACAGGCAGATGGACTTATTGTTGGTGTGGTGTGGGGTTTGGTGTCTTATTTCTACTTTTTTTTTGTTCTATTTATTAATAGGGTTGATTATGTGTATTTATTGCATTTTTGGGGGGTCGTGGGGGTGGGGTGCTTTTTTGTTGATTTAAATTTTAACTAGAAATATTTGCAATGTTTGCATAATATATATATATATATATATATATATATATATATATATATATATAATTTGGGCAGCACCCTTTTTTTTTTAAATATGTTTTGTTGAATATGACAGACAAGGAATATTTAATTTTTGTTCCCAGTATTCTTACATTTTTTCATTTGGTGAGTATGAGTACAAAAATTATATGTATTGTCCCAAATGTTTTCAGCCACTTTACCCATTTTCAGGGGAACTGGTGGGGTTTAAATATTTCTTCATGTTATATATATATATATATATATATATATATATACACACACACACACACAGACAAGTTTCATTAAAATGATAAATAAGGTGCTATAGTTAAGTTTTTTTTTTTATATAATTTTCCATGTTATCTTATATTTTTTTTTCAATACATAAAATGAAAATTATCCAAATATTTTATTTATCCAAGCACTTTTGGCTATGCTTTTAACTATTATCAAAGATGAACTTTATTTTACTTTTAACTGTATATGGATTGTTTTATGTATATATTTAGAATTATATAAATGTTTCATCAACTCATGAATTCCTACAAATCCTTAAAACTACAAAACCAAACTGAGATATTCTAGTGTTACTTAACATAGAAAATTTATTTATTAATGTCTCTGTTGCTGAAATCATTGATATAATCCTTAACTCTGAATATTAAAATAATTCAATTCCACTTCCATCTACCAAACCCAAAATTCTGAAAAAGTTATTACACATCTGCACTACTAAAGACCCCTTCTATGACCACAATGGCAATATTCACACTCAAATTAATGGAGTAATTATGAGAAACTCTCTTGGTCTATACTTATTTATTACATGTCCCACATAAAAAAAAAAAAAATTTTTTTTAAAGTTACTAAACCAAATATATATGTCTGCTATGTAGATGATAATTTTTACAAAACTGATAATTTTAAAACTACATTTGAAAAAAAAAAAAATCTGCATTTACAATATAAAATTGATAAACATTAGTTTCCAGTATATGTTTCATATAATCAACATCAATATTAAATGAATATCATCTTTTTGCTTACTGCCAAACGCTAAACCATCAACAAATATTATCAAGTAAATAAAGTGGATACTTATCTACAAATATTTAGACTGTAACTAAAAAACAACATTCAGTTATTAAACTTCACTTATTTTAATCATTAGATTTTAGATAAGAAATAAGCATGTGAATGTCAAATTAAACACTGAAACGGTTTTGCCTCAAGGAAAGTTATTTTTCTTAATCTTGCACGAATTTATACAGCCTCATTAAACTTTTTCACTGCTATACAAACAAACAAATCAATAATTCAATAATCATTTTCTCCAAGTCCTTTTCATTTATTACTTTTAAAAAGCATCTATTGATAAGAAAAGGGCAAGTAAAAGAATCTCTAAATTCAGGCCCAAAAGAAAATTGATTCAGATAAGACAGAATTCACCCAAAGTAAAGTTTATTTACAGAAATTAAAAGTATTTTTATATGTCAAATACAATTATAGACACATACACAAATTACAAACTGCTTTGGTATAAACAATTTGTTTGTCTGCATAAAAAGACAAAATGAAAACCTCCAATCTTCATAGTAAATCTTTAATCTTCAAAGTAATATTTTCATGCTTTTAGTCGGCACAAAAGCTTACATTGATATAAAAGGAAAATAATATTCAAATAGTAAAATTATTTCATTTAAAAAGACAACAATGAGATAAGGTAAAAAAAATTACAAATAAAAAATGAAAAAAAAAGAAAGATGAAATCATATCTTAAAAGATCTTTAATTCTTGGCTCACCTCAAATGAAATTCAAGTTGATGAAATGAATTGTGTTAAACATCCATTGATCAGAGTACAAGAGGGATACAAATGGCACAAGCAGCTTCTCTTGCCAATCACTTAAGTGTTTCTGTACACTTAGATAATTAACACCATGCTTTAGGCCAGGGGAAAAGGGAGGGTAAAAAAAAAAAAAAAAAAAAAAAAATGAACCAAACAGGCTACATTTTGATATAATCAATGAATTAAAAACCTTGATCCAGAGATTAGAAAGGATTATGTACAGTGTCAATGTGATTATTAAAGAGGGGGGGGGAGATATAAAAGTCTACAGCATTAGATTAGCAGACAGGATTATAAAAATCAACTCAGAATTATAGCAAATAATTAAAGAGAATAAAAGAGAGGATAAAGTATTATTTACAAAAATTTCTATTTACATTCCATTCATGCCCAATCTTAACTGAAGTAATTTGGAAGCAAAAGAGAGGAGGTGCTGAAAAGTTCTTGGTTTAACCTACTACCGAAAATAAGACTAAATTGTTAAACAGAAAAATTTGGGAGGAGGAAGAGCTCTTTTTATTTGGTTGGTCTGAGATCTTTTAAGCACACATTTGTGTACACACTGTGTGTGTGTGTGTGTGTGTGTGTGTATGTATGTATGTATGTAGAGGCGTGATGATGCTTAATTCCAAGATTGTTTTTTCAGTGACCCAATGATAAAACAATATTTTCACAAGCAGGTTTTTTTTGTCGTAAAGTGCTCAATATCGAGATAGAGAGTTAATAGGATTAATGTAGAGGCCAATACCAAAATCAATAGTGCAAGAAATAGAGAAAATGAAGGCAACAGAAGGAAATGTTAAATCTTTTTTGAATAATTTAATTATGAAGTTACAATGTAGACTTAAATGTCTAATGTGAACAAAGTATGAACTAAACAAAAAAAAAAAAAAAAAGAAGTCAGAGAGCAACTTTTTCTTACCTAATGATGGCTGCCATTTCATTGTTGAGCATAACCATTGCAAGATATCATTGCAAAAATTATCTGTGACTTACAATATCAAGGATTGCATGTACATAAGATTTTTAAAGTTGAGAAAAATATTGCAGTGGGTTGAACAGCATGTACCCAAAAAGAAGGACCAGTCGATATGATTGGATGGTGTCAAGTTAAAGGTGATACATCAGTTTTCCTGCTGGATACCTTAACGTGGGATAAGGGATCCCACATTACTGCATGCTTGCTAGCTTTTTGGTAGTTAATAACGACATCAATTTCTATCCTAGTTCTAATGTTAAACAAATTTGTATCTGATGTTCGTACTTTAAGATGCCTAGAATGTGTCCAACTTATAAAATATACAATCTCTTCAAAGATTTCAAAATGTTCCTTTAGATGAGAAGAAAAATTGAAATAGGTTTTATACATCTTAATCTGTTCAAATACTTAAAAATACTAAGAAAACAAAAATTCAGGTATTTTGGAGAACAAGAAGCATGCTCAGAATTTTAAAGAGAAATTGCAGATATGTGACAAAACTTTATGAAAATAGATTAGTGATTTGGATACTAAATTTTCATGTAAATTCTAATCTTTTTCATGATCTATTTAGCAAATTACCAAAACCCTGTCTCACTCATGAACAACACATGGTAGATCTTAGTCCTTATAAAGGCATTAGTATTTTGGGTAATTTATTAATGCCAAGGCAACAAATATATGTAAAAAAAATAAATAAAATAAAATGTTAATTATATGGTTCGGACTGCTGTCCTCATCTATATGGCCATGTTTACAACGTTTTGGTCGTTGTATGCTTCAGCCTTCTTCAGGTGCTGGAAATTTTGAACCAAACCCTTTATTTCAATCACTGAACACATGGTCCAGGGACTTGACCCAAAGAGTTGTTCAATACCAGGCTACAGCAGTGGTAAACAAATAACTTAGAGACTTTAGTTAAAGGGAAATAACTACATGGCTACCAGAAGTGGCATCACATATGAAATGAGAATGATTTACCCCAATAATAACTACGAGAATGGTTTACCCCATAATAACTACATGGCTACCAGAAGTGGCATCACACATGAAATGAGAATGATTTACCCCATAATAACTACATGGCTACCAGAAGTGGCATCACACATGAAATGAGAATGATTTACCCCATAATAACTACATGGCTACCAGAAGTGGCATCACACATGAAATGAGAATGATTTACCCCATATATCCAATAAAAGAAAAAAAAATGTAAGAAAAATGTAAGAAAAGAATAATTATGCTAAATAAGATAATGTTTACAGGATTTTAAATATGCTTCTATCAGTTATGTCTGAAATTTGATTTAATGATATTTTGCTATTCTAAAATGCCTAAGTGATAACAATACATGCTAATGTGTTTGTACAGCTATAAACAAGTAAATTACATCATTACACAAAACACTTAAAAAGTTAAACAACTTGGTTAAAGCATTGTTTTGAAAGAAAAGAAGTCCAATTTGAAACATCACAAAGTTATGATGTGTTTATTATGATGATATACAACCCCATACAACAAAAATAACATATGTAAACCTTAATTGTGAAAATTCTACACCAGTTTTATTTTCAGATCTTGATAACTACTTTTCTTTTGTTAGTTTATGGAATAAGCTTGGTGGATTAGTTCTTAAAATAATGAAGACATATGACAGGATAAACTTACAAAACTGATTAGGAACCCATTGGAAAGAAATTACTAATTGATAATGGGACTTAGGTTAAAGAAGAAATCATGCTTAAAGGGAATTTTTTTTTTTAAATTATTTTTTTTCAAACCTAAATTCAGATATTTTATCTATCCTATAGAGAGGATAGAAAGAAACACTTGAGCACCAAATTTTAAATTTAATAAATATTAAACTGCAAAACAAAAAAAATCCTTTCCAAATTATTTTGTATTTTTCCAACTTTTATTACACAATATTGGAAAATCTTGCAAAATTTGAATGATAAATTTTATAGCATATAAACTCCTATATTACACTGATAATGAAATAAAAGAACTAAATTGACCAAAATTGTTTTCAATTTTTTTTAAGTCCATAAACAGTTTAGATCTTAAAACATTGACCTCCACCCTCCTGCCCTTAGTTTATAATGAAATTCACATTGTCAATGTCAACTTATGAAAGATCACTTCCTGCCAAGGTAGTTGCCACTTATCTGCTTTAATCAGCTTATTACTTGAGAGAGTTGTATGGGTTTTTATATTCCAACTGATAATCCATCCTCTTAATCTCAGTTCAGGTGGTACTATATCTTCTGTTTGCCATTTTTTCAAAAATGGGTTAATTTATCAAAATATGACAGGTTCAGTAGAATCAATTTTTATTGAAAAAATATCAAACATTAAACTAAAAATTGTTCATATTTTTAAGTTTGAAACTGAGACCAAATAAAACGTCTAACAAAATATTTAAATGTACCGAGGATAAAAGGTAATTTAAAAATTCTAACAAACTATTAATGCATTCTATTAATTTCACCTTTCCTACAAGGCAAGCATTAAATAAGTCTCAGACAATATAGTTAACACACCAGTATTATGCCACCAATCATAGCATCAATCTGTATTATAAACAAAATTGTAAAATTTTTTAAATGAATTTACAGGAAGGTTGCAAGCCTGGGAGGCTGCTGCTAGTACAGCCAGGATTTAGCAATGAAAATTAATTGCCAGACATTTTCCATTTCCAAAAAGACCATAAAATTTTATAAAAGCAGCCATTTGGCCTTTGCAGTTGTTCTAACAATGAAACAGGAGCTGGTCAATCAATATGGTTACTGGTAAAACAGGTGCCTCTTGTGAGTTGTTTCTTTGTTTATTGTTTTTTTTGGGGGGGTCTTGTTTTTGTTGGAGGGGAAGATTAAAAAATCTGGAGGTACAATGAGTTTTTTTTTTCTTTTTGATCTTAAAGAAAAAAGCAAGATGATGTTAACAGCACTATTTACTCACCTTTCTTGGAGATGTCATGGTTTTCTTCTCTTCTCCTTTAAGAGGTAGTGGGCGAGAGGGTGGTGCACTACTGCTGGATTTGGACCTACTCTAGAAAAAGAAAAATACATAGCATTAGCAAAAAAATGTGTGGTGATTTTCCAAGGTATCTTTATAATTTAAGAATAGAACATTAATTAACTTATAAATATTTAATAATACATGACAAATGAAATCACTAGTCAGTTTTAAAATGTTAAATTTGTCCATTTAAAAAGCTATCCTTAATTTTCAAAACCTTTACAGAAGTTATAAAAAATACTTAACTTATTTTAAATATATTGCAAAGCTTAGTATTTGGATGAAACAGCAAAGATGTGTGTTAAATATTGTCCGTAACAAATATAGTCTAACATTGCTCAAAGCCAAAATTATGACAATTAAGATTTTTTTTTCTTTAACTACAATAATAGATCCATGGCTATTATGGTAATTTGTGGCAGTATAGACTGTGTTGGGAATTTGTAGCCAACATACATCAATAATTTCTGTTAAGAAGGTTCAACAGAAATACTGCAAGTGTCACAGTGGATAGAGACACAAGCAAACCAGCTAATAGTCATAATCACACTTCAAAATTCACTGAAATCAATAAAATAAAATAAAATAAAAGATAACAATTCAGTGTTACTAAGTCAAGTGTTGTTTAAAAATAACCAGTAAAAAATTACTTCACTTGAGACACCATCACCCCGCCCAAGTGAATTTGAATCAAGATGGATAAGAATTTGTTTGTCACATAATCTCACTTGACAACTAAAATATCTTGTGCCCCTCAAGATCAGAAATTAAGAAATAGAAGAATCAGCAGTTGTATCTAAGAAAGATATTCTGGTTTAAATAATTTAACAAATAATTTCAGCAACATTCACTTCTTGAAGAAAACTTGGTAAAACCAGTGCTTTTGTGATCTTAATGCATGTGTGCATACGTTTAAATAATGTAGAATTGAGATCATTATATTTCAGGTTCAAATCATTGGTGGATAATGAACTAATTCCCAATACTAATTTTAATTTTAAATTTTTACAAAAAATAAATAAATTTACTTGAAATATTCTCCTTGACAAAATTTATTCCATAACTTAGCAACTAGGCAAAAGTTGTCCTTAAGAACAATAAAACAAATTATTTTAGGACATTAAAATTCTATCAAACTGTAACAAAATATTTCATGGCTTATATTTCATGATAAAAAGTATCATGACTTTCACTATTGATCCAGGGTGAGGGCCTTAAAAGAATGAATTAAAAGATTAGACAAGTTCATCAAACAGCTTAGTTCTAAACCCTTGCAATATTTGCATCATGTGAACAAAAATGTTCAGTTTTTGAATGTATGTTTAAAAAGATATTAAAAAAAAGTTTACTTATTTAACATAAGTCCAAAACAGGAACTTCAAAAGACATGAAATTTAATCATAACTGACAGGTGATATATACCATCAAGTGTTTAATATCAAACCTATGGAAATATTTAAACATCATATTTGCCTTTTATGAGTTCAAATTTTATCAGTACTTTGACAAATATCATACACACAGATGTCTTTAGAAAATTCAACAGCTGCTTAGTAAAGAATTTGTATTTTCTCTAGAAGTACAAACTATAAATTTCTGACTAACTGAATAATCTACCCAGTGACAGTTCTGATACAAAGCAGAAATACACAAGTGATTGATGTCATTATAAAACCAGAAATAGACAAATTGAAAAGCTGATACTTAAGAATATGATTTGATAGATATCATGTCTAAAATGTCAGATCTCCAGCCAATAACACACGTAGCATTTGCAAAGTGAATGCCATTCCAAGACAAGATAAAAATAAGAATGGCAACTAAATTTAAATTCAAATGTCTTTGTGTCATTCACATAAAAACGACAAAGGAACTCTTCATTCTACATGTGTCAAGGAGATTAACCATGTAGACATTTTGTTTGTCATTTCAAAGTCACTAAGAAATCAGAGGCTAAAAATATTCCAGTTTCTTAACCTTGTGTTTTGTATCCAAAATAAAGTGTGCTACATTGAGCATTGTCAAGTTGAATATACAGTGTATTATTGTTATTATTGGTAGGATTAAACTAATTTTGTGCACATATGTACCATAAGATGACACAATAACAGTACATTAGATTTTAATAAAATTAAGTTTGTCAAGGTGAATAGCTAAATATGATTTGGTTTTAAGATATCTAGTTCGTCTGGGAGGGAATTTTTCTTTTTCCATGAAAGTTATACAGAACAAAATCAGGTATAGCTTAATCTTTATGAAGATATAAAATCATGCAATATTTCATAAAGATTTATTGCTACTGAAATAATATTAAGTTATATTGTTTTAAACAAGACTGCAAAATTTTCTTAAAACATTTTAGTTTGATTTGGGGCTTCAAAAGAATGTACTATTTCAAACATTTCTTTAAGATTTTTATTTGATACTTTGATGATCAAGATTTTTGCAAGAGAATACAAAACAGTTTAAATAAAGTAAACTGGTGATAATTATATTATAAAATGCAAAAGAAATAATTCAGCATCCAATTTAATCAGAGATTAAAAGTGCATCAGACAAAGAATTCCTTAGAAAACTATTATGCATAAATTCTTTTTATACTCTGCCTAGATTGGCATCATAAACACTTTCCAAATAAGTAAAGTATTTAAAGTTTCTTTCATTTGAAAAATTGAGTGAAAGTCATAAATAAAATAAAAAATTAAAAAATCCTGTATAAGAGCAAAAACTTTGCAACAATTTATTGTTGAAAAGTTACCACACAGAAATGAAAATCACAAGATATAAGAATCAATTTTTCAGGACAAGTTAGATGCTCAATAAAAAGAAAACATTTCAGTCATTTGTTATGGCTGCAATTATTTTAATTACCAAATCTTCAAATAAAAAAAAGATGACACTAGACTAATAGGTATTTATTATAAGGTTACTCAAAAAAGTATCTTGTCAATAATATCTACTCAAAGAAACCATCTATTAGATAATATTATTAATATTACTTAGCAATAAGTTACTCAAAATATGTTTAATTAGCAGGTTAAATAAAACAAAAAAATAATTTGCTTCATTATATACAACTCAGTTGATAAAAAGATATTCTTATCTAAAAATAAAATAAACTTTAATCTTGTTGAGGTGACTATCAGCAGAGCTGACATGACATTTGAGAAAAAGGTTGGTGATGTTGAAAGCAAAAATGAAAAACATGAACAGGACTGGAATGAGGAGATCTTACATTTTGTTGGCAGTAAACTGGAGGCAGTGAATGAAACAGAAACAGTTAGTGGAATTGGCAACAGTTATAGGGTTATGGTCAGTGGATAAGTCATAACCAAAATTGCAGTTTGTGATATGGTGAGGCACAAATACCTGGTGAATGGTTATACAGAAAAGAAATCCTTGGGACTAGTATGAAGTGGTCCAGAGAAAAGTCTTGCTGGAAAGAAGGGCTCTACCACATGTCAACAGAGTCACTGGTTGAAGTCACAGTTGGAATTTCAATTTCAGATTTAATGAAGCAGGCATATCTTTTGAATGGTTGTGCAAAATAGAGAATTCTATTAACTAAAAAAATGGTTTACTTGTGGGAACAATAAGAAGGTCTTATATTGATTTACCTCAAGGAAGATGAAACTAGAAAGGCTATGTGAAGCAGTCCATTTTCAGTTTTCATTTTTTTTTTTATTTTACCTGTAGTTCAGTTTTTATTATAGAATAACAAAACCAGAATCATTTCTCTCACTAAATGTGGACTTAAGTAGCTAACCAGTTGTTGAATTTATTTGTTTTTGGTTTATTAACTAATTAAAAAGGAACAGCTCTTGGTACCTTTCTACAAAAAACTATCTTTATTTTCCCATCCCTCACTTGAGTTTTTCCATCTTTACTTAGATTATTCTATCTTTTTGCCTAATTCCAACAGACCGTTGCTGCTATGATCATCTGTGGGTTTGTCAGGTGATGTTTTGACATGGTGACCCAGCTCTTCTAGTGGTGTGAAGGTGAGGTGGCTGTGAAAGGGGAAGTAGCAGCAAGCCACAATATATTAAACCTTTTGTTTAATAGGATAAAATAAAATAAAATTCTGCAAACAATTTAAAAAAGGTGGGGAAATGTTGATTTGAAATTATTCATCTAAGAGAAAAAAAAAAAAAAAAAAAAAGAGTCAATTATGCCAACCAATGATACTAGTGTAAAAAAGAAAAAGTATTGACTAATAAGAATTTTGAAAAGAAAAATAGTGGGATTGTATAGTGTTTCCAACACCTTGTGAAATTGTAATAAAGTAAAAACTGAAGAGTTATAAAATAATATAAATTTCAGTGTGTCTGGCTTGTAAATTTCAATGCATCTAAGACCAAGCTGCTGTCTGTCAATCATCACAGGCAACCTCTCCTGCCTCCCATAAGCATGGACCAAGCGAGTCTCCCCGAGAGCAATACACTGTGCCTCCTCAGCCTTACTCTCTCTTCTGATCTCAAGTGGAACCACTACATTGAGTCAATAGCTAAATCCACTGCTAGGAAGGTTGGATCACTATGTCGGGCCAGGATGTTTTTCCCACCTGAAGCCATCCTGCATATATACAACTCAACCATTCGTCTGTGCATGGAGTACTGCTGCCATATATGGTCAGGTGCCCGCACTGTTCACCTCGGTGTTCTTGACAGGCTCCAAAGAAGAATCAGTAATGTTATAGGTACCAACTTGGCGGCTCAACTACAGCCACTTTCTCATCAATGGGATGTGACTTCCCTTTGTTTGTTCTATAAATACTTCCATGGCTTCTGCTCCAACAAACTTCAGTTACTGGTGCCTCTGCAACAGGTGTTTACTCATGCAACTAGACTGGTAACTGGGTCTCACACATTCACAGTGAGATCAACCAAATACAGATGACAATTCTACTCCTGCAGCTTCTTTCCTCACACTTCCTGCCTGTGGAACTCGCTTCCTTATTCTTGCTTTCCTGACAGCTACAACCTCCAGGAATTCAAATGCAAGGTCAATACTCATCTCTTAATCACTTGACCCTAATTCTTTCCTCACCACCCTGTATATCCTTTCCTTTCTCTCCACCTCTGCAACTGTCATCACACCTGTATTCCCTCCTTTCTCTTGCTCTTTTCTAAATGGTTTGTCCTTCTCTTCACTCTCTTCTATCTAGTGCTTTTACTCTTATGTAGCCCCCTGCACATCAGTGGCGTTACCGCCTTGCTCGGGGTGATATGATTAAAAAAATAAAAAATAAACTAGGAGATACTTATAAAAAGGGAAAACAAAAGTTGGGTAGGGGAGACTAGTTTTCATTCAGAGATGTTTACTATAACAGAATTAGCAAAGTACAATTAAGAATATACTTGATTAAGCATTTGAGAGCATCAAGGGAAACTTTCAAGTTCGTTAGCTCTTTGTTGGAAGAGATTTATATCAACCGAAACTAAATCCAACTTCTTCTATATTATACAACTTAGGCTTGTCACACAGCGATCTATTGTTTTAAAAAATAGGCAACAATCTGGACACATCTAAGCATGTAAAGAGAAGATAAGCAATATGAAATACTTAGGGTGGACAACAGAGGATATGACTCAATACATAAGTCAGATTCCAGATATTATTTAGCATGAGGAATTGCAGTAAACAAATAGTTACATAATTTGTTCAAAATATCAATTACAAGTTGTCTGGCGATTTCTATATTTCAGTTTTACGTGCTTTTGAAAGTAAATGTCTTTATTAACTAATAAAATGTCTTCTAAAGAGAAATGAGTTTACATATTTTGAAGCTGCTTAGAATATATATACATAAGATATTTATTAATGAGTTGGGATCAAATATGGAGAAAATTAAAAAAGAAATTCTGGTATTTTTACTTTTGCGTTGTTTGATTTTCATTGGCTTATGTTTCATGTGCATTCAACTTGTTAAACAGTATTCAGGGTGCTATGATTAAATTGTCACGATTAAAAAAAAAACAACAAAAAACAACAACCTGATATTTGCTCTGCTGCAATTAAGTTTTTAAATTAAATAAAAGTTTGTCAAAATTGCAGCCACAGAAGCAGGGTTTTTCCCATGTTATCAACAGATTAATGATAAGTATGTTGGCTCCCCATTATATAGAGCAGGAAGTAAGGGGTGCTAAATTTGGTCTCTTCATATTGGCTTGGTATTAAGATTCATAGCTCATCAGATAGAATACTTTAGTTATCTAAATGAATAATAAAACAAGCCATATTAAGGTGTTTTGAAAAAGAAAAAGTCAACAAATGGAGAAAACTTAAAAAGTAATGGCATATAAATATAGTTTTAATTTTATTTCAATAAAAATAAGTCTATTAAAGTTTTATAACAGGCTATTCATGTTGTTGCAATAAATATTAAATAATGATGTTGATGTTGTATGAGTAATGTTCAAAGAGAAAGGTAAGGGGAAAATTCAAAAACTAAGAGGCAAGCAACTCCAATACAAAAGAAAGTATAATACATTTAGTGAGACGTGGCACGTGACTGGGCATGGGTGAAGGAATTTTTAATAAACCTAAGCACAAATACAAATCTGAGGGGAAAAAAAAAAAAAGAAATTATGGACCATTATTAAGGAACAACACTAGTGTCTTAATAGACAAGGGGGGTTACAATAACTTTTGTAATTTAAAAAACAAATAACACATTTTACAAGATTCAATAGATGTAAATTTGTCAGTTTAAGATTTGGCTTTTGATTGATTTAGCAAACCAGTGAGAGAGAAAAAAAAAAAGGTATTTTTTTAAAGTAATTCATGTTCAAAACTGCTTGGTGAACAAAAAAAAATTTGCTTACTTCAGTATTTCGAGCAGATACTCCAGGTTCGTTCTCATCAGCAAAAAGATCATTATAATGAAGAATGAACTTGTGCACAATATTATTGGTGGTAGATTGATCCTTGAGACCAGTCAAATCAGATGCACACCTGCAATAAAATCAAAACCATTATAATATTTGTACTTTATAGAATATGCTGAAAACCATGATTACTTTAAGAGTGCCATGTTTTGCATGTAGCTATAAATTTATGAAGAAGGTAAAGCCTATGCTGAAGAAATTTCAAGCTATTTTTCATTAATTGCTGGATCTTCATTCTTCAAGATTCATTATTCTTGTTAATACAAAATAGATATAAAGTTTATTATCCATTATGCTTACTGTTTAACCTACTCAGTACAATAATGTGTAAAGAATATCCTAGTGTGTGTGTGTGTGAGAGAGAATGAGTGTGGATAATACAAGTACATCTGCATAGCATTATAAAATCATGTTTAAAACATTAAGAACTTTCATGTGACACAAGTTTCACCATTAAGCTCATCAGGCACTGCATGCATGCACACACACACACTATATATATATATATATATATATATATATATATATATACACACACACACACACAAGTTTTAATTTGAATATTGGTACATGTTTCAGGATTACTATTCCCTTTATCAACTTAAGATTTACACTGATATAATTTTAAAGTTAAAAAAAAATACAATACAGATTTCTAATGAATAATAATTCAAAATTCTCAGAAAAAGAAAAAAAATCATACACTGTGCAAGTCCCAACTTGTTTTTTTTCTTTTCTAAGAATTTTGAAATACTGAATTAATTCAGAATTCTTAAAAAAAGAGAAAATAAAGTAGAGGTTTGCACAATATATGATTGCTTTTATTTTTTCTAAGAATTTTAAATTATTGTATTTTCTAAGTCTGAATTGTACTTTTGTATTTGAACTTAAATTTCTCAGAAACCATTCTAAATCACTTAATAAACGTTGGTTTATATTTTATCAAATTTATTTTAATATTTTTTTTTACTAATGTATATCTCTTTCTCATCCAGTTTAACAAAAAAAAAAAAAACAACCAAAAAAAACCAACAAAAAAAAAACACGATTAGCTCAGATTAGGTTGATTAGAAAATGTGACAAGAGAAGCAGTGATGATACAAAAGGTGAGACAACATGAGGAAGATCAGGAGAGAAAGGTGAACAAGCATGTCTTAGTGACACAGCCAAGGTGAAGGATAAACAGTTTTATCCTCACCACCAAAAGGAAAGTTATCTTGACCTTATTTGTTTAAATGGGTGGGAAAAAAAAAAGTCATTTACCTAAACAAAACTTTCTTTGCCTATTCACAAAACACACAATATATATATATATATATATATATATATATATATATATATAAAAATCATACAATTTCTAATCAATGAAACACATTGGACTTCAGTGTTTACACAACTTAATGACAGTTTAACTTGAGACCAGTTTTTGAAACAAATCTCCATGTCTCTCATGCAATTAGAGATTGAGTATGATTCTTCCTATTTGTTAGACTTGAGGTTAACTTTGATATGTCCACAATAGTGTTGTCTTCAATGATAAATGCTTATTTGGACCAAAACAGGATTCAGCACGTGAAATCAACAAATTATTCACTTTGATATAGATTAAATAATGAGAAAGCATTAAAATTTTAAATAACAATTACAAGTACTAAGTCAATGAAATTATTTTAAGAGTAGTCAAAAAAAAAGTGTTTGACTAGCAACTGTCCTAATAGATCTTCTCAACTATTTCTTAAATTTGATTCAATTCCCTTTCAAATATTTATGGGTGGGTGGGTGTGTGTTGCATAAAAGTATTTTCTTGTGCCTTATTTTAATCATGTTAGTATTTCCTCCTCTTAACAGCTCATTCTAACACAGTGACAATGAAGATAGATAGATAAAACTACCCTTTCAACACAGCTTAACCTCTTCTGTTTAATTGCTGACAGAGTCAGAAAAGTAGTTGATAATTTTGATAAATATTAACTATTTAAAGGATCAGATTAAGCAGATTATTATGGTGTTGCATATTAAGATTCAATGGAAATTCTATTCTAGAGGCATGATGTCAACAAGATTACTCACACCTCAAGAAGTTTCTAGAGAATCCTCACAGTAAATGATGGCAGTTTTTGAGCTCTACAATCTTGGTCTCAATTCCAATTCTCCGTGATCACTTTTACAGTTTATAATAAGTGTTTTTTTTGTTTTTTGTTTTTCTAGCTACAATGTCTTTAAAAGTGAAAGTAATTGCAAAACAGAAAAGGCATATACTGCTAAAGTAACCTACAAATTTCATTCAAGCCATGGCATTGACTAAAACATTTATTTGGACCATTAAAATTAGATCTTTGTGGTACCTGGCTTTGTTTTGTTCTCCAAATTACCTTTTTAAAAGGTGTTTAATTTCGCGTAACACAAATCTATAAAAGGAGGGAGTGCATGAAGTTTGCATGGGATCGAATCTTTGTCAAGTAGAGAGAATTTCTGTCAGTGAAGGCAATTTGAGAGTCTCATGAATAAAAGCAACACTCTCCATAGGATGCGGTTTATGACTGGTCAGCGTCAGTTGCTACTGAGTTGAAAATGGGTTGCAGTCCGATCGCAAATGAGATTTACTTTTATGATGTACCTAAAAATAGGCAATCATTTTCCATGAAAGTTTTATCTATAATTACAATAGTGAAAATACAAAATTGATTTTATAATTACAAGACTGGTATAAATTAATGTAATATTACATAATAAATATAATTAAAACAAAAATATAAAGATAGAATTATTTTTCAAACACCTGGCATTTTCTTATTTCCAGTAGCAACAAACAACTCAACAGCCGCTAACAACCCAGTATTATTATTATTACTTGTTTTCTCATTAATTTCTGCTTTAGCAGAAAACCTGTCCTTAGTCCACTTGACTAGCTTGCTGTAAGGGAAGCACTGGGAAAATTAGGCTAATAGCCTAGATGCACTAACAAGAACAATATGACCTTCAGTTGGAGAAGTGCTGTTTACTTTAACAAAAGACAAACCCTCTTGTTGTTGCTGTTGTCATTTTGGTAGGAAAATAATAGAAGAGATACAAGTGAGACCAGTTTATGGAGAAAAAGAATTAGGTCTTCCTGAAATGGAGGAGAAAAAAAATATATCATCACCATCATCAAGTCATTGTTGATTGTTGAAAAACATTTAATAATAGGTAAGCTGTTATGGCTGGAGGTTCATCAACAGTCAAGGACTTTCAGTAACACACATAACTTAAAAGAAATGAATCTCAGACAATTTAAAGTCATACACAGCAATGTCATTTCAAAAGGTATTTCATAATAAAAATTTATTTACAGAGAACAAAAGAGAAAAAACAAAAAGCTTTTAATGAAAATGCGCTCTTTATAACATTTCTTAACAACCAGGGTGTAGATTTGATTTTGAACCATCATTGCAAAAATTAAAAGTTGTAGAATTTATGATATGCAATAATAACAACTTTGCAAAGACACTTAGCTTTTGAGCAAAATATTTTTTAGGTTACAAAAACACAATTACAAATCAAAAATAAGATTGAAAAGCTATCTAGTTTTTCCAACAGAGATTAACCGATATATAAAATCCAGAAAGAGGATTAGAATTTCTTTTATCTTAATTCATTTGGAAAGGAAACATTGACATTGATCACTTCTGAAATCTTAATGATCAATATATTTAAAGTGGATAGTTTGCCTATTTTCTTCTCTATCAACAAAAGTGCTACTTATGTCAAAAGACAAGAGAGAAGGTTTAACATAAGTAAATGTCTTAACATTTCTAAAGCTTCTACTTGTCACTACTTCAGAAAGTTTAAGCCATAATGTTAAAGGTACTGGCAAGTTTGGTGACATCAAAAAGATATTTAATGGCTCTTTAGCCACATTCATCAGATACAAGAAGTGATTTTTTTTTAATAGTTGAAGTGTGCACTGAAAAGTTCAATTCAATCAGAAAATATGAGAAACCTGAAACTATAATCTATTACAACTGATAAATCTATATGTCTACAGTCTTGCAATTAAAAACTAAATAGTTGAAAGAAAATGCTCTCTACATTGAAATATTTTTATTTAGCATCAATTTTCTGAACAAAATCTTTTTTTTTATATACACTATTATACCAAGATAAGATAAGTAAATAGATTAATAATACCATCTTCCCAAAGAAACATGGAGTAAAAATACAAAGATTATATCCTATATGTGATTTTTTCATATCTACAGTCTAAACATATAAAAAATAAATGTATAAACCAATTAAATGTATTTCTTTTGCTCACACAAACATATATATATATATATATATATATTAGTATCAGTATAGCCCAGCGTTGGTCGGATGTAATGAAAGCTTTAAAACTAATCCATGGTCCTGGAGCTCAGACTCTTTGGATGTTGGCACAAAAGACTAAAAAGCAATAGTTGTTTCCAGTTAAAGTGAAACCATAGACTGAAAGAAAAATGAATGTAAGTCCAATTTGGATTTCCTGGTATCGATATCAAATAACTTTTTTCATCATAAACTGAATTTTGAAGGCTAAACAAGTCCTCTGAGTAAATGGTATCATGGCTGAGACTAAGAACTACAATTATACCTACTTAGAGGCAAACCTGAAGCAAAAACTAAAATAAAAGGGCTGAAAAAATACAGACATACAGGCAGATAGACAGAAACACACACAAACTTCTTGCCTTTTATATATATATATATATATATATATATATATAAAAATCGGTTTTCTGCACTATTGTAAGAACTGCAACCTTGAAACTTCTGAATATCGTTTCTTATGTTTTTGTCTATGAGTGTATTAAATATGATTTAAATCGGACCACTCCCTGCATAACCTGATTTTTTGATTATTGATTTTCAATATTTATCAGGTGTACCTCGACACAAAACCTAGCTAAGAACACTCGCAGACGCTTATAGTACAACTGTGTAAATTTTCCATAAAATTGGTTCAGCCGTTTTGGAATCTATAGGTAACGGACACACACAAAGTTCCATTTATAACTAAGTTTATATATATATATATATATATATATATATATATATTTGGTATAGATATGTTTTTATACATGGACATACATTTGTAGCCTGTTTTCACAACACCCCAATTACAATGTCAACAGAACACAAAATATTCCACCAAATTAGATATCTGTATAAAATATGAGGATATCTTTCAAGAAGTTCTAATTCTGGTATCTTCCTAGTTGTAACTACAAAAAATATGAAATTCTCATACTAATAATAAGTGTCATAAAAAGGGATACAATCCAGAGAGGAAGATAATACTAAGAATTTTTTTTACTATTCACACATAGTCTGATATCATTAGGATTGACGTTTAATGACAGAACATTTTTAAACAGGTGAAAGACTTGGATCCGCTCCGCTCCACTCTTGCTGTATTAGTTCATTCATTGTTTGTATAACAAATATTGACATCAGTAAGATAAATGATGATAAGATAACATGGTAGAGAGCAAGGAAATTTAAGTTTGCATTCCTCAGGAATATTGATGAAAATTACCAATAACAAATAGAAAATTATTGTTGTTTCTAATACTCACAGATGAGATTATGTATAATCCTCCAAATTATTATACAATGAGTATTCATCATACAGCAATAAATATGCTGGTCATTAATAACAGGTTGAATTGTTACAGACTGTTCTACTAATGAGGTGTTGATGTCAACTCTTAACCAATTAGTAATATACTTAAACAAAAAAAAAAAAAAAACACTATCCCAAGGGATTAAGATGATTCACTAAAATACAAAAGAAAGCAGAAGTGGGTTTTTAGACAATTAAGGAGTTATACTATCCCCTCCAAAATCTAGCAGTAAGGTGAGGTCCAGAATCAGTGACAATATATGGAAGACCAAGCTTTAATGACCTTCTCGCACTTTATAGCATTAATTTAAAATCAGTTTTTCTTCTGCCAGACTAGTTGTCCTACCAAAGTTACAGAACTCAGTTTGTCCAGTTATTCAACTCAAATTGAACAAAGATGAATTAAAATTCAAATCTAAACAACCAACAATCAATAAAATCAACTTTAAAACCGGAAATAACATATTACATTGCATTTGACTATATGGTTTTGTTGTCATTTCGCGCTATCACGTGTGACGTCATAAAACCGCATCGCAAATTTAAGAACTGCGTTTATTATTTTTGGTAACTATTGCCGTTGCCAAGCAGAGTTTTATGTCAACACAAAATAAAATCATCAGTGATGGTGGATGTTATAATATTTCAGTTTAAACAACCTCTCTGAAGATGGATCATGTAAGCCGAAAGCTTAGAAGAAAATCGATAAATAATTATCCAATGTTGGAGAATTTTTGTCTTTATTTTCAACTGAAATTAAAGCAAAAATACGACGTTTAGAACGGCTCATGATTAAACATAATAGACATTCATTGTCTCTTATATTTAACAGCATATGTTTAGAAAATTACTTGCTGCCTCGATATACTAAATTTTTATATATATATATATATATATATATATATATATATATATGCATCATTATATTGACTCAGCTACGAAGGAAACTTGCCAATTAAGCAAGATTGAGTAGTGCCTTTAAGCAAAATCCTTCTCATCATAGATTCTCAATCTTGATCAGCAAATGTCCTTTGTGCCCTAGTTGGTATAAGCATATTGTGTGTGTGTGTGTGGTAAAAATATAGTTTTAAGGTATGGTATATTTATAGGTAAAAGTGGTCAATATCAAGAATAGAATGTATGCAAATATATAAGACAACACTAGGGTCAACACTGAGTAGTGAAAATTTCATCCTTGGATGTAATCGGCTGGCTTGAAGATTTCATTCAAGCATGAAACTGGTTGTTGTCACTCAGTGTTGACCCAGTGTCCATATACACATACACAGTGTGTGCATGTGTGTATATATAAAAAAAAAAACACAAATTGAATATCGATACACATAAACATGAAATTCTAAAAACACTAGTTAATTGAATGTTCTCACACACAACTGCATATGCACATTTAACCATTTCTAAGTGCCTTAGAGAAATGGTTATATCCAGTTGTCACTTAAACATGGCAATGACATCCATCAAGACAAATACATCTAAGCAAATAAATGTGCGCGCACACACACGTCATTGTCCTTGTACAAGAGCAATTACAGTAGTTAGAAAGTAGAAGCACTCAAAGAAAAAGTAAGTGTATAGCCTTTTCTCCATTCTTCAATTTGCTTTTCTCCACTTACCCCTAAACACCCTTGACTGATTGGCAAAGTTGCAAACCAATGTGTGAATGCTCCCCTAGCAAGAACCCAAAGCTGAACTCTCAATGTTTCCTCAGTATTCAGTGAACACAAAAATGGTTAAAATTCAATGTCTACTTGTATAACTATGTATCTATTGTACTTAAATATGTTAGCCAACCTCAGATTTAGCTTTTATCAAAAATCTGTACAGGATTATAGTTTAGTGAAAATGACCTCAATTAAATTCACATTTCATAAATCATGTAAAAAAATTTGTTTCAAATCTTTTCTTGCTTAATCATTTTAGGACATTAAAAAAATATATAAGACAATCCTTTTTTTATTTTATGCAAATTCTTTGTATATATTTTACTGTCAACCTAGACATGATCAAAGTTTATTAGTATATAAAAAAACATCACATTT
Source organism: Ascarosepion bandense (assembly GCA_037127315.1). Classification (NCBI taxonomy): domain Eukaryota; kingdom Metazoa; phylum Mollusca; class Cephalopoda; order Sepiida; family Sepiidae; genus Ascarosepion; species Ascarosepion bandense. Next base: position 1,278,650 of record JBBBDQ010001445.1, read on the forward strand.
TAAGATGTAAGAAATGCAAGCAACACTCATACACAATTACTATCAAAGAAATATTGCTGGTTGGTTGACTGGTTGATCTGATTTGGGTGTCAAACAATTTCAGTTGTAAAACTAGTTCAAATAAGCAAAGATGAATATCTGAAGAATTTATATATATATATATATATATATAAAACACTGTTCCAATCTATTTAAATATTTACTCAAGTTGGTCAACCAATATAAGAAAGCCAAAAGCAAGATTTAAACTAAATTTTTGAAAAATTTCACTGGCCAACAAGATATTTTCATTGGATAAATTTACTAAGAAATATAATGCCAAGAAAGTAAGCTAAAATTAACTTGTAAGTTTTTCTTATGCCAAGTTTTGTTTAAGTGTTTAATTCAGTGCAGGGAAACTTGAAGATTAAGCCTCAGAATCATTTGTATTTACGAAAAGGAATAAACAAATTTTATAAAGGTAATACTACCTGAACAAATTTGAAAAATGTTTTATCACTTTGGAGTCAACCTAATAAAGACAAACTTCATTCTCCTCATGAAATAATTTCTATTACAGATAAGAAACAATGGCTTTGCAACAAATATGTATACCCTTTTGATATCACTGAGAAAAAAAAAAAAAGAGAAAACAATTCTAGATTCATGGCCATATGCATTGATATCTCCTCTCTTCTAGCACCATTCCCATTTAAAAAATAAAACTCGTTATACCAAACATATCATTTATACATTTTCAATATAATACACAAAATTATGTAATTCAAATTTTATAATTCTTATAAAACCTGGTATAATTTTTTTTCTTCCTTTTTAGGTCTATTACACTTGATCTCAATCTGCTTCAAAACAAGAGCTTTCAATACACTCAAGAGGTTCATCTATATCTTAAAAGCCAAAAATGAAGACAGCATCCAAAATAAGAGAAAGTGTTTCAAATCAGAACAGAATATCTTGTTTAGTTTTGTTCAGTAAGAGAAGATTGACTGAATCCAACTCATATTACTGATAATTTTGCATTGTAAGGATGTGCGTTGTGGTACAGTGGATATCAGCTCGGAACAAGAAACCAGGGAGCCGAGTTCGAATTCCAGTTGAATCCATTGTATTCACTTCCGCGCAAATACCCTTGGGAAAGGTATTAATCCATCTATTCCTTCCAGTTATGGGTTAAATAGCAGGACAGATTGGGTTCTGTAGCCTTGGATGGCAACCAGTCTACCGCAGAAAGCCATAGCAACCTACTGCGGGATAATCTTCTGCCCGGTCAGTCATGTCTCTTTTGAGACATGATCGCCCAAGCGTGTATTACGTATGGCACTTAACTGACTGACTGATAGCAACATATCTTTATATGTAAATTCACTCTTCATTCACAGTATCACTTTTTAAAAAATATTTGTTATGTTCACAAACTTCTATATACCATATCCATTCAGGACATGAGTAATCATGGCTCTCCACAACTTCTTATCCCTTTTAGCTCTGAGTAGCATTTGTTTTTTTACCATCCCTCCCATTCTACCATCCAGTCACACAAACTGGTCAGGTAGGTGACATACTATCTCCTGTCCTTTTAGTCTTCAATATGTCTAATGAGTGTTAGATTCTTAAAATCCTCCTTCTCATTATGTCCAAGCAATTTCAGCCATTTACCAATTCTGAGGATAAATGTCCTTTCTGTTTCCATTTTCCTACAGACTTCTTATATGCAACATCTATAATATTATCATTATCCCTCCGTAGAACTCCATTTCTGTTACCTCCAGTTTTCTCTTCATCTGTGAGATTTCTCAGCATTCAATGCCATACAAGATGAGTGATATTACAAAGTCCAATATTCTTTTCCTTGTTTTTAATTAAATCTTCCTGTTTAAGTACGAAGCTTTCCAAATGCAATTTCTGTTGTTCTTATGCTAATTTGAATTTTAGTATCCATTTCCCATTCTGTTAAAACACTTCCCAGATATTTAAACTACTACTCAAAAAGCAAAGATTTTAATTGAACAATGAAAACATGAAAAATGCAAAAATTCATGAAATATGGGATAATTTAAATGGCAGTCTGCAACATCTGACCTCCTTAAAAATTTATACATCAATTACAAAACATGCCACAAATATTTTTCAAATTTCTGTCTAATGAATTTGATAAAATGTGCAGATTCAATTAATTGATTTGAAAGAATTTGATATTTTTAGATAAGACTTTAAAATCTGAACTTGAAGTTCGTCATTAATTTCCAGTTTATGAATATGTCTGATTAATTTTTTTCATATCATGAATCAAATCTTTAAGAACTTTTCTCATGTTGTTCCCACCTCAAAAATGTCATTTTAATATTTACTAGTTTATTCTTTGAGATTTATGCTTTTTTTCTTTTTTTTAACAGTTATAATTAATATGCTTATAATTTTGATAATATATTAAAATGATATTTATTACTTTTAAGCATCTCAAATGAAACTAACAGTTCTGCACATTGTGCCAAGCTATTCTAGTCAAAGAGAATATTAATAAGCAAAAACATCTTTAAATTCTTTTGCATAAAGATTTGACAAATTGTTTGACATAGCAAATTTTTAAAAACAAGTTCTGAGGTACTTCTGATATCATTCTATCATCTTGTATAAAAGTTTAGTTACATTTAAGATGATTTATTGAAAATTAGGTTGAAAAGTGTTAAATGAAACATTTGCTCATCCCATTATGTGATCTTTTTAAGTGTGCTTGCTATAAATAAGTAAATCTGACTGAATATGAGAATTATATAAAAAACTAATCACGTTCAGTACATAATATAGAACTGAGTGTTATATATAAATCAGTCGTGAAAGAAAATTCAACAAACAAGATGCGAGTTATTGAAAAGTAACACTGTACACAAATTAGCACTGATAAACTTTATTTTCTTGAATTAAAAATATAATCAAGACTGATTCAAGGATGGTTTGAAAAATATGACAGTTAAGAAATTGTCAAGAAGTGAGTTTGTATTGATATTTTCAATTTAGTAAGGGTTTCATCTAAATTTAACTTGGTACTTTCTACCAGATTCTTATTGCTATGAGTAAAATTGGTTTGTTTATAAGTTATCCATTTGTTTCAAAAAAGACATTTCTGAGCAGTTCTAAGTTTATTCAGAAAATGTACAGCTTTGAATATTGTATAAGATTCTACCTACATGATTGTACATTTTAAACTTTTTTTAATTTAAAGAGAACAAGTTTCAATCTTTTTTACTTACAAGTTTCATATATGAGAGAGAGAAAGAGAGGATCACAGTTATACCTAAAGTATTTCATTAAACTTAATGAGAACGTGTTCACTGGGAAAATGCAAGTTATAATGATACTCTTCAATATCTATAACATGTATTTGTCTATACTTCTGAGATGAGGTAGTAATTACATTATTTACATTTTTCATACTATTGCCCTCCTCTTGATTGCCATGTTTACAATGTTTTGGCTGCTGTACACTCCGGCCTTCTTCAGGTGCTAGAAATTTCAAACTGAACCCTTTATTTCAATCACTGGGCTATATCATTCTCAATCCATGTGCAATGCCACTTTTGGCAACCATGTAGTTATCTCTCTTTAACTTAACTCTCTAAGTTATTTATTCACCACTGCTGTTGCCTGTTATTGAACTCACAACTCACCCATTTCTTAAAAGATTGTAGGTCATTTTATAGATCACCTAATTTGAACTTATTGAACAGATCAAACTCTCCATTTAGACAGAAGAAAATAGTTCTGTCATCAACATAAATACAGAGTTGAGGACTGATGACATCGAGAAGGTCACTGATGAAAATTACAAACAACATAGGTTCAAGAATAGAGTTCCCTAGGAGACACCAGTGTTAATGGCAAAAAAAAAAAAAATCTGAAGTGACTGTTCAAGACAACTTTCATTTTGAAATTTGATAAAGATTTAATTAGATAAAAATTTGTCCAGAAATAACATAACCTCTCAACTTGTGAAGACCAGCATTTTAAGACCTTGTCAAACACCTTCAAGATATCCAAAGCAACAGCCAAAAATTTTACCATTTTTATCTAAAGCTTGAAAGAGTCTTTCAATAATAATTATTAATACATCAGCAGTTGACCTAAAGAAGCAAAAGACATACTGCTTGTCTGAAAAAAGACCCTGCAATATGAAATGCTTAACCAATTTGAAGTTGATTGAGGCCTCTAGTACTTTGCCAAAAAGTGGTATAAGGCTAATAGGCAGAGAGAAGAAACAGATGGTTCACCAGCATTCTTAAAACCTTCATAACATATAGACTAAATGATCAGTTTCACCGAAATTCTACTCTAATAAACCTGAAATTACATTAATTATTATCCTTTAAAGTATATACAAAGTTTTACATTCAAATCTAAATTAGTTGACTGGACTTGTTTATAAAAATAAAAACTGTGAAAGTAAAACAATGATACAACAAAAAGTTACATAAAAAAAAAAAATCATATGGCTTCAAGATTCCAAACTGGATCTTATCCAAAAATAACAAACAGGGACAAGAGGATAAAACAAATCTAAGTAATTGGCCCTAATTTTTGCTTCATTTGGAAACTACCAACTTCTTAAAACAATTCTACCATTTTTTTTCCATAAACAGTGAAAAAACAAAAAACAAAAAAAAAAATGGTAGAATTGTTTTATAGAAGTACTGACAGATAATATTAAGAAATAAATAGAGAAGGAAGCTAAAAGTAGTAATAAGTTTGAAAACTGAAAGGTTTCAACATTGTTAATTCAGGTTATGATGAAGTGTATTTAACCCACAGTGAAGAGGAGATAGAAATCCCAAAGAAGAAGGCAGGATTTTAGCAGAAAAAGTAATACAGCTTATACTTTGGATATTAAAAGTTAAATGCAGTCAAATTATGTAAGTGTCTTCTCACTAATATTTCTAATGTTGACTAAAAATATCATTTTTGATTTTCTCCACATAGTTTTATGTTTATCAGGTAAATATTTACGTCTGTATATTCTATTATACCTGATAAGTTCTATACATTTTCAACTACATTCAAATTCTAGAGCATATATATCAGACTACAGATCTGGCAAATTTTAGATTTTAAGCCTCAAAGCACTGACTTAAATGCACATACTTTCAGATGAGCTATTATTTACATGCTAGAAACATGCAACATATTTCTTAAATATTATTCAAGTTCTTTCATATCTGAAATTATATCTTTATAAGCAATAAATCAAATTAAGCATTGCACAAAACAACAGCTATTATATCAATTAAAAACTCTTCAATATCTTTTTTTTTAATTTCTCAAATATAGCTATCAAAACTGATGGACATATGTGAAATGACAAAGTCATTCTTTTGGTTCGACATAAAATTGTTAGCACGATTCTCTTTTTGCTACTGTCAATAGACATACAATATAAAAAAATTTATATTCATCCCTAGAGCATTAGTAATTGAAACATCTCACAATGATTCTGAACAACTTTCTTTTTCCACTTGTGCTTTCTCCATGAATGTACAATGGAAAAAACCATTGGAAAAAATGCCTTTAACACAAAATAACATTAATATTTTAAAATCCAGAAACCATACAAAAAATTACATTAATTAAAAAAAAAAATAGCAAGAAAAGGTATTTTTAAAAAGACATTTTATAAAAATAGTTTAACCAGTAAGTAATAAAGAAATATTTTCCAAATAAATATTAAAAACTATAAATAAAAAAAAAAACTTGTAAAATTAAAAGTATTATTGCAAATAGGATTTACGAAACCTTACAAAAATTGGCCAATGGCACCAGATGTTTTAAAGTAAAGGGAAAAACAGCAACCTAAAAAAAGATACTAAAAACAGAATTAAACTTACCAGGAAAGATTGGCATGCAACATGATTAACTTTAAAAAATTGTAGACAACAAACTCAATTAAAAAAAAAAAAAAGAAGAAGAAAAAAGAAAAAATTATGTTGTTTACACTGGAGACAAAATTTTCCTGGTGGGTTCTGATTAGTTTTGTAGAAAAAACTGTCCAGATTGTCTTCACTAAGAAGAAGAAAAAGCTTTAACGGCAGATAACAAATTTTAACCATTGGCTAACTGTTGTTGTCACTGGTTACAGCATGCCCACCACCACTACAAAATGAAAAAATTATTAACAGCAGGTCAAAGGCTACTTGAGGATTATAGCCAACCAACATTTTTCCTAATGATAGACAAGTTTTTGTCCCACTTCCGTTCCTCTAGGAATATTGTATAAGAGAAAATTTTTCTGCTTCATGTATACAAAAAAAGAAAAACAAAAAAAACAAAGAAACACACACACACACACAAACAGAAAACATGATGCAAGTAAGTGGGTAGATGTGTACAATTTGCTACTCTCACATGTACAAGATAAAAAACTAATGGTATAACAAAAACTGCAAAATCAAGCCGTTAGTTCTGCAGTAGTCTTAATGTGCACTAATCTAGAGAAATGAGTGAAATTACTGAACTCTAAAGAAAGTATCATCATATAAAATTGAATACTACAAATATTCAAAAAAAAATTTGTAATGATTGATACCATCACACTTAAGTCTTTTTTCAGTTTGTCATTTGAATCCTACCAAATCAAGTTCAATAAAGAAAACCATAACAGGGACATGTCTTTTAAATATACTGTTTCTTTTATCTTGTTTTACTAGCAGATTTTCATAGCAATAGTTAAATATTTGAGAGACAAAAAAATCTATCAAAACCAACTGATCAGAGTTGGAAATTTATAACAAATGCATGCACAGGAAAAAAAAAATCACAATCATAGTCGGAAAATGAAAAAAAAAAAAAATCAGCATTTTTTGACACAATTACTATGGGGGACGGGAGTTTATGTAATGCTGTTGATGTTGTGGTTATTCACTTAAATCCCATTCTTTTCTATCAATAAACAATGCGACAAAACACACTTGTATGCTAAACTGAAAAGGGATCAATTACTGCATTAGAAAAAAGGGAAGAGTATTAACAGTTTTTTTTTCTCTTAAACTTTTTGTCATTAACTCATATTGAAGAAAGAATAAAAGAAAATTTAACCCAGTTATTTATCAGCTTTTTTTTATGGACACAATGTATCAAGAAAAGTAGCAAGTGTATGTGTTTGAGAGATCTGTCAGGTAAAACACGAGCCATCATCTCAGTTTTGGAAAAAGTAAGAGGTAAGAATCTAACAATATAAGCTCTTTTCAAATAAATCTCAAAAATCCTGAACATCTAATAATTCCTGTTGATGTTCAAGATTTCTGTGAATTTTTATTTTTTTAAGCCAACAGATTCAGTCATATTTGCTTAAATATCTAAGTTGTTGAGAAATATTTTCTAGATAATTTGATTTATTACACTTCAGCTTCTTTCAAGAAGATACATAAAAAAAAAAAAAAAAAAAAAGTGTCAATCAATCCAGGTAGAATTGCCAAAAGGAAAAGGGTTAAGATTATCTGAGCAAACAATTGCTCAGTGGGGGGAAAAAAAAAAAAAAAATGCTTTTCTATTACTTTCATGACAGTGCCAGAATTTGTTTTTTTTAGACATACATTAAATTTCTTATAAAACAACTTGTTACATTGGCCAACTTACAGAGGAATCTAGTCTTGCTTTTCAACCTTATTGAATCAATAAAATGAAGTTATATGAAAATTCAATTTCTTTATTGAGAATTTCTTAAATATGAAATACTAAAACATTAAAACATGGGCAGAGAATCTATTATCTATATATATATATATATATATATATATATATGTGTGTGTGTGTGTGTGTGTGAAAAGTATGTATATAATTATAAATATCAATATATATATATATATATATATATATGCAATTTGTTATATATATTGTTTACATATTATATATGTGTGGTACTTATTTAAAAGCGCTCAATATCAGTGATAGAGCAGACATTCATATAGATAGGTATGAGTTTGTGTGACAAACTCACACCTATCTATATGAATATATATATATATAATTACACACACACAGATAAGCATGGTAAGAATAAAAACTAAAGCTTAGAATATAAAATAAATATGGGCACAATTTTAAAGAACAAATCTTAAATATAATATTAGTATTATAATATCAAAATCTGTTACTCAAAGTTTCATGTAATAATGATCAGGCAGATATTGCATTAAACCCTGCGTATCAGAATGAGATTATTTATGCATGCATACATGCAATCACATTATCAACTTTAAATTCTTCAGGATTTTTAGAACACTAATGAAGAAATCCACTGAAATAGTAGTAATATGCTGCATATTTCAGATATCTATAAATTACGATGTGGCAAATGTAATGAATTTTGCCCCAATTTCCAAGTTTCTTATTTTTTTAGTAAGGTTACAAAAATTCATAGAAAACAAGAAGTTGCAATTCAGAAATATATTTTTATAAAATCAAATGATTTGAACAAAAATTTGAAATCAATAGTGATAAATGTCTGTTTCGTGTTCTGAAACTAGTTTTAGAAGTGCTCTATGTTTGGATTTTATGAGTTATTGCATTTCTTCATATAAAAAAAAAAGACTACAGCATACAGATTATCATATCAAAGTTTATCTTTGCTAGTAAATTATTATTTACTAATGTAAAATCCTTTTAAAGATGATCCTCAAATGAATTGTGTGAAGAGAAACTGACTTTATCAAATGAAAAAGTCTTTGAAAGCTATTTTATTCAGATAGTCATTAGTTTTCTTCTGCCTATATGATGCAGCACAGTCAGGTACAAAAATCATCTGGCCTCACATTTGCCATAATAATTAAGTCTATAAAATAAAAACAATGCTTGAGCATATGAATTTTGCAATGGGGCTGACCACTTTGCCTATCTCTCCATTTTTACCTTCTTGAATTCTTCACCTGTGAAAGGCATTTCTCCTAGTTATCATCCACTTTTTGCATCACCCATCTAGCCAAATGCAAATAGCATTTTTCAGTGAAAAGAATTTGAGAGAGGATGAGGAAAAATAAAAATTGTTTCCCTATTTGATTTTTCTTATGAATGCATTTTAAAGGCAACTTGTGATTTGCCCCCATGTCTTGCCATTTAGAACCTCATGCAATGTGCTTTTTGACACTTCCTTATTACCATAAGGCCTAAAAAAATTCATAAATTGAGAGATAGATTTTTATAACTATTCTATTGACCAGAGAAATAGATTAGAAAGATAATAAAGTCCCAAATTTTAAAATTTCAATCTGACAAAGTAGCTATTAATTTGAATCACACAAATAGCTGTTTCTTTACATCTGTACAGAACAAACTGTTTTCCATCTTAATTATACAGATGGACGTTGCTATAATTCAAGTCATTAGGTTCCTATATGTATATCAATAAAACAAAGTTGTTAATAGTGCAAGTTACAGTGTAATACATTTTGTTAAAAATAACCGGACATGTGAAACCACTAAATTATCATTTTCTTTTTATCTTAAAGGTGCTTTGTTTAATATGGACGTCAAGATTCAAGTTTGCAGCCAAGGTTAAGAAGTATTTTATTAAATAAATGATACTTTCCAGAAAACTAATAAAAAAAAAAAACAACAATAGCCTTTTTAGAGTAAATTGTTAAATAGAAACTAATTTAACTTGATGTTTTACATCTCCGTTTATTAAAACCGAATATCTAGATAGCATTCAAAGTTAGCCATAACAAAAGCAGGTTTAAATCTATTCTTCAACCGTATTATAAAAATGCAAGCAAAAACTCACTTTATATAGAAACTAAATTTGAGTAAAGAAGCCGGAACTAAAAAATTATAAACAATACAGTAACATCTACAAAAATTATTACAAAGAACTATTAGTATCTTAGGAATCCTTCATTCTTTTGTTACAATTACTTTGCTACTGTAATAAAAACATTTTTCAATATGACTTAATCAAAAGAATAGACATTCTCACATGCATAAATAATAAAAAGAATGATCTTCAAAATCAAATGAAACTTAATTTTCTGATACTTAAATTAGTGTTTCAAATATATCCACATTTTAACTTTTCTTAAAGAGTTGATATTGTTATGGTTATTAGGGTAGGAAATTGAACTCAGCATACCAAATTCAAATTCTGACCCAGTATTTTGTTCACTTCAAACTAATGCTTTGGTAAGAAGGCATGAATCTATCTTCCTTTAGCTGTGGATTAAATAGCAGGGCAGACTGAGCTCTCTTGCCTTAGGTGGAAACTACTCTGAGAGGAAAGCGGAATTTAAACTCTATAAATGATAGAGCAAATTGTTATTTAGCCTTGGTAGGGGGCAACCAATCTAGAAATACAACACTGAATTTGAAACCTACCTGAAGAGATTTAGTTTGGTTGTTTTAACCCTCTTGGGTCATTTAATGCTGAAAATAAGATTTTTATTTAATAATATCTTAGTAAATATTAAGTTTTAAACTTTGTGAAATATAATTGAAGTTGTCTGGATTCAATTTTGGTGCATAATTGATTTTTCCTCAAGTAACTCAAAATGTTTTTTTTTTCATTACTGTTTTTGAAAAGTTCTTTAAGGCTATTAACTTTATAAAATGTGTTTACAGATAGAGGCACAATTGGCACAGTCCATCATAAAATGTTTTACTGTATAAGTAAAACTGGCATACTATGCATTTAGGTGAATCCTCATCTTTTAGAAGAAATGAATGTGCGATATTGGAATTACCAATTTTGATTCTTGCTAAAACTACTTCCTCTCTTCAGGAAAAAAACTGGTTTTATAGTGCCTTATCTCAAATAGTATTCCATAAATTTTGCTACTTATTTAAGATATTTGAATTACTGTTTTGAAATCTGTAGGAGAGACTTTTGTTTTTGATATATTCATTTTTAGTGATTATTTAGCTGCCTTATCTGCCTTTTCATTTCTCTGGATGTCTATATAGCTAGGGGTCCAGCAGAGTATGTGTTTTTGTTTGTAAAGAATATTGATTTTGTTTAAAAGATTGGTTATTCCTGGGTTGGTCAGGTTTTTCTACTTCAATGATGTAAGAACAAATAGAGAGTCTGAGAATATAATGAATCACCATCTGTGACAATATCCAAGGCTAAATCTATTGCCATAGCTTCTGCACTAAATATTGAGCATTTGTCAAGGAGGCATTTTTGAAATATGGTTTCATTCACAAAAGCAGAACATCCAACTATCAGTATTTTTGGAGCTGTCAGTGTATATATGCTTACAATTCATGTTTTTGTAAGAATTTCTTCGATGAATACAGATGAGTCAGTTTCAGAGTATTTTGCCAGTTAATAATATAGAGGATTGTTTTATTAATCGGGGCGCTTTTGGGGGAGAATAGATTCATGTATTATAAAAGTGTTTATTTCATGTTTGTTGAAATTGGTTTCTATGCTGATGCCTAGAGATTTAATCAAATTTTCCTTTAAATTATATAGTTCTTTATATTAAGGTTGAAGAATGGTTGTATGCTGAATTCAGTCAGTTAAGTGCCATACATGATACACGCTTGGGCGATCATGTCTCGAAAGAGACATGACTGACTGGGCAGAAGGTTATCCCACAGTAGGTTGCCATTGCTTTCTGCGATAGACTGGTTGCCGACCAAGGCTATAGAACCCAATCTGTCCTGTTATTTAACCCATAACTGGAAGGAAGAGACGGATTAATACCTTCCCCAAGGGTATTTGCACGTAAGTGAATGCAATGAATTCAGCTGGAATTCGAACTCGGCTTCCCAATTTCTCGTTCCAAGCCGATATCCAATGCACCACAATGAATTACGTGGGCAAAAAGAAAGTTTAATGTAATATTGTAATGCTAACTTATGCTCCCTTAATGCCAAAGATGGTTCCTATGCTTCGACTTATAAGTTTTCAATTGGGGACGTACTGTAGGCTCTTAGAACATGTTGAACACCTGGTGATGGATGGTATTAAGTCCTTTCACGTAGGATTTTCTTACTGCACCATAGATAAAGCATCCATAATCCAATACGGATCAAACCAATGCCTTGATAGAGTTTCAGTAGCATCTGTCTGTCAATTTCCCAGTCTTTGTGAAAGATGACCAAGTAGTTGTATTGCTTTATTGTATTTCTCATGAAGATGTTTTATATGTGGTATAAAGGATTCATTTTTTTTTTTCTTTTTTTATAAAAGATTATTCCTAGGTATTTGCATTGATCTACTACAGGCACTTCTGTAGCATCAAGTCTTAATTCGGGATTATGGCATTGTGTTTTTGTCTGGAGAATCTAAATAGATTTTCTATGACCCACTTATTTACTTTATTGAGACAATATTGGAGTTGTCATTCAATTGTATATATATATTTTTTTATCTCTAGCATATTAGAAGGTCATCTACATACAGTCATCAACTCCAGGATTCAAGCATTTAATAATGTCATTAATTTTACTGATAATATGCTTCCTTGACGGACATCCATTTCTTGTTCATATAAGTCTAAGAGAATGTTATCGACACGAATATTAAAGGTTCGTTCTGTAAAAATTAGTAATCTTTTAAAACCCATTTCATTTAAGTCTGTCATGATACCATATTTCCATGAGATATAAGTTTTTTTCTAAGTCAAAGGAAACTGTCATTAAATGTTCCTTTTTAATGAAAGAATTTCTGATAAAAAGACTAGTCAAACCAGGTGATCAATTATGCTTTTGTTTTTTCTGAAGCAAGATTAAAAAATTTGTAATCTTTTTTATTAATTTCAAGAAACCAAGTAAGCCTATTATTAAAAATTCTTTTAAACATTTTGCATAAGCAACTCATAAGTGTGATTGGATAATAGTTTGAGGGATTTTCTAAGTCCTTTCCAGGTTTTAAGATTAAAATTATGGTAGCTTGTTTCCAGAAACTGGGAATATTACCACTGACCCATATATTGTTGAAAATTTTGAGTATGTAATTTAAGGAAATATATGGTAGGTTTTTATTTGTAGAAATTCATAGTAAATTTAATCTGGGCCAACTGCTGAGCTGAGGGATTTTGTTTTTATAAAATTATATAATTCTGGTAAAGTTAGAGCCTGGTTGTAATTTTCTTTGTTAGAGAAGAAATTTAATTTTTCTTCTCTTCATTTATTTGGATATTTTGAAATAGTTTATTAGAATTATTTGAGGAAGAGTTTTGAGAAGCTTTGTGCAAATAAATTTTTAATATCCTTTTTGTTCCTTTGACATAAATATCTCAATGGAATGCTTTTACAAATCCCTGCAAGATTTCTTTTTTTGACTCGGTTGTGTGTTTTGTTTTTTTGCTGGACTTTAGGTGACTTGATCTTTATAAAGTTTTCTTTTTGACTAGTGTGTGTGTGTGTGTGTGTGTGTTTTTCCTTGCTTTTTGGATTAGCTTTTTTTTTTTTATTGGAGATCTTCCTCTTTGGAAGAGAGATTGAGGAATCTCTTGATTGACATGGGAAGTGATCACTAACACATGTAGGTATAATCTAGGAATGTTGCAGGATGATTATGTGACAAGATGATGTTTTTGTTTTTTAATTTCTAAGTTTAACCATTTCGAATTTTCTATATTTTGACTGGGTACATCAGTGTTTTTTTTATGGAATGCAGTGTAAATCATTGCTTTTTCCCTGTTGCTATAAATTTCTTTAGCTCTTGGAGTAATGCTATTAATTCACAGAAATCCTATTTCTCACCACTGTATTGTTGGGTTTTGTTTGCATAATTTATTGTAATACTATATCTAGTGTTTTCAGCAATTTTCCTGGCTTCAAGAAAAGTTCATATTTCTCATATTTGATCTCAATTATTTATTTTTCTTTTTTCCAAACTTTTCTTAGATTGTAGGATGTAGGGTGGTTCTCTGCACAATTTATACATTTTATGGTACCTTTGCACTTAGTTTCTTGATCTGTACTGCTACATTTTGGACATATCAAAATTCTAGTACATCTGTCTTTATGATGGCCAAATCTTTGGAAGTTATGACATCATAAGAGTCTGGGAATGTAAGTTTCATTTATATACATTGGTGTTTATGTTGGTTGGTTGGAGTTTTATGGCATATCAACCACTTTGGGTTATTTAATGCCAAATCCAGTTTGTGCATATATATTAAATATATATGATTTGTAAATATAATTTAAGGATAACGTCCTTCAACCACAGCTCATTTACTCTTTACTCAAGTAAATGGTTTCAAATGTTTCTATCTGACATGGGTTAGTTTATTTAATATAGCTAATTAATTCATTTGCGTAGCCAACTGATATGCGATACTGAGTACAATGCTGTCTTTTCCATGACCACCAAACATTTCAACAATTCTAGTTTTGATCAGTTCCTTGTAGAGAGCATCAGAATTAGTTATTCTGCTGTCTTTTTCATGATCACTTTTTCTTTCAGAATGTGTTATGGTAACAATTTTTTATTCAAAAATGTATTGTAGGTAATACCTTTCCTTAAGAAATGCACATTCCTCCACAACAGTCCATTTCTATACTTCTACACCTCCACAGTGTCTTGACCCCAGCTTGGGGGTTAACTATTTGCTCATAGCTGGGACCCTAACAGGTGCTACCACTCCAGGTCAGGGTGGACCTGGGAACAACAGCAATTAAAAGGTGGTTCCATGCTTCTCACAACCTCCCAATCAGAAGCCTTGCTGCCAGATGCAGTTTACTGTCATGCCCAGGACCTTGGTGTTTATGGTTTGGTCATTTCTTTTGTTATTCTGGTTACATTTATTATTTTTTTTTAGATTAACTGATTACTTCTAAAGAGCAAATCTGCCAGGTCTGGACTTGATTACACCTCTAGATGGTGTGGTTAGGTTTTTATTTTTAAGTTATTAAATGTTGACCATATAAGGATTTTTTTCTGCATACATTTTTTTCCTACTTGAATTATTACTGCATTGTTTAATGTTTTTTAACAGTTACAAGAGTAATTTGAGAGTATATTATTTTTCCAATTATAAATGGTGATAGTTTTGCAATAGGAGTTTTTTCAAGACTCCATTACTATATATTGAGAGAAGTAACTATGCAATTCTGGTTTGTTATCAGAACTTGATTCAGATAGAGGTGGCTTGGTAAATCCCATTTGCCGAAGCATCTTAAGGATACAAAAATATTATACTCAGGGTAATTAATTATATGTAGTCATCAATAATTTATTTAATTTATTTACTCCTGTGAAGTTTTTTTGATTACATTTTAGCTATAACTGGATTGACCCTTGCCACTGCTTTCTGTACTAATTTGACAAAATTTGGTTGGTGTGTGTATGATTTTTTTCTTTTTTTTTTCTTTTTATAGGTTGTGAAGTTATTGCATTTTTGGAGGGTTGAATGGTACTAAAGCTTGACATGACTAGCTAATTGATCTGATTGGACCTCTCTGACTGCCTAGCTAGCCCAAGTAAGGGCAAAAATAGTATGTCGGAATTCAGAAATATTCTACCTAACACCTGAAGCCCTCAGCCACCAGGATTCCATCCTCAGGCTCATGACAGGGTGAACAAATCTATTTGCAGCCATGTTGGTTAGAATTGTGTACACCTTTATTGTAGAGAGTCATATACTTAATATATATTAAATACTCATCTCATTATGTTGTTTACTAAAATGGTTGCAATTAAAACACAGTGATGAAGAGTTCACATTTCTCTATTCAAGAGTTTTAAGCAATACAATTTTAGAAACAAAGTAGTTCTCTTTTAGAAAACCATTGTGTCACTCAAGTTCTGTAAACTGATATTAGTTCAATTCTAAAGAGATTGTCCCCAAACTCCTTTTGTAATGTTATATAGTCTATAATAATCCTTATCAACTGAACAGTCCTCTCCTACAAAATGCAGCAACAATGACAAGTAGAGTACCAACTGTAAGAGAACACTTGCAAACACCTATACATACACTAGAGAGAAGAAACCAAGTAATATGAACAATTAGAATGAAATTTAAGAAATAAGTTAAGAGATCCAAAAATATTGTTTATCCATTTTATATCAGTTTATATTAAGAACAATATAAAAAAAGAAATATTGTGATAGTCAAGTGAGGACTATATCTTAAACTTATTCTGAACACTTGTTTAATAAAAATTTAAACCAACAGATGCATGCTAGCTAAAGCCAATCAACTTATTTTATGAAAATAGTCAAATAATCAAAATGCAAATTATATTGTACATCTGTTTTCAAATTCAGATACTAAAGGATAATTTTGTAATTATTTCCTTTGAAAATATACGTAAGTTTCTAATTAGTAATCATTTTCAAAAGTTTATTAATAAACATCTAAATACAAAAAAAACATTCACATTAGTTTTATGCATAGGTTTCAAAGTTTTAAACCAAAAATATTGTCAAGAGAGAAACCAATATAAAAATTGCACTTTACAAGATTAAATACCTGACATTTTTTTTAGAATCTTCAAACATTAAAAACAAAATATACTTTTCATTTGCAGACTAGAGACTTGATGGATCCAAATTTCACGTTATGAAACAGTATATTTAATTAAACACTACAAGATGACTAAATTTGCTTTGAAAAGAAGATGTGGCAATTCACATTTAAGGTGATTTACTTATAATTAAATCAACTGCTACAACTAATAGATATGTTAGAACCTGGAGGCTTACTAGCTAAAAAAAGTGAGTATCAAATACTGATAAACTATGCTACAATTTTATATTTAGCCCTATGAAAAACTACCAGTTTGTTTTTTGGAAGAGGAAAGAAAAACCTATGAATTAAGGTGTGTGTGTGTGCAAATTATCTGTCGCATTGTGTGTGTGTGTGCATGCGTGCGCACACACAGAGTGCAACAGATAATTTACCTTCTAAATTAAGCAAAAATGAAAATAATGTTTCATTTCAACATATTTACCAAAATTATACAAAATTATCTTGAATAAAGAGTAAATTTATTCAATAAAAATTGCCATTGGCTTCAGCCACGGTCTCTAGACAACTTTGGAATCTCCTGTAACTCTTCTGGTTGGTCTCCATGTTTAAATTGGTGAGTGCTGCCATAATCTTTACCTTCAGCTTGTCTTTGGTGTTAAAAGGAGTTTGGTTGTCTCTCACTTAACTGCACCCCATACATAATAATCATTGGGGAGGGTCACAGTCTGTACAGTTAAGTGACCAGATGTAAGCGGTGATGTGGAGCCATGACTGGATTCTCCTGCTTGTGTGCCATGGTGCAGAATCCTGTTGGCAGACACAGGGTCTTCCAGCAGTCACCCTCTTGACCCAGTGCAGCACTACCTTCAAGAAATTTAACCTCCGTGTTGAATCTGAGGCCTTGTGGGAACATGAATAGAGGTATATCACCATCACTTGTGATCATTCCAAACATTTTCATAATCACCATTAGACTTCTCTAATTCTTTCCAAATCCTCTGCACTGTCCTCAGATTGACACTCAAACACTCTAAAATATTTGTATTAGAGCTTCTAGCACAAATGTCAAGCAGTACACCATACCGTTTCCAAATCTCTGGTGGAGTGAATTGCATCATTGTGCTTTTTTTTACCCCCCCCCCCCCCACCTCACAAATGGTGTCCAACTGACCCTACTATACTGGCAGTCAACAAAATCAAAAGAAACACACATGTTCAAAATAAAAAAAATTAAAAAAAACAGCAACGACAATTTACCCATTGCACTCTGTATATAACATTCTACTTAACAAGTGTATAATCTTAGATATAAATACATTTTGAAGCTACTGAAGTATTAGCATAATTGCTTTTATTTTGTAACCAATGTATTTTAATATTTTATATTTCAGTTAAACAAATTCCCGAGTCTTATATATTACTAGAATTCTAATGGCAATAGTTTAAAACTAAGGAAGAAAGAGTTCCTCTTTTTAACTAGACATTAATTTAACACATATTCCCTTCTATATAAAATGTGTGTGTGTTCACAAAATGCCTGAAACAATTTGAATAACTATGTTCATTTTAAATAAATTATGAGGTATATAGAAAATTTCTCAGTCCAACCCACATCTAACCAGACTTGATTTTAACAAATATCAGAAGATTCAGTATATTATATACAAGTAAAAAAAAAAAATAAATTTTAAACAAATATGACCATGAAGCTGGTGCATTGGAATAAATTATATTTCATTAATCTTGAAAATGTAATTTACTAAAAGATATCTGCATGTGAAAAGAATATTGGCCATTGATAGTAACACTTTCAATATAAAGAAGTTATGTCTAAAGTGTTTTGAGCATTATAAATGCAAATGTATCAACTTGCAACTGATAACATTGTTGATATTAGTGCCTTGTTCTAAACAGTAACTAATGCTATTTTAAATTACATATTCAATTATGGCCTTCGCACAATATATCAAACTTTACATCACACATTGAAGAAAGTAAATTTTTATGTACCAACCTGAAAACATTAGGTCCAAAGACAATAGCTAGCACCATCGGCCCCATTTTGTTCTCTTCCTCATGTTGTGCCACAAGTACTAGAAAATTCAACAAGTACTTCAACAGATCATAATTTTCTTCAGGCAGCTCATTGAACTCTTCCCTCACTTTTTTCACATAGTCCTCTGTATTTGTATTAAAGCCTAGACAAGAAAAAAAAAAAAAAAATCACAAAGTGAGAGAGAGAGAGAGCAAAGAAAAGAAAAAAAAATTCTATAAGAAGACTGAAATTGATTCCAAACCAGGTTATATGATGTATAAGCAACTGAATTACATTTCAGTACAATTCTAAACTGTTGTTTTCATTATTTGGATTTTCCTTACAAAGTATGTACATCTAGCCCCAATTTTTTTTTTTTTTAATCATACCACACTGAGCAAGGCGGCAACACCACTGATGTGCAGGGGGCTACGTAAGAGTGAAAAGATTAGAAGAGAGAAAGCTGGAACCACATCCTAAACAGGGAACAAGAGATGAGCCTCTACACCTGTTCAATAGACGTGGGTGGAGTGTGAACCGGGCGATAGTTTATCTACTCCAATTACAAAGTCTATCTACTCCAATTGAGTCTATTATATAGTTTTATACCCATGTAAAAAAATATCCAAAAGTACACATGACATTCCACAGAATAAAAAGCGATCAAAATAAAAACAAACCAACATGAACAAAAATTAAAAATAGATTTGCATAATTATGCTTTTACTTGAAATATGAAAAAAGTTTGTGTAATCAGGAATTTATACATTTTGTAAAGCTCAGTTGGGAAGAATCTTTTCAAGATTTAGTATAATTCAAATAGAGAACCTAAATAAGTGGATGAATTGCGAAATGACAATTGAAAAAAAAGACGCAGCAGTAACTCATAGTATTATGAATTTAATACAAATTAACAAAACTGGAATAACAAACTCAGGGGAGATAATTCAATCAAGACCATACGATAAAAAATGCCTTGTAAAAGCTCCAAGTAAATAATGAATTATTTGCGTTTAAACTAAGTAAATAGTAATGGCAGCTTCATAAACGCAATGTGTTGATCAATTTATAAGAAATTAATAAAAATTTTTTTTTAATTTAAAAACAGATTAACAGGATATGTAAAACAGTTTATCAAATATATTCAACATTTCAACTTCCTGTAAAGTATCTAATACAAGGGTTGGCTTAAAAGTTAATAGGCTGATCAAGATTGTTACATGAAGTGTGACCAAATGATGTTTATTTTCTAACATAGCCCCTCATGTGGCCCACACACTTCTTTCATCTGTGTTGAAGTGCTTGGATCCCGTTGAAGTTTTCATCCTTTTTGTCAAAAAAAGGATCAACAACAGATCTGATGTCATTACTACAATACAGCCAAGTTTTTTTTTTTTTCATGTTGAGAAACAGATGATAGTCAGATAGCGCCAAATCAGATGAATAGAGTGGGTGATGAACCAGTTTAAAGCCAGAGTAACGCACAACAGCCACCGAAACCAAGGACTTCTGTGCTGGGTCATTGTCCTGATGAAGCAAAACCCCTTACGTTAATTTTCCTAGCCATTTGGTCTTGATAGGCTTTCATAACTTCCTCAGTAAATTGACATAGCACTCTCCATTGATGGTGTAATGATTTTGAAAATAAACAATGAACACACTGCCTTATGTATTCTGAAATTCTGAGGCCATCACCTTCCTTGCAGATGAAACAACCTTGGCCTTCTTTGGAACAGGTGAGGTGGGATGTTTTTACTGTATAGATTGTAAAATCTGGCTCAAAGTGATGAATCCAACACTCATCCTGGATTAAAGAAACATTCAAGGAAACCATCTGGATCTGCCTTAAACTATGTCAGATTTTCCCCATGATGTGATCAGCTTCTTGCACTTTTGATCAGTTGTCAACTCTCTCATGGGATATGCTAATAGCACTGGCTAATTTGATTTATAATCAACTGCCTGTCATCCATTAACATGTAGTGAACAGGATCAATATTTTCCTCAGTAGTGACAGTTGCAAGACATACAGACCGTACATCACCTTCAAGATTTTGCACCCCCCCCGTCTTAAATTCCTACCTTTAATAGATTTTAATAAAGTTTGTCTTTCCATTACTTATCCAAATCACTGTTCTTCTATCCATTTACTCAAAACTGATTAGGTAGATTACTTGTTGCTTTCTTCTGTCCCTCTTGCTTTCAATGTACTGCGTCAAATTCTCCAGGCCCTCTTTCTTCATATGTCCAAGAAATTTCAAAGTACATGTTTTCTTTTTGTTTCTATTTTTACTTAAAACTTCCTCATTGCTCACATGTTCAGTACATGGTAGTCTCAGTATCCTTCTGAGAACCAATATTTTTATTGCTTCCAGTCTCATTTGTTGGTTAATTTGTTCCCTACAGCTTATCAATCCTTTGAAGATTATTTACAGCCAGAAAATATTTTTAGATTGTAAGAATTTGTGATAATATTTTAGTTATGCAAACTTTACTAATTAACCCATAGCTGAGGGAAGAACTGGATTCATGACTTTCTCAAGGCTATTTTCACATAAGTGAATATAATGAACCCAACAAGAATCGGAACAATCCTCTCTGATTAACAATTCCAAGCCAATATTCATTACACCAGGCTTCCAGCACCTGGTATTCCAAAGCAGTCACCCATCTGTGTACAGGCTCAACATCGTTTAACTTAGTGAGTGTACAGGAAATGGTATTTCAATGGGATGTGACCATAAGCCTTCTACATCCAAGAAGATTGTCCAACATTCACTATCATAGAGGAGGACTAATATATCAGTTTAGTACTCTTTTCCTTGTTTCTATTGAAATTTTACTGTTTATTAATACCTGACTTAGGTTTTGGAAGGCATTTTTTGCTATTCCAATGCAACTTCAGTATCACATTTTTCATATTGTCAGAACAATTCCCAGATACTAGCTTTAATAGTCAAATCATAATATACTAGAAAATGTGAGTAGCACAAAGAACTTAGTAATTGTAAGACGTTAATATTAATAAAATCTTAGAGAAAATACAGATACCAACAAATATTATAGCAAATATGAAAATATGCACTCTCACATTTGTTTTAACTGGCACACTTATGTTAAAAAATTACTACCTACATGACTATTCTAGATAGATCTTGTATTTAGTACAAAAAAGTACTTCTGAAAAAAGGTTCTTATTGCTAAGAGTCATTGTCATAACAAGGATTATCCAAGGAACTTTCTCACTATTTTTGACAATCATCAAGTTAGAAGCATGTTTTAGCCAAAGACAATTTATGAAAACCATTTCAAAGAGTTATTTTTGAAAATTATTAAATCCCAATTACACAAAAGGGAAATTTTCCACTTACTTTCATGTATGTTGACAAATTGTTTGGTCATGTGTTCAGGGATCACAGAATCTGGAAGTTCTCGAAGAAATAATTTAAGGAGTCCGGCAACAGCCATCACATCCCCATCTTCGGCCAGATCTGCATCCCCCGTTTGGTCAAAGGATGTGCGGAGCTTTTCAATGATGCGAGCACTGCCATTGACCCGGAAGATGCCCTCTTGATCATACCCTAAAACAATAAGAAAAACAAACACATTAGAAAGAAAAGATATTTTTATAAAAAAACAAAAAACAAAAAAAACTTAAAAGCAATAAAAGGAGCAGAAATAAAAGGTAAAATAAAACTGAACAGCAAAATATATAATTTTAGATAAAAACTAAAGACTTTTTGGGGTTTTTTTTAAGTAGAAATTAAATAGTTGACCATCATATAATTCTGCTTGTTCCTTCCTTAGTTAGTTACTTAGTTCGTTCGTCCGTTACCCCACTGAAGAAAGATAACACACTCTCTACACGAGCTTCTCCTTCCCCTCTACTCTAAATGCTACTCTCCTCAGCCTTTCTCTCACCTTTGCCAAACGAAAGTGTAGCAGCTTAAGCTGGTGGTTGTAGCAGTAACTGTGGGTGTGTGTGTGTGTGTGCGCGTGTGTGTGCTGTACAGCATAGCAAAAATAGGTAGGTTTGTTGTCGTATCCCGTGACTTAATAAGAAAATTTCTGGCCTCTACACCCTTGGCCATTACTCAGTTGGTCTTTTCTGTTTACAATGGAAACAGGAGCCATGAATTTTTCAGTAATAATAAAACAAAAAAAAACATTTTCTTTTTCAAAATTTCTCACAAAATAGCGTACAGTATTTTGGTTATGGTCTGTGCATACGCCATTTAATATAAGATTACAGTAAAGTAGCTTCTACGGACATTACTTTTATAGATATTTTAAAATTACACTGTGTTATCGTTATTTTATTATCAATACCTTTATGTTTGAAGACATTACTATCATTTGTAGTATGACAAAGTAAAATATTTCCAGGGAATCATAGTTATCCTTCCGTGGAAATTCTACGGGTTCTGCTAGTCAATTACTATTGTACTTTGATATTCTATATACATTTACATATAACAGCAAATTAAGCCAGTTTTCAGTGAATATTTAAAAAATAAAAATATCAGTAAGTGTTGAAGAGATAAGAACCACTTGTAATATTAGAAAACAATAGTGACAAGTCATGGCTGCCAGTGTTTCTGTATTTTTTTTTGGTGGGGGTATCTCTCTCTCCGGTATTATGAAATTCATAGAAAACCTACAGTAAGACAGATTGGGATTATTTCAAGTATGTATCTAATAGGTACAAATGAATATACTTGCAATGAATTATACAATTAAAGTAAAATACTTTCAATGACATTAGATATACTTAGTAATCTTTTGAATTTGACACACTAGTGAATAGTATATGCAAATATAAGAACAATAGTCAGAATGTAACTCACGTAAATAACTAACTCCTCATACCAGAAATTGTTCATTTGTTTGATCTATAGTAAGATATTTCATTGCAAAATCCCTAATTTCTGTGAAGTCCCTTTTGTAAAGTCACTATGTAAAATCACATACACAAATAATAACACCTTCAAACAATACTATGTCAGATACTTATTCTTCTCAACGCAAATCCCAGAATATATATATATATATATATATATATATATATATATATATATATTGTTTTTAGATGTCACGTCATCCCAGCAGCACAATAGATTTAATTACTTCAAGCTGAAGTTGACTATGCTTGCTCTCTGGTGATGCGCCTTCAAAACCAAGTGTTGGCAGTAACACTTCCTATACGATACACCCCCTTTGAGATGATTTCTTCTGGAGTCTATTTCTTCAGCTTAATATTTAGAAATTCTTTTGTTATACTTTTTCTTTTACTATAAACTCTTGGTTCAACAATTTCTGATGGCATGAGTACATCAAAAGTGTCATAGAAAATTTCCATTGTTGCCTCTTTTCGAGGATTTTTGCAAATTAGTAAATCTGCATTTTAACTGATTAAGGTGACATTTCTGTTCCCACCCTTGTCCCTGTACTATGTATGCCATTTTGCGATCCATTTCTTTTCTAACGCCATCTTCCCAAAATTCTTTTCCACTTTGATACATTTTTAAAAATACCATGTCTCCAGGTTTGAAGTATTTACTTATTGTTACTTCTTCATGTTCTCGCCATAAGTTCTAGCAGTAATTTATTAAAAATGTACTTAATCTTCCTGGCAAACATCAACTCTGCAGGTGACATTCCAGATACAATGTTCAGGTCTGTCATTATTCTGAAAACACTCAGAAATTGTTGTAGCATTACTTCATCTGATGCCTCTCTCTCCAACGTTTTTAGTGCTCTTTTAAATGTATCAAACTATTACACTTGTCTGTTTCACCTTGGTTAATAAGGGGGAGTTGTAATATGTTCTACTGCTAATGATTTACAGAAAGCCTAGATGTGAATTATGACTCATTATCTTAAACAATAAAGTCATGCACACCAAACCTTGCAAAAATTTTGTGTAGGAAATTTATCATTACCGCAGTAGTTGGTCTTCTACATTTGAATATTTCTGGTCATTTAGTGTAACTATCAACTACCACTAGATAGTATGTTCCATTTAACAGTCCTGCAAAGTCTATATGTATCTTGAACCATGGCATATCAGTTTACAACCAAGATTAAAATTTTATAGGCGGTAACTTTACTGCCAGAATACAACCTCTGTATGATTTCACTAAATTTTCGATATCTTGTTCCATTTTTGGCCAATACATATAAGACCTCATTAAGGATTTTAATAATGAAATTCCTGGATGTCCTATGTGAAATTCTTTCGGCATACATTTTTGTAATGATGCTGGTATCAATTTTTTCTGTGTATGTAAGTACATAAGGAAAATGCATTATTTCCAGTAATACTTTTTTCTTTAAATCTTAATTGCTTCTTCATTTTCATTATCGTCTTTTTCCAACTAAATTCTTATTTCCCCCAATGTAATGGGCAGTTTTCTTACAGTATTGTGTAATACATTATTAATATAATTTTTGGCCCTTGTCATCGCAATTATTGTGTCTTTAAGTGGTTCGCAGAATTTTTGTATTAGTCTAGATAATCCATCTGCATGACTCAATTTTTTTGGAGAGCAGAAACTCCATTTTGTAATTATAGTTCAATAGGATAGTTCCTTAGTGCTGCAATCTATGTGTGAGAACACTTTTTTGATCCATATATGGACAATAATAGATGATGCTCTGTCTGTAGTATGAATTCTATATCATGTATGAATTTATGAAACTTTTTCATAGCAAATATGACGGCCAATTCTTCCTTTTCTATCTGGCTTTAGATTTTTTTTTCAGCTGAAATTAATGATCTTAAAACATGAGCAATTGGCGTAGTTTTTCCATTCATATATTTGTGTAGTATCACCACTGCAATACCAGAATCACTTGCATCTGATGCAACCCCAATCTTTAATTTAGGGTCAAAATGAGCTAATGACAAGTCTTACATTAAGACTTTCTTGATCTCTGCAAAAGCACTTTGACATTTATTTGACCAATTCCATTTCACATTTTTCATTAGCAGGTTATTCAAGGGTGCCCTTAATTCATACATGTTTGGTGTACATAAATGATAGTAATTAGCAAACACTAAAAATACTTGTAACCTTGTTACATTTGTTGGGGTGGTCACGTCTTTTATTGGAGCTAGTCATTTACTGTTTGCACAAATGATTTGTCCTAGATATTTAATTCTGGACAAAAACAATTCACATTTTCCTTCACTGATCTTAAAACTATATTCTTTAATTCTCTCAAATACTTTTTTTTTTTTAACATCTTTTATATGTTGCTTTCAGATTTCACTTTTAATAAGTACATCATCTAAATAGGCTTGTACACAATCCAAACCAGCAAGCATTGTATCCATAATCTGTAGAATGTGCTTAGTGCTACCTTTATACCGAAAGAAAGTCAGTTAAATTTGTATAGTCCTTTACAAGTGTTAACTGTTAAGAGTTTTGAGCACTCTTCATCTACTAGTACTTGTAGGTAAGCATCTGACAGTTACAATTTAGAACAAAAAAATTGCCACTATTTAATTTGGCAAAAATTTTCTCTGAACTTGGTAATGCGTAGTTGTATTGTTTCAAACTTAGATTTAGCCCGGTTGAAAAATCAGCGCATACATAGATTTTATTATTATTTTTTCTTTTTTTAACGTAAACCGTTGGCGATAGCCATTTGGAATAGTCTATTTTTAAGCTCACACCTAATTTTTCTATTCTCTCTAATTCCTTTTTAATTAGTTCTAAAGCTGCAAAAGATACACTCTTTTTCGGCTTAAATGTCAGTGTTACATTCTCTTTTACTTTAAATTTAGCTTTAGTTTTTGTGCATGTCCCAAGACCTGGAAAACTCACTTTCAATTCATTCTTTAATTTTTCAATTGTCATAATAATACTGGTAATAATTAATTAGTAAGGTAACAATATTTATTTTGTTGCAAAAATAGTTAACTGGAAGGCCCCAAAGAACAAATAATGTAATCCAATCTATTCTAAATAAATTAGCAATATTTTTAATACAAACCTGACCACTTTCTTGGTTTTACCAACAAAAGAAATCTTACAGATGACTTCATCCAAAAAGTTCAATCTTTTTCCTGAAACTCTATGCACAACTTTATTAGAAGTCAATAAACTGGGTTTACCCATTTTTCTCCATGTCTGTTCATTTATGATAGTGATATCAGATCCTGTATCCAGTTGTAATTTTACGTTCAAAGTCTTGTTAATTATTCCTTTATGCTTTTTGTCTTTACTCTATATATTTATCATGTTCACACACGTTTTATTTTTTCTCCATTTTTTGTATCTGCAACAAGTACTTTTGTGTCCTACCCTCACATTTGTAGTATTTAGGTATTGAGTGGGGTTTATAGTCTTTTTTTTTACTGTTCTGTTAAAAGTTGAAAAATGTCTATAGACTTTTTTTTAGATGGTCAGACACGATATACTTGTAAAATGTCTCTTTCCTCAATCTTTGCAATATCAAGTTTTAGATTTACAATACGTTGATACTCTTCTGCTGTTTTCTAGTGAGTTAAATTGAGATCAGTTTCTAATTTATCAAGTATTCTGGATGTTATTTCGACATCCTTATTAGAAATTAAGCCCTGTACGAATATGAAGCCTTTAGATAAATCTGGAGTTAAATGAATTAACTTAAACTTCTCTCATTCTTGACACTTGCATAAGTGACAAAATCTTCATCGTTGCATTTTAAGTTTTTTTTTTTTTTATAATCATTTCACCCCAAGCAAGGCAGTACTGCCACTGGTTCGCAGAGGGTTACATAAGAGGTGAGTGAGGAGAAAGATGAACAATTTATAGGGAGAGTCAGAGAATGGATAGGAGAAGGATGAGAACACTAGAGTAGAGTGGAAAGGGAGAAGAACATGATACAATGGTTGTCGAGGAAGAAATGCAAGTAATAGTGACATTGCAGTTAAATTCTTGGAGATTATAGCTGTCAGGGGAGCAAGTATATGGAAGAGAATTCCACAGGCAGGAAGTGCGAGAAAAGAAGCTGTAGAGTAGAAGTTGTAATTACATTTGATCAGTTTCACTGTAAAAGGGTGGGACCTAGTTGCTAGTCTAGTAGCTTGAGTAAATTCATGCAGGGGGAGGACACCAGGGAGCTAAGCTTATTGGAGCAGAAACTGCGAAAGTATTTGTAGAAGAGACAGAGGGAAGCCACATTACGTTGGTGAGAAAGTGACTGGAGTTGAACTATCAGGTCATGATCAACCACATTGCAGATTCTCTGTTGGATTTTGTCAAGAACGCCGAGATGAATAGCAGAAGCACCTGACCAATGCATAGGCAGATGGTAGATTTATATACGTGCAGGATGGATTCCGACGAGAAAAACTTCCTGGCTCTACACAGTTAACCAACCTTCCTAGCAGCAGATTTAGCTACAGATTTAATGAAGTCATTCCACTTGAGGTTGGCTGATAGAGTTAGGTAGAGGAGGTGCAGTGTTTTGCTTTCAGGGAGACTAACCTGATCCATGCTGCTGGAGGGTAAGAGCAATTGTCTATGGTGGTTAAAGGATAGCAGCTTTGTTTTGGAAGCATTAAAATTTACAAGCCATTTCTTACCACAGTCCATCATAGATTGGAGGTCCTTTCAAGATCAGAGAGGTTTACTTTGTCAGCTTCGGTAGATTTCTTATCAAGGCGGGAGTAAATGGTGGTATCATCAGTGCAGATGCCTACTTGAGATGTTATTACATCAGGAAAATCGTTGAAGATCGGAAATAGCATAGGACCTAGAATACAGCCCTGAGAGATACCCATGATCGTATATTATCTGGAAGCATGCTCTAATACTACCTTCATTACGCAATTTGAAAGGAATGACTGGATTAGATCAAACAAGTGTCCAGTTATACCATAGCTCTGTAGCTTGCATAGAGGGTTTATATACTGTGATGGTTGTTAGCATATCAGCAGTAGACCTGGTGAAGTGGAAACCATACTGTTTATCAGGTGAAAAGGGAACATGGTCCGTGAGATGTTTTACCACTTCAGCATTGATAATAGCCTCCCACACTTTGCCACAAAAATCAGTAGGAGGCTGATAGGGTGGATAATTAGAGGAGTCTGAGGGTTCTCCTGAATTCTTAAATACAGGAACCACAGAGGAGGACTTCCAGCAGGCAGGAAGGCAAAAAGCAGAGAAGCAATAGTTGTAGAGTTTGGAGAGGACAGAGGAGAGCTCAGGGTCACATTTCTTCAGGATGATGATTGGGATTCCGTCACCTCCGCTTGCCTGATTGGAGTCAAGCTTTGAAATTATACTAGAAATCAGTGAGTAGGTAATGTGACCATCACTCATTTGAGCCTCTGTTCTAGATGGAAAATCAGGTGTGGATACCTCAGACAAATCAATTGTTGAGTTGGTGTAGAATCTGCGAGCAAAGCATTTAGCCTTGTCTGTTGAAAATTAGAGGACCTCAAATTTATTGATTATTGTTTTCAGCAAACAACAGTTTAGTAAATTTAGGATCCTCTTGCACTCATTACAAGCAGAGGTAAAAAGGAGTTTATTATGGTCAGACGTGTGGTTTCGATAAAGCCAGAAGAAGCGGTTCCTGTTGGCAATAGCAGCCAAGCAAGCAAAGGAGAACCAAGGAGTTTAAACCAGAACTTCCTGGCTGGAATAAAAGCATTGATGCTAGCTTTAATCCAAGGGAATATCATGGATACACAGTCTTCAACAGGAAGACTAAAAACTGTTACAAGGGACATCACACAAGAGATGAAGTGGAGCAGTAGAGAAAGAAAAAGACAGCTAAGCAAACTTTGTAGAGAGAGAAGATATATGTAGGAATAGTCTGGAGATTCAAAAGAAATCACCCTAGTTAGAGGGAGATGTTCACTGACATTAACACCAATTCTATGCATATGGACATTGGAGTCCTTCCTAAAGAGGGGAAGGTAACCAGGGATATAGAAATCAGAGAATGGAATAAAGGGGTCAAGGTTAGTTTCACAGAGAGCTAAGATGTCAGGTGAGTTTACTTGAAGGAAGGATTCAATGCTGCAAAAGTTGGTACAGATACCACGGATGTTCAAGAAAGAGACGTTAACAGGTTTAGGTGATTTTTTGTTTAGCAGGTTTAGTTTTAATTCTTACTTTGATGTCATAATCAGATTTTTTTGACATTGCCATCATATATTAAATAATGAGCTCCTATCTACAAAACTTTTTGATACTATCAACAGTTTTATCAAAATTTATCTCACCTGTTTTTTTTTGTTTTTTTTTTGGCAAAATAAAATTCACATACTTTTCGTGTTCAGCAAGGGGACAATTTCCTTAATAAAAAACAAACTTTCTTTTTATCATTCCAATAAAACAAGCCCTTTTGAAAATCCCTTTGTATCTTCTAAAATATACTGGAAAAGTTATCCCTTTGTCTGGATTGTATACAAATTCGCTAATTAGCAACAGCATCTGAAGTGAATAAATCTGACGTTTTCCCCCCTCTGTAGTTTTTTGTGAATAATTAAAAAAAAAAGTTCTGTTTTTGATTTAATTGCAGTTCATTTTACTGTTTTTGTTGCTGCAAATGTTGTTCTAGTAGCACCAACATTTGAATCATGATAGCTTTTAGTTCTTCCATTTTGCTGTACTCCAATATTTTGTAGATTCATTTTTGAATAACTTTGCCTGGTTATTGTTCTGTAGTCCTGCAAATATGACATCTCTTTGATGAAGTGCTAAATATTAAATGAATATCCTATTATAACATGTAGGATATGTTTTTTTTCTGTTTCCTCAAGTAAGTTCAACGAATACTCATTGCCACTTTTGTAAAGTTACTATGTAAAAATCACAGATACAAAAATAATAACGGCTTTGAAAAATACTGTATCAGACACTTATTCTTCTCAACATAAATCACCATATGCTTATTATATATATATATATATATATATATATATATATATATATATATATTACATGTCATGCGATCCCAGCAGCCTGATATCTCTAAATACTTCAAAACGAGGGTGACTGTATTTGCTCTCTGGTGATCAATGCTCAAAACCAAGTGTTCGCAGTGACATTTGGTTCCTGTAGGATACTAAAACATCAAATCTTATAGAGAAAAAGTTTAAAGTAGCTATTAAGTACTTATTCAAAATAATCCCAACCTGATCTGTGCTATGAAACAAATACAGAAGTTTAATAAATACATCTAAATTAATTAGACAGCCAGAGCTATTTGTAAATTCCCTTAAATAAATGGGTCAGATTCTAATAATAATTTGCCTAACAAGTTAGACAAGTAAAGATGAAATAAAAATAGTTTTGATTCCATTTACTGATTAACAGTCCTTACTTATAGATAGAAAAGCAATGAAATCCAAAATACCTGACTTAAAAGATATATGTATATGTGGATCAAACCCAGTAAATTAGAATAAGTTAAAATATCTGCAATACTGACAGGCGTTTTTTTTTTTTAAGTACTCAGAGGAGTGATGCATTTATAAGTAATAAAATATTTCCTTTTTTTTTTTTAAATTAAAAAACCATGCACCAATTTCATGAGATACTTTGAAGCTGATATTCACTTACTTATAAATATTGAAACATTAAGGTTTTCTTTATGCGTAACTGTGCTGGGGTTCAAAGGAATGCACTGCCCAAAACTGGCACAATTTATCAATTTTTCCAAGACAAATTGTAGCTTTAATATTGTGAAAATTCAGCTATAACATTCTTTAAAGCTAAAAAAAATTTAATTTTAAGTTTTTTTAGATGTTAAAATTCTAATTTAGTTCAAACTAAAATACAGAATTATGACAGATATTTTTAAAATAAAAGAATTATTAATACCATTGTTCTCAATATGTTCACAGATCTTCTTCACAACGAGAGGCACTTTTAGCCCATCTGGAGCTTGTCTGACAAGATCTTCCAAAGGAACTCCAAATGTCTTATTGCTGCCGTGAGGAACTGTCTTCTTCTTGGTCCCGGGGCTCAGCAGCTTCCGCACCCTATCCATACAGGCATTAACACCCTCCGCCTCGGTCTAGAAATAGAAATTAATCATCATGCAATTAAGTAATCTGTTACATTTTGATGATCTGTTGCCTACAAAAAAAAGAGAAGCAATAACAAGAAATCTAGACTAAAAATAATTGAAGAAAGCAACAGTTTCAGATTCTTTCATTAGCAGAAAGTAAAATAGTTTAAGAACAGCAATATTTGAAAATATTAAGATAAGGGTAAAAATATTTTAAAAATATATAAAATTTATACAAGAATGAAGTAAGAGGGGGGGAACAAAAGAAAAACTGTTATACATATTCTTAATCTGTTCCTTGACTCAATGTATTAACATTATAGACACTCATTTACATTATGAATTACAGAGATAAGGGCATTTTTAACACCCTTTATTTACTGAATTCTAATCCCTTTAATTTGAGAATATTTTCATTTAAGGAAGCAAAGGGAATCTCTTATATTCACTATATCTTAGGAACTTTCAACAAGTTTACTTAGCAGGGTTTGCAAAAACAGGCTAAACATCCATTTTAATTAATTTACAAAGCATAACAAGCGCTTGAGTTACCTCTTCCACAATAGACAAGCTACTTAGGATAAAATTTAAAATAAAATATAATTTTCATCTGTAAGCTAAATATAGACAAGATTATCTGCAAAAAATAAAGAAATCCCATCATACACTTCACTTTTGGCATTCTACAACATTTAAAATCTTCAATCTAATATTTCAGCTAACTACACAAAAAACTAAAGCACTATTTTTAATCAGTCATACATAATTTATCCACATAAAAAAGTTATGTCCGAGTTACGTCCCCTAGATCCCAGATGTTCTGATGAAAAAATGTTATAAGTGATGTCAAAAGCAGATAAGCTGATGGCAGCCTTTAATGTTTTCTAAACTGAAATGATTTCTAGAAATAAAAAATTATTTTAATGGCTTGAGATTCCTCAAAGTGAATTATCAATTATTTAATGGATATTAAAATAAAAAATTATTATGGGCAGAGTTAACAGGAAAAATTATAACATCAATTCAAATATTTTATTGTTAGAAGAAAGATATAAAATTGGTAAAAATCATAGCTTATCCTGTCTACTTCCTTTAATGTTTGTTTGTATGCAACTTCAAGAGTTCACAAGCATTCTTGGTTTAAAATAATTTGACATGCCAATCTATTAATAATAGAAGCATGAATAAATAAAACATTAAACTAAAGTTTGGAGTTCAAACCTAAATGAAAATAATTGATGTTATAAAATTAATAATTTTTGTTTTTATAAGATTTTTAAAAATTGGCAGCATAGACAACATGCAGGTTGAAGAAATCAAATTTAAACTAAAATCTCACATGAAACCCTACACCAAATGATGTGAAACTAAAAACAGAACAAACAGTATACTATCAGATTAATACATATATATTTTAGGAATAATATAGGAAATAGTTTCAGGTGGGTAAATAGTAAAGAGTGTCAAACTTCTGACCTTAAACACTGTCTACAATGTCAAGAATTCTAAAGACATGAAAAATGACATCCAGAAGCTGAACAGTGTCAGGATTAATGAAAAGCTGAATCAAGATTTCATTATCCCCTTGAAAGTTAACTGCAAAGATCTCAATGATATTCAAGCACAAGATAACTACTGAGTGGAACCTAATACCACCAGAATGACCATTCATAATTACCTATGCCTTAAATCATTCACCAGGATGCAAAGAGGATGGAAAGTTGCAGAAAAGTGCCCAGGTATCTCAAGAATTATGCATCTATTAAAATCTTCTGATGAGATAATCTTCACAGTGGATGATGTTCAGAACCAAGCATTCAGCCCAGATCTCGAATAGGAAAAATGCTCTTGTTATTCTACAAGCTTGGATAAAAGATGGATGCTGAGGATTAACTGCAAGATTCTCAAGTATCCTATTTTGCCATGGCTCAAGACCAACTATACAGTGGACATGGATCCAAGTTAGGATAATGATTCTAGATTCTTAGCCAAGAACATGCACAAGTTCTACAGAGCAGACTTTTGGCCTTCCTCCAGCCTAGACCTGAACTCTCTAAGACTATGTCATGAACAAGACTATGCCAGTAAGGAGTGGGCCAAGATGCTGAAGGAGTTGCACAATTTTTTAAGATTATATTGAAGACTTGAATAAAAATAATGGAACCCACATCAAATAAATTTGTCATTTTTGGTATATTATCTAGGAATTCTATCAATATGTGTCTGTATTAACAGATCTATTTATGCATAAGAAGTTAAAAAAAAAAATCACAATCTTTCAAGGTTTGCCTCCCTACTCTATATTTTTACTTTAGAAACGTTTACCTTTAGAAACTATTTATTTGGAATTTCAATGAAACATTTTTTTTAATACATGTTAGGGATATTTGTTAAATATTCCTATAAAGCTATTCGTACAAAAATTAAGATTTTACAAAAGGAATTTTCTTAACTAATTTTCACCTTATATTCAACCTGTGCCACATTTTGAAACAGTATGAAGCATAAATGTTAATTACTAACAAATCATAATATAACTATTTAAAACTAGGAACAATAAAAACAGTTTAGTCTTATTAATTGCTGATATTATGACTTGTTTGCCATTGACAGCAAATATTAAAGTGACAAGGTTTAATAAATATAAAGAAAAATGCTGGTTTTATTATGAATTGTTACTTAAATATTGAACTGATTTCTTCTTTGTGTTTATTAAATTTTTTATTTTATATTTAATTTCAAACCAAAAAAAATCAGAAAAATGTGATATGTCTGTTAAACCAAGGAACGTACTGTGATATGTCTGTTAAACCAAGGAACGTACTGAAGGCATAACAGTAGAGGTCTGCCTAACACAAGATAGCCTGATGGAGCCCATCCTACTCAGGCTGGTTTTGAATTCTGTTTTCCTTCTCCTAGACTCAAAGAAAAAAAAAATCCTATTTAACCCATAGCTCAAATCAATTCTCTTTCTCATTACAAAGACTAAGAAATCAAGTAAGTAAATTCATTCTCTGAAAAAGGAAACTTTCAACTATATCATAAAAACAGGCATCTGTCAGAAAATTTGTCTATTGTTTTTCAAGTTTAAATGAATTATCAGAATATAAAATTTGTTTAAAAATTATACATCTCAACCCATGGCTGATATACCTTTGTGTGTGTGGAGAGGGTATATTTAATATTCAGGCATACTTCAATTCATTTTTGTTCCTGTTAATACAGCATAATAGGAATTTGGACATATTACTATAACACCGACATCTTCAAACTGCTTGTGAAAAACAGTTTCATTTTCTTCTCCTACAAGAGAATGCCAACATTTGCTGACATTTTATAGTAACCCAGAATTTTATTTTTTTGTTTGTTGAGAGGAAGCCAGAGGATCAAATAATTACCATCTGCCAATTTTGCCACAAGGCATAGAAAATGTTTTGCTCTTAATGGTAGGCATGGCACAAACTACATTTCTTACTTTCATCCTTATGTTCTTTAGCATTAACCAACATTTATGCTTGGTGGGGATTAGAATGATAGAAATCGGGAGAAATTAGAGTGGAATATTATAAAATAAATAAAAAATATTTCTCAATGAAACAGACATTCTCATAATTCTATGTTTTTGTTGTTTTAATTTTCAAATTAAATTATACCAAAAGTTGCTGAAAAGTTCTCAGCTCAACCAACTTTCCAAAATTTCACTAAATGAACAAAAAGAAATTTGCTTGGAATCCCCTTTTTTGAGGACAGAACTTTTCAGAAACCCATTGTTATTTTTAAAGTTAGTGAATTTTCTATTGTTTACATTTGATTGCTTTTTTTCTTCAGCACTTTCCATGTTTAAGTCATTTATTTCAAATGCACTATTTTTACTTTGATCACAATTCTATGTAAAAATAAACAATGCCATGAAAGACGATGTAAAGAATTTTAGTGAAATATGAAAACAGTTTTAGTCTTTTTACTAATCATCTAATCAAAAAGAAAATATCAAAATATTTGTCTGCCATTTAAATTAAAAGAAAAATAAATCCTAATTTCTAACACAATTTCAAATATATTGAATTAAGTCGGTTAATGACTATCTTTACTATTTAGTTTGATTGAATTGACAAACTGCATGAAATCATTTCAACTTAGAAATTTCCATCAGTACTTTTGATATTTTTTAATAGCATATGAACAAATAGCAGAATATTCTTGTTAAAAATTTTTATAACAAGAATATTCAAAACCTGCTTATTTAATTTACACAAATTCTACAGTTGTTTATCTAAATACAAATACCAAAAATTCAAGTGTTTATTTTTTATTTTTAACTGTAAATATTAAAAAATAAAATTAGAATGTAAGTTAGCTTGATTAACAATGTAATAACAACACTGACCTGTAAAGGCTGATTTTTAAAAAAATGCAGTCTCATACTACATGCTTTGATTTTTAAATAGTTAAAGTTTAGATTTCTTTTCTACATCAGGAAGTTAAGCAAAGAAATCACCTTTTTAATAAGAACTAACCACACCCACCACCTTAACTTCTACTAAACATACAAATGATCATATAGAGAAGAAACAAACTTTTTTCTTTTTATGCATCTAGTTCATATAGAATTCCTCCCCACTACTCTCTCCTAAGTCCAACTAAAGACCTACTGGGAGTTTGCAGGCTCCTGATTAAGAATTTATAAGAGAATAGCAGAAGGGCAAAGGAATGTTGTTAGAACTCAACAAGGGGGAAGAAAAACACACAGCTGCTAAGCAGATCAGTCAAAGAGAGCAAAATATATACACATAGCAATTCACTGAATATGACATAAAATATATATTACACATAATACATTTACTAGTAGTATTATGCTAATAGGATATTTTCGGGGAGGGGGGCTTTTTTTTTATCTAGTACAAAAAACATGAACAGGGATTTTCAGAACATCAATAGCTGTGGAGCATGCACAGCAGCAAGCATTAGTCAATTTACTTTTGCATCAAAGTTATCAAATAGCAAAAAAAAAAAAAAAAAAAAAAAGTCATTTTCACTATTTTTGGACAAAATAAAGGGACATATTGCCTACATCCAGAAAGGCTTTTAAAAATGGCCAAAAACATAACAGCAGGTGGGAGAGAGAAAAACTGGCCATCACAACTACAAAGAAGATGAAGAGAGAGATTCCATTGCTAATATTGTTTTGTTACCACCACTACTACATTGTTATAACTACTACTACTACTACTACTACTACTACTACAACTGCATTAAAAGACAAAGGCAAGACAGAAGAGCAGACTGATATTAGAAGCAGCAGGAACAGATGTTTTCCTTTTTCATTTTTGCCATCCCCACCTTATACAGCACTCACCGTTAGAAAACTTACCAAAAATCATTTAAAAAGGAGAGGAATGGTGGCTGTAGGAAATGTCAGAAAGAGAAAAAAAAAAGGTAGATGGAAGTGAATAAAATCAAATCACAAGAAATATCAACAGACATGTTAATTGTTGCACAGATTTTTTTTGTTTTGTTTTTTCTTCTTTTTCAAGTAGAACTTATTCTGGAATAAGTCATTAAAACATTATCAACAGAAATAACATATCAGATTAAAAACCTTACAGCTCTGTAAGAAATCATGTCAATTTCAAATGGATTCAAACAAAAATGGCTGACAAGTCAAAATTAAGTTGGTGTTTTTCAAACATACTAATATATAAGTAGTTAAAAATAATGAATCAATTTAAGAATGTCACCCCCAACACACACACTGATTTTAGATTTTCATACTCAATAGCAACATTATACGATAACGGGGGAAAAAAAAAAAAAAAAAAAAAAAAAAAGTAAAAATGTTTGATAACATATTTTAATGTTGAATTTATCAGGATTTTATGAATGGATCTCAGTCAAACAGGGTAAATAATTTAAAACCAAGCTCAAAACCATAGCATCATACCTTCTATATTTAATTAAAAAAAAAAAAAAAAAAAAGTGTTCTACACAAGACCCATTCTTTCAAAAGCATTGTAGTACTAACAATTTTACTACTACAGAATCATAAGTGACACAATCTAAAAACGATAATAATCATCAGTTTTCCAGATTTTTGTATACATTGGAATTGGGAAGCAGTTACTGTTTGGGAAATTTTTTTCTTGATTAAACAAGATCTGTGAAATTGATCATTGCTTATCTATTTTGTAAGGTTCTGTTAAAAAACAAAGATCTTCAAGAATCTATAAAAAAAAAAAAAAAAAATTATAATCTTTCATTAATGACATATCTATAAAATTCTTTTAAAGTATTGAATAAACTCTTCATGATTTAAAGCTTTAAAAATTCCCAATGCTATATGCCAAATAATTTTAACCTGAATTGGTTTGCAAAGTCCTAAAATTCTGAATGGCTATTCTCCTAAATTGTCAATATCAACAGGCTTAGTAAATAGTAATTCTTTTTGGTTATCACACATCAGCAAATTGAAGCAAATATTTAGATGGTAATTTAAGAAAAATCCATTTTCTTTCCTAGACAAGTTAAAATAAAAAATAAAATCCAATGCACCAGTAAGTAAAATTGTTAGAAAAGAAATTAGGGTACTCAACAGATAAAAGCAATTTTTTCTTTGGTCTGTTAAATGCACTAACAGTTTATATTTATTACTAGTAAATGTATCAAATCATATCAACCTAATCAAGAGATTCAATATTAATATTCATTTAATTCATCTATCCAGTCACAGATATTTGGTGAGTTTCCATGAGAAATCAAACAAAGAAACCTAATTATTTTTATTTTATGTTCTTACATACAAATATGATTAAGAGTGATTCATCCTAACTGTAGAGGGAAAGAGAGGCAGAAAAATAAATAGATCACAAAAACAGACATGAATGAAGGCTGATTAATGTTAGTCACATTTTTTCTTCAACATTAATCGCATTACATAATCGCAGCAGCAAAAGGAATGATGCAATAAAATGAATAATTGACAAAAACATTTAACATGTTTGTTCGTTTGGAATAAAATAAATTATATTTATTAAACATGAAAAACAGTTTCAACTTTTTGCTCTTTTCATAAAATGGATTCAGTATTTCCAAATTTTCAATCTATGAAGAGATTCAAATAAAAAATAAATATATAACCACATGAACATATAATCTACTATTTTCTCAAAAATTAGTTTCATCTCTTACATTCTAACAACACTTTATTCACTTCCTCCTGAAGAAAATTACATTTTATTCACTTCAATATGCATTTCTATAAATTACTATTTGGAATATTTCTTATATTTAATACAAGCAAGATTACTTTGTACAAGTGAATACAATTACAGAATACAGAAAGCCTTACTGTCACTTTTAACCATCAAAGTCAGATTTCTTTCTAGATGAGAACTAAGATTTCAGATGTTTGAAAATTGTGAGCAAAACACTAAACATTATAAGCCTGAGATTTATCAACAACAAAAAAAGCAACTTTAAATTCTGAACCAAGTCGAAGCAATCTGAGGCTCATTGCTCACTAAATACGAGTGAGAGATAATAACCTAAATGGTAAAACAAAAAGCAATATTTACGCATAATCTGTTTTGTCAAATAATTGACAACAGGTTTTTAAAGCAATGACAAAAGATTGAGACAAAATTATACAATTCAAAGATTGTATATCGATAGAGAGAAGTCAGTATATGTACCCACCCCCTCTTCTCAACCAATGGCGATGAAGATACAAAAAGGGGGTATACACGCACACAATAAAGATCAAGGTACACTTATACAGATGAAAAAGCATTTGCAATAAGTCATACAAATTTGTGCAGTTGTAGTAGGTAACGTAAGTAAAAAGACACATAATAAGCAGAGATAAGAGAGAAACACACAAAATACTGTGCATACAGTTCACACAAATAAGCATGCGGACAGACGAGAATCTGATGTGTAGATAACAGCTTTTGAACGAAAGCACGCTGCACATTATTGGCAAATTTTCCCAATAGCAACAATAAAAAATAATTTTACTTCTTAAAGTAAAGACTTTCTTTGTCTTTTTGGTGATTTGAGACAAGATGTTTTATTTTCTGAAGTTATATTGGTATTGTGAACAGCATGAAATCAGAGTAAATGGCAGGAATGAGAGAGAAAAACAACAAATGTTAAATGCACTAAAGAGATATCAAAAGGGAAAAAAAAACAGTTTTTGAACAAATTAATAAGGATTCTAGTTCATACTTTTCAGTGTAAACTTGTTTAAATCATTTCATTACAAATAAGGCAATAAAGTCACTAAGATGCAAGGGTTACTGAGAGTAGAAGAATATAAGGCAAAGAAAAACCTTATTAAAGAAAGATAAAACAGGGATTATGAAAACAAA
The DNA here is from genome assembly GCA_037127315.1 of Ascarosepion bandense. Lineage (NCBI taxonomy): Eukaryota > Metazoa > Mollusca > Cephalopoda > Sepiida > Sepiidae > Ascarosepion > Ascarosepion bandense. The sequence continues at coordinate 1,318,480 of JBBBDQ010001445.1, forward strand.
AGAAAAACCTGAATAGACAATATTAATACAAATTTGATATAAAAAATATGAACACATATTGGACATTAAGAAACAACATCAAGTATTATTAAAAAAGCTGTTCAGGTAAAATAATTTTATACAAAATGATTGAATAATCTAATCTAAATCTATCTAACTTATTTATAAATGGAACTTTGTGTGTGTGTGTGTGTGTGTGTGTGTGTGTGTGTCCATTACCTATAGACTCTGAAACGGTTGAACCGATTTTCTTGAAAATCTACACAGTTGTACTATAAGTGTCTGTGGGTGTTCTTAGCTAGGTTTTGTGTCAAGGTACCCCCGATAAATATCGAAGATCGATAATCGAAAAAAATCGGGTTATAGAAGGAGTGGTCTGATTTTAATCAAATTTGATACACTAATAGACAGACATAAGAAACGATATTCAGAAGTTTCAAGGTTGCAGTTCTTACAATAGTTATATATATATATATATATATATATATATAAAAAAGGCAAGATGTTTGTGTGTGTGAGTGTGTGTTTGTTTATCCTCCTGTATGTTTTTTATTTTTTTCAGCCCTTTTATTTTAGTGTTTGCTTCGGGTTTGGCTCTAAGTAGGTATAATTGTAGTTTTTAGTCTCAGCCATGATACCATTTACTCAGAGGACTTATTTAACCTTCAAAATTCAGTTTACGACAAAAAAACTTATTTGATATCGATACCAGGAAATCAAAATTTGACTAGCATTCATTCATTTTTCTTTCAGTCTACAGCTACCTCTCACTCATACATACACATATAACCTTAGTAATAACAGACTTTTTTCAAAAGTAAATCATTGATAGAACAGTAAGCATAAGCAATCAGGTTGAAATCTGATCCTGAGCATATCCAAATATTTCTCCATTCTTTGAACTTGTTAAGTAACAAAAAGTGCTTAACACATGAAACAGGAGATAAGAAATGAATGCTGCCAATATGAAAGAAACATTAAAAGTAAACAAATCAATAAAAAATAAAGCAGATGACAGAAGTATTATATATATATATATATATTATAATGTGTGTATGTGAGAAAAATACAAGCGACAAGGTAAATTTTTAAAAAAATATGTAACTACTTACAAACCGTTCTGATTCTTATCAAATGACATGCTTATTTAATTCCAACAGACTTACAGTATCTTACAATATATCCTTGTGACATTACTGATAAAACCAAAGGAAAAAGTCATTTATAATTAGTATTTAATGGTAAATAAAGAGTTTCCACAATTTAAAATATGTCAGCTATGATACAACATTAAAAGGGAGGCAAGATCCCCTTTTAAGTAGTTCAGGGCTTTAGGTTTGAGTAAAAACTCAAGTTAATACTCGCTTAGTTAAAATGGACCAAGCTGTTATTAGATATTGTGGTAGATATTTTTCAGTCACTATTTTCTGAAAAAAAAAACAGTATTTTTTTCTATTATGAATTATACATGTCAAAGTCTGAAAAATGGATCAATTGGAACATGGTAACAATTTCAAAAACTATGAGAGTTTAATTCTCCCAGTAAAATTTGCAATGTTAATAACTTTTCTCAAAGTTAGACAATTTATTTTTAATTATTTCACCCCAAACAAAGGAGTACAGCCACTAGTATGCCAGAGGTTACAGTGAGAGAAAAGCCTGGGTACAGGAGGGGGGGGGTATTGAGGAAATAAAAGATTAACAGGATTATAAAAAAATAAAAAATAAAAATAGCGAGTGATGTTGCATTTAATTTTTTGGTTTGGAGCTTGTAGCTATTAGAGAAGCAAGTAAACTGAAGGAAGTTTCACAGGCAGGAAATCAAAGAAAAACTTAAAACAGAAGTGGCAGTTACATTTAACTATTTCAACAGTAAAAGGGCAGGACCTAGGTGTTAAGCACACTTAAATTCATGTCGTCAGGGCACCAGGGAAAAAGCTCACCAGAGCAGTTACCATGAAAATATTTGTAGAAAAGCTAGAGGGAAGCCATGTCACATCAGTGAGAAAGTGACTGAAGCCAAAATGCCAAGCCATGACTGATTACATTACAGACTCTTCATCAGATTTTGTCAAGGACCTTGAGATGAATAGCAGAAGCACCAGACCAGATATAGTAACAGTATTCAATGCGCAAATAAATGGTAGATGAGCAAGAGGGATTTTGACTTTCTGGCATGAAATATCAATCTGACTTTCCTAGCTGTAGATGCAGCTATTGATTTGATGAAGTCATTTCACTTCAGGTCGGTTAAAAAACTGAGGCCCAGTGTGTTGTTTTCCAGGAGACTAGCATCAACCATGCTGGTGACAGGCAGCAAAGTTTGTCTATGGTGGTTAAAGGAGATCTCTTCTGTTTTGTGGGTATCAAAATTCACAAGCTATAAATAAAGCAATATCTACAATTAACAAATTAACTACAAATGGTTAAATGTATGAACTGCTTTCAACATTATAACGATATGTTGATTAAACTGAGCTCATTAATCAAGAATGTTATAACAAAGTCTTCTTTACATCCTTGTAGAATGAGGTTGGCTAAAAAGTTTTCCATATTTCTTATTGGATGACATCAGGAATGTTTAGTTTTAACTAATATGATTCACAAAAATTGAGTTTTTATTATTTTAATGTGACAATTGTTATGTTAACATGCATTTTGAAGAAGAAAAAAAAATACAAAAAAATGATATTGCAACATTTTTCATAACAGTATATTATGATTTTTGCTCTTTTTTTTTAAAGAAACAAAAATACAAGTCAAACAAAATAAGATTTATTCAGTTAATGAAAAAGGTTCTATGAATGACTGTATCTGTCAAAAGTGGTTTGTGAATTTCTATAGCAATTAAATGAAGAATTGACAAATTTTGTACAAATCCTTACAGTAGACAAATCAAGAACTGAAAACCATTTGAACCAGTTTAGATATATTAGTCGCTATGTTCAACTTTAACATAAATAAAAAATTACTAAACTGTATTTCTGCTTTTTATTCACTACTTAAATGTAACAAAATTTTCATTCCTGAGAGAAAGTGTGACAGCCAATGAAAAGTAGGTACTTTACCATAACAGGGAAAGCAATAGACTGTGAGCAAGCAAAATGACCGGCAAAAAAACTTTACCAAAGTTGATGCTGTTCATATGATGAGACTAAAAAGGAGTCTATGATTTCCTTCCAAACAAATGATTAAAACAAGAACTACTCGCAACTGAAGACTACCGTCAACAAAAAACCTCTAGAATTAGCTAAAAGAAAGTAATATTCTATTAAAATAACTGTAGATGACCTGTTTCTATGATAAAATAAAAATTGTTGCAACTTAAGAGTTTTCACTTAAGTGCTGTATTTCCCAAATATTGAATCTGAGTTACCATTTATTCATGGTCTTCATATAATTCACTTCATAAAATAATGTAAATTCTATCGACTGAAGACACCTGAAGTATTTGACTGTCACTCCTGCATCCAGTCTTTCTGTTAATACTTTGTGATTTCATTGGCTCAATTCTTTTGCCACTGCTTAAAAAAAAAAAAAAAGACAGGATCTTGCTTTTTGTATCATCTAAACATCAGCTCTTGGTCAATAAGGTAATCTAAACAAAAAAAAATACCTGTCATTTAGCATCCATCCCACACCCTCAATGCATAGACAAAATTTAAAGTTATCAAAGTTCATTAAACTATCATTTTAAAATTTGGAAGTGTTTTAATCTTCCAAGAAAAGAGTTTTCTTTAGTAATTTCAAGGCCATATATCAAGTCCTCTGAATTGCATAAGACCTTCAATAAAAACATTGTGAAATTAAGTTACAGCTGTACCAGTAACTTGGATAAAGCTGTAAAGAAATAAAACACTAAGAACTTCAAGGCTAACACGCAAAATAATAACGACTCGTGTAACTGCAGGAAAAAGGGTAAATGTCCACTGAATGGTGCTTGTAAAACAGAAGGAGTAGTATATAAAGAAAATGGTTTATGTGGGGTTCACAAAAGGTAGTTTTAAATGGAGATGGTATAATCATAAGTCTTCACTCAAATTAGAAAGCTACAGGAATTGTACCAGACTCGTCAGCCATGTGTGAAAGTTGAAAGAAAAAAAAACAACAACAGAAGCTATAACGTCAAATGGGAGTCTACTCAGGAGAATCTGGCCTTACAGTAATGGCGAAAAGGTTTGCAAGTTGTACCAGAAAGAGAAACTGACTATTGTAACATACCCAGACCAGAAAAAGTTTTTGATCGAGAGGTCTGTCTTGGGGTTGTACAAGCTTGGCTGAGGGTGCTTGTGTTCCCCACCCCCTTTACGTTTCTCTCCTCTTCATTGGGAGTTCCAACAATTGTGTATACAAGAAAACATGTTGGCATATGGGCTACTTTAATGCCTGAGGAGACTGGTATGGTCAAAACTTAGGTAGCAAGTAAATGGTGTGTATTTCTGTCTACGAGAGATTAATATATATATATATATATATACACACACACTTGGGTGACTTACTTAAAAAAATACATAACATGACTAATATGTCTGTTGCATTTAGACATCAAAAACAGCATAACCTGAGGTATACCAGCATAACTTGAAACTATGTAACCCAAGGTAAGTTGTTCTCAATCAATTTTTTGTCAAAAAAAAAAATAAAAAATAAAAGAAATAAAAAATGGAAAAATAAAAATCAAGTTTAAGTCATTTTATTTGACTTTACGTCTGTCTGCCATAAATACTGAAGTAAAATCACTAGAAATTGTTAAAAGCACATAAAATCATGTTATTGTACTGCTGATGCTGACGATCCACAGCCATCTACGTCCGCAATGTAAATAAACAAATTGAATGTGAATATTGGTAAATTTAACATAAATTAGTGTATTTTCTACTATCGCAAAATAACTTAAACAGTATTTGTTGTTTAACCTTAAAAAAATCATTTTATTTTGTCTTAGAGAAAACCACATTCACAAATAAAGAGTTTGTGATGTACTGTAAAGATCGCCAAATTGTAAATATCTACATTTAAAGTATGTATGTACATATATTCATAAATTTAGATTACTTTTTTTTCTGTACTATATTAAGAACTAAAATTTATTTGTAAGCTTAAAAGATTCTTACTGACCATATACTATTAAAATGTATTTATAAAAAAATACAGAACTGGGAAAGGTTGTTTATGGTTTAATCTAGTGACAAGTAAATTCGACTTAAGTCACCTCCTAGAACAAATTAAGGTGAGGTATACTTATATACCAATATACCCATCACGAAATGCCTAACATACTAAAAAATCACCTGAAAAAGTCCAAGGAAAGGCTTCCTCTACTGATCCACAAGATTATAAAGATACACAAATTAATAACTACTGTTTCTTCTCTTTCAATAGCATTTTCTACAAACAAAAATTTGGCTTACCCATAAGGTCACCTATCAATGATGTTATCACTTGCCTCTTTCTGGAATTTTAGAATCCAGTCCATTCAAATATATCATACTTAACAGCTCTACTTACCTAAGATATATAGATGATGGCTTTTATTTTACCCAATGATACTAACCTATTAAACATAATGAAACTCAATAAGGTGGAACCCACTATTGAATTCACACATGAATTTAAAGCAAACTCTACCTTTCCTTGATATCTTAATATGCTACAAAGATAAATTAGATTTTAAAGTTTACTAAAAACCCACAAACAAAAACAGCCTAATCAATTTCTATTCCTACCACAACCTGAGAATAAAATCTGGACTAATCATAGGATTTTACCTTAGAGCCCTTAAAATATATAGTCTTAAATATCTAAATGTAAAAGAGAAATATATATATATATAAAAAAAAAAAAAAAAAAAAAAAAAAAAAAAAAAAAAATTAAAATTTCTCCACTACCCACACCATTTCATCCTCAACTCTAAAAAACAAGCTTACAAAATCCACAAAAAAAAAAAAAAAAAAAAAAAAAAAAAAAAAAAAAAATCAGAAATTAGACAAATTTCATAACCCTGCCATCCAACAAAGTTTCAACTGAATTTGCAATCCCTAACACTAGGATCGTTACCATCACACCCCAGACAATTGGTGATATAATCATTGAAAAAAAAAAATAAATAAATAAATAAAATAAACCAAACACATTTCAAATGTGGGAATTTATCAGATAGTGTCTATAGTGCAAAAATGTGTATGTAGGAGAGACATTACATGATCTAAAAACCCATATCTATGAATACAAGAGAGACTTGTGTTTAGATATTCTCTCTTGTTTTACAGCAAAATGACATGGGACATAACTGATTTTTGTTGTAGAGCAGCTGACACCCCTCTAGTGCTCTCAAGGATGAAATGATTTGAAATAGCTATATAAATAAAGATCAATAGCAGTCAAAGATTGAGAGTGTCATTGACAATTATTATTGAACTGTGCTCTCTATGACTAACAACTCAACCTCTCCTCTTTAATTATTGTTGTTCTGTCTAATCTGTGTTTGGCTTGTTTGTACTTAATATCCATTAATATGGATATTGTGCTGTAGGTATTTCAGTACACATTTGGCATCGTACTGCCAACTTGGAGATACAACAATTTCATTCATTCCAGCCTAATTAATAAAAGAATTTAAACCTTTAAAGAGAAAATATTTTGAAAACATAATAGCATTATTAACAAATATAAATACACACATAAAACATAACGTCACCATCATTTTACAGATCCATTCTTCATTAATCTAACTTATGTCTAACTAAAATAAATAAAAAATACAAATCCATTTTCAAAAACATGAGAAATACTTTCATGAAAAATTCCAACTAAAAAATATTGCAAGGTCTTATGTGTCTGATTGATAAACACAGGTAATGACAGCAGACATTCTTCACACTTACACATATACAAGAATATAAAAAATCCAACCAAACAAAAAAATTATTGCAACATCTTGCTACATTTCCCCCTACACACTATGCGCATGCTGTGGTGCAGTAGATATTGGATCGGAACAAGAAATCGGAGAGCCAAGTTCGAATTCCAGTTGAATTCCTCACATTTACTTATTTGCCGATACCCTTAGGAAAGATATTAATCTATCTCTTCCCTCCAGTTATGGGTTAAATAACAGGACAGATTTTGTTTTATAGCCTTGGCTGGCAACCAGTCTACCACAGAAAGTAATGGCAACCTACTGCGGGATATTCTTCCACCAGTCAGTCATGTCTCCTTTGAGATATGATCGCCCAAGCATGTATCACATATGGCATTTGACTGATATATATATATATATATCACACACACAGTGATGAAAATTTGTCTAAATTATACAAAAATAAAAACAAAACTGACATCTCTTTAACAGCTATATTTACCAAAATGACAAAAAATATCTTGAAATACTAAAGAGTAAATTTATTCAATAAAATCGCCTCTGGCTTCACCCATGGTTTCCAGACAACTTCAGAATTTCCTGCATCTCTTCTGGATTGTCTCCTTGTTTAAATTGGTGAATGAAGCCATAATCCTCTCTTTCAGCTCATCTTTGGTGTTACAAGGAGTTTTTCTTTCTTTGGTCTCTCATTCAACTGCATCCCACACATCAAGGGAGCTGCAGATCTGGAGAGTCAGGTGGCCAGGTGAAAGGGGTGATATGGTTGCAGAAATTATCTTACAGCCATTGACTGGGTTTTCCTGCTTGTGTGGCATGGTGCAGAATCATGTTACCAGACATTGGCTTTTCCAGCAGCCAACCTCTTGACCCAGGACTGCACTATCTCTTCAAGGCACTTGAAGTAAGCCTCAGTGTTGAGTCTGAGGCCCTGTGAGAAGATGAATGGTGGCATAGCATCACCATCATTAGTGATCACTCCAAACACCTTCGTAATCACCATTAGACTCATCCAACTCTTTCCAAATCCTCTGCACTGTCCTCACATTGACCCCAAACACTCTAAAAAGTTTCTACTGGAGTTTCTGGCATGAATGTCAAGCATTACAGCATGTCTTTCCAAATTTCTGGCAAAGTGAATTGTGCCATGGTGCTCTTTTTCTCACAAATGGTGCCCAACTGGCCCTATTATACCGATAATAAAAAAAAACAAATGCGCATGCTTGTATTTGTCTATATTTCAGAGATGAGGTAGTATTTTTTTAATCATATCACCCCAAGCAAGGCGGTAACGCCACTGATGCGCAGGGGGCTATGTAAGAGTGAAAAGATTGGAAAAGAGAAAGCCGGAAACCACATCCTAAACAGGAAACAAGGGATGAGCCTCTTCACCTGTTCAATAGACGTGGGTGGAGTGTGAACCGGGCGAGTATTTACACTATTTACATTATTCGGTTTATTGTCCTCATCTTGGTTACCATTTGTATGAGGTGTCGGTCGTTGTACGCTCCTGCCTTCTTTAAGTGCGAGGAATTTTGAACCAACCCCCTTATGATGCTGATTAGAGTATATCATTCTCATTCCTTGTGTGAAGCCTCTTTTGGTAGTCGTTAGTTATCTCCCTCTAACCAGACTCTGTAAGTTATTTGTACACCACTGCTGTAGTCTGGTATTGAAGTCCCAATTATTTGGGTCAAGTCACTGGAACTAACTGACATCTATATTCACTGGGCCATGTGTCCTTAAGGACAACAACAACAATTGAATTTCTGGGACTTATAAATAGTCAGCAACCATTTTTTTTTTTTTTTTTTTTTACCATAGTTCATATTGCAATTTTTGGCACTAATGATTTTTCTCCTGCACTGGTTCCCATATTGTATTCATCTATGTTTGGTCAGCTTAGATTTTTGTAGCCTAGCATATGCATTGATTCCTTAAGTTTACGTAATTTCCAGTGGCGTTCTCTATCTCTTATTTCAACTTCATCCCATAGGGGGCAGTGATCCCCTTTCTCTTTTCATATATGGTCAGCTACGCCTGATTTTTTTTTTATCTCCCCTTGTGTTACAGCCTTGCAATGTTCTTGTAGCCTCTCCTGAGTAAGACCCCCAACAGGGGAGGACATGACTAAGAACTGTGTGTACAGAATTCCATGTAGCTGTGGAAAGAAATATAAAGGAGAAACAGGCCACCCCCTTATGGTAAGACTACAAAAACAATGCAAGGCCATAACACCTGAAGGAGAGCAGAGTGTACAATGGCTGAAACGTCAGAGAAATGGCAGCAAAGGTGAGGACAATAATCCGAATAATGTAAATAGAACCTCATCTCAGAAATATAGACAAATACTCTTGTTACTTATTTAAGATATATGAATTAATTACTGTTTTGAAATCTGTATGAAGGACTTTTGTTTTTGATATATTCATTTTTAGTGATTATTCAGCTGCCTTATCTGCTTTATCTCTGAGTGTCTATATGACTAGGAATCCAGCAGAATATGATGTTTTTGTTTGTAAAGAATATTGATTTTGTTTAAAAGATTGGTTATTCCTGGGTTGGTCAGGTTTTTCTACTTCAATGATGTAAGAATAAATAGAGAGTCTGAGAATATAATGAATCACCATCTGTGACAATATCCAAGGCTAAATCTATTGCCATAGCTTCTGCACTAAATATTGAGGATTTGTCAGGAAGGCACTTTCATTCACAAAAGCTGAACATCCAACTATCAATATTTTGGAAGCCATCAGTGTATATATGCTTATAATTCATGTTTTTGTAAGATATTATGAATTTCTTTGATGGATACAGATGAGTCAGTTTAAGTTTTGGAGTGTTTTGCCAAACTTAATATTACAGTGGGCTGTTTTATTAACCTGAGAGGAACTTTTGAAAGAATAAATTCATGTATTAGAGAAGTGTTTATTTCAAGTTCATTCAAATTGTTTTCTATGTGGATGCCAAGAGGTTTAATGACACCAGTTGAGGGGTTTAGGCATTTTTTGTTGAGCTGGTTTAATTTTATATCTGATTGTTTATAGTCATGGTAAGTTATTTTGGTAAGGACAGGCCTCGAGTAGTAGTAGCAGTCGGTCATCAAATGTAACGTGTGAGAAGGGAACTGGTGCAGACTGCAGATTAGTATGGCCTCAGGGCTGCCCACCAGAAGTGCTTACAAGGACACCCATCCATGTGCAATATGGCACAAGAACCCCAAAATTATTCAACTGATGATCAGAACAGCCTTTCTAGATGCTATGCAAAAGTTCAGACTTCTACCTACTAGTACAGGTACACTCAGTGCGAAGAGATGTTGCCACCAACCACATATCACAAAAAAATCATGACATCATCATTATTATTAAGGCCTGAAGAAGGAAATAGAATTGGGAATCCCTTCTTAAACAGGAAACAAGGGATGAGCCTCTACACCTGCTTAAGAGTAGCGGAGTATGGCCCAGGTGATAGAAAAGCTTATCTATTCCTATTTGAAATAAGAAAAAAATGTTTCCATTAAAAGTTCAACAAAATTGGTAGTGCTATACCTCTGAAAGAAAATCTTTAAAAAAACACACACACACAAACAAACAATTTAACAGTTAATTTCTTTGAATTTTTAATCAGAACAACTTATTTAAACTCTTAGATTGGTTACTAACAGGGCTTTTTGGCCATGCAATGTTTAACATTCTAATATATTAAGCAGAAGTAGGCGGGGGGATACAGGTAAGAGATAATACCCACACTTGGCCCCCTATTTACAGAAAAGAACCAAATGATAAGGAAAAACTAGATATCATGTGTAAGGATACAAGAGGTGCTTATCTCCATTTGGTTGAGATAAAGCCATGTGTCACATAACAATCCCTAGTGATGTCACTTCTGATAGTGACCTAAGAACAAGTCACACACTTTCAGTTAACAGCAACCAAGCAAGAAGGTTGTTTCCTTCTGCCATGTTCTGCTAGAAAATAAAACTTCTGCTGCCCCATGAAGAAATAGATGAAGCCTGTCATATCCCTTTGGGACACAGATGAATTTGACCCCTCCAAATCTGGAGCCATGACAATGGTCAAACAGAGTTATCTTCAATTTAAGACTTTCTTTTTGTTCCTTCTGATATCGTTTTGCATTGGACATATTAGATACATATTACTTGTATATATTATAAAAGTCTGTGAAAACAACACTCATTCATTCTTTTCATTTCTCTGTTCCACCTTACTGTTACATGGTGATCCATCTTAATATTTATTTCCTAACCCATGAGGGAATAGAAATAAGATCTTTCTTCACAAAGGAAAATTGTGACAAATCCCTTCACATGCATTCTTGAATAAAGATCATTTTCAAATTACCAAAGATTGCTGTATAAAGAGATTAAGTACTTTGTACACACACACACACACACATATATATATTTTTTTTTTTTTTTTTTTAATCATTTCACCCCGAGCAAGGCCGAAACGCCACTGATGTGCAGGGGGTTACATAAATGTAGAAAGATTAATTAGAAAAGAGTGAGGAGTTAGAAAGGAACAATAGAAAACTGAGAAAGCAGGTGCAATGACAGGTACATGGGCGGAGAGAAAGGGAAGGTTATACAGGGGAGGGGAGAGAGCTAGAGGCCAGTGGTTAGTAGGTGAGTATTAACTTTGCTTTTAAATTTCTGGAGGTCGTAGCCGTCAGGAAAGCAAGAATACGGGAGTGAGTTCCACAGGCGGGAAGTGCGAGAGAGGAAGCTGCAGGAGTAGAATTGTCGTCTGCGTTTGGCTAACCTGACTGTGAATGGGTGGGACCCAGTTGCCAGTCTGGTTGAACGGGTAAACACCTGTTGTTGAGGAGGCATCAGTGACTTAAGCTCATCCGAGCAGAAGCCATGAAAGTATTTATAGAAGAGACAGAGGGAGGCCACATTTCGACGATGGGAAAGTGGCTGCAGACGAGTTGCCAGATCAGTACCTATCACATTACAGACTCTCCTTTGGAGCTTGTCAAGAACACTGAGGAGAACGGCAGGGGCACCTGACCATAAATGGCAGCAGTACTCCATGCACGGACGGATGGTTGACTTGTATATATGCAGGATGGTATATATATATATATATATATATAGTGAATATTTTAGAAATCGGTTCTAACATGACATTTGAGCCTGACCAGCAACACACACACAAAGCATTTGCAAAAATTCTTATGAAAGCAATACTAATTATTTAAAAAGCATATATCTGAACATATTCCAATGAAGTGGCTTTGAAACAAAGAAAATACAAGAGTCACTTACATAACAGTCATCAATTTTTTTATGGCTTAAACTTTTGTGGATTACCTATAAATGGGAAAGATGGATTCATACTTTTTCCCAAGGGTAATTTGTACATAAGTGAATGTAACAACCTCAACTAGAGTTCAAATTCAGTTCTCCATGTAGCACAATTAAAATTATGACAAAAAGTTATTACAAATTATACATGACTTATTATTGTTACCAAACTGCTATTTGTTATTAGATTAAATGTGTTAACGAAATATATAGTAAATGGTGTATACAGTGACTGTAAAAGAATCCAGTTCTGCAAAACAATTCTTCTCATTTACTTTTACATAGTTAAGTTTTTCAAAACAGCATCTTGAAAAGGTTGGTATATCTCACTAATGAATAGAAGTAGATAAGTTGGGGTGATTAGGTCACTGATCATTTAAGTTCATAAATTCAGACTTAACAGTAAGCTCATTATTTGGCACTGCTTTTTTTAAGATACAAGAAATTTGTTTTTCATTTAAAATCTTAAAAAAAATGTGCGAAATATCTATGCAATATACATGCTTGAAAATTATCAGAAATTTGCTTTTCTGTTAGTCCCCATAAACATTTTGGTTTCATGGTTAAAGGTTATTTATAAAACTCTACCAAAACAGACTTAAAATACTGGTCGTAACATTATGATTTGAACAGGGAATTTTTCTTCGACTTCTATCATACCAATTTCAGTTACTTAGAGTCTAATGTTACTGTCAACTTGGGGGATCTAAATCACTCTCTCTTCATAGTTTTACATATCTAAATCTAAAAATGATTTTTCCCTCATCTATTTTAAAAGCAGGTTAAACTAAAATAGAATGCTACTCCCATCCTTTAACCTCTTCTATTATTGTGATGCTGAAATCTCATTTTCACAGCTTTACCCCCTATCCATTCACTTTTTTGTACTTTGACTAACACTTTTCCAATACAGGATATGTGAAACCTTCCATATTCCAAACATTTAACACATCTAATATATTGATTTTAGAAATAGGAATAGAATTACAAACATTTTTTTGTTTGTTTTTTTGTTTCTTAAATTCTTTTATGTAATAAATGGTAGTTATATAGATTTATTTTCTCTCAAATTAGATAATGTTCCAGAAACTTCAGTCTCCAAGAAAATAAGTTAAACATATCTTGGAGTATGAAAGGTTTATACAACAAAATTTGAAACTGTTTAAAAAGAGATAAGAGATTATAAATTAGAAAGTAATGTAAATTTTAAAAGTAACTACCAAGAAGAAACACATTCCACTAGTTCGGGATCACTTTGCATTTATTTACTCTAAAGCACTAGATACTTTTAAAAATCAAAAAAAGCTGTACAATTAGTTCTATGCCAAGCAGGAAATTGCTTTTTCTTTTTTGTATATTTACAGTAAAAACAAGAATTCAAACTTCTATATTTTTTAGATGCAAAAATGAAAAATACAAAAAGTTTGTAACATAAATACCATTTTGGATAAGACAATGATTGTTTTAGCCAAGTTTTAGATGACTATTTTTCTAGGTCAGCCTTATTAGAAAACATTCTATAGTCTCTTATTATCCCAAGTTAAATATATTAGTCTTTACATTTTCAAGATCAACTACCCACCCATTTTTTTTTTCTTTTTATCAGGTTATTTCTTTTCCTTTCTATATTTTTTAAAAATATACTCATAAGTAGTATATTGTTTTCTTTCCTTTTTTTTTTTATATGATAAAAAAATTGTCACGATAATTCCAATGAACAAGTTTTATCAGTAATCAAAAATAATTTACATCTGCTACATAAAAAATAGCCATGCCCTAAATAATTGTGCCAAATAACTGTGTCAAGTGAGATATTTTGATAGATTTAGTTTAGGACATTTCCATTCTGTAAAATTTCAGCAATTAAAGTCATGCTATCAAAGTGGCAGTATAATGTACATGAATATCATTTAAATAAACAAATAAGTTTAAATTTAAAGTATTTTACTTTCTTTAATTAGAAGTGCAATAAATTCAAGGCCCTACCTTGGTGGCTTTTTAATGTTAGATATGACTAAGTTATACAATGTTTTAATAGCATTTTTATCAATAAAAGATACAAATTATTACTGGCCTCTACTCGCATTGATTTACTATAGCCTGCTACAGTGAATGTATCCCCCCCCCCCATGATAGAAACCATAACCTTCTTATAGTTAGCAAGCTGTGTTCACCCTTGAACAAAATGTTCAACAGCATCATCTGCTGCTGCAGTTTAATAAGTGAAGTAATTTTTTCTTTGGTATGAAAGTCTGTAAATAATTAGCTACAAGCATTTAATTTATTTGATATTTGTTAGCATATTTGATGCTTGACTGTACACAGCAGTAAAAAAAAAAAAAAATCTACTGAACAAATATCCATACATATCTATATAACATCAAAAAGGAAAAGTTTAAAAGATGCTTAATATAGCTATTACATAACTATTCCAAAATGATAATAGTAACAATTTCCATAATGTATATTATTTTTGTCAGCATTTGTAGTGTGCATTTGTTTATATATTATATATACACATACAAAAAAATGCTTGAAAACATAATAGGATATAATATACCTGAAAGATTTTCATTCCAACAAAAACATCTATTATATACTAAATGAGGTCTGCTACAGAGCTAGATGATAGCTTTTATGTGGAAAAAAAAGTACTAAACTGTTTAAGAAATTATGGACTGCTCAAATTGTTATTGATCATTCTTCATAGAAATTATATAATTCTTCCTCACTTATGACTTAATTTACACTACATCCACTCAGATTCAGGGTGTATATTTCACTCACCACTAAAGTTCTGTAGTCACCCCTGCAGTGTATGGAGCCTACCACCTTGTCATTTCAGATGAGGTTTCCGTAACAAATAGGTTTTTACAAGATTAAGTTGCTAGCCAACGCCCAACCAGTTTTGAATTCAGAGTTGTTATTCTCCTAGAAGGGGTGCTAATCAAGGCTGAAGAGATCAGTCTGCCCTATTATTTAACTCATAGCTAGTGGGAGAAGAGATGTATTCATACACTTACCAAAGGTAATTTTATGAAAATGAATAATGAACTTCATTGGAATTTGAACTCTGCTCACTGATTTTTCATTTCCAGTCACTAACAATTATATCATCTTCACATCCACTGTTCCAAAAATTTACAATGTATGATAACCATTTATCTAGGTTGAGAATGTTTTTTTTTTTTTTTAAGAAATTACAATTTATTTTATTAATAGTATAATTGTTAAAATCTTCAAGCTAGTTTTTGAACTCCAAACATTTAAATAGAATTATACAATTGGTTGATTGATTGTTTATTTGTTTTACTAGTATATCAACCACAGTAGGTGATTTAATGCTGAAACTGAATTTTTTATTTGGGAAAGTTTCAAAACATTTTAAGTGGTTGTGAGGTTTTAAAATAGTTTTTTTTTTTTTTAAATATCAAGAGTTGTATCGTTCAGAAGTATTTCAAAACTTAAGTTATATAGTTCAAAATCCAGGCTCTATCTTCTACAGAAGTTGGAAGTATTTTATTTTCTTCAGATATCCTATTATTTAGACAGTAGGTACATTTTTGGAAAGCATGTGCTGATTTTGTGCTTCATAATAATTGCTACGTGGATGTGCATTGTGGTGCAGTGAATATTGACACGGAACAACAAATCGGGGAGCCAAGTTCAAATTCCAGTTGAATTCCTTGCATTCACTTATGCACAAATACCCTTGAGAAAGGTATTAATCTGTCTCTTCCCTCTAGTTATAGGTTAAATAATAGGACAGATTGGGTTCTATAGCCTTAGCTGGCAACCAGTCTACCGCAGAAAGCAATGGCCACCTACTGCAGGATAATCTGCCCAGTCAGTCATGTCTTTTTTGAGACATGATCGGCCAAGCATGTATCACGTATGGTACTTAATTGACTGAATAGTTACTACACATTTTTTCCTGCTTCTTGCATTCTGTCAAGATATGATTCATGGTAAGAAACTGGTTGCAGTGGCTACACTGAGGTGTAGTTTCTGCCTTGAGCATGTGTGCATATGTGTGCATCAGATGAGTGTATCCAATTTTTATTCTGTTGAGCCCTATGTCTTGTCTACAGTCAGCCAATGGCTCTATATTCTTTGTTATTGTCAACTGAGGTTTATATAGTTTGTTTGGGAACATTCCCAAATTGCTTGCCATTTTCTTTTGATGCGTTATATAATTTTGTTTTTGTAATCTGTATCTGGAAACTTGATGTTGGTTATTTTCCTTTTCATTGCCTCTTTTGTTAGTGTATTGGCTTCATGATTTCCCTTGATGATTATATGGCAAAGAATTCAGGCAAATATTGTTTTGTGATTTATTAAATGATAAGTTTCTAGTTCTTGAATATAGCAATGATTTGTGTACTTTTCTCTAATTGCTGTTAAACTAGCTAAGTTTATAATATTATCAGATTCCCTATCTTTTGAATTTTCTATCATTTTAAGTTCCATTTTAATTGCTTGTAGTTCAGCTGTATAGATGGATGCATTATTTAGTTACATTATTTATCATGTGTAGAATGTCTTATAGCCACAATATTTGCCTCTTAATTCTCTGTACGTACTTTTGTTGATTGACACAGAAAAAAGAAAAGAAACATTGTTAGGTCTGTGTGATGTTTGGAGATTGTCCACAGAGCTAGCTTATTTATTTTGACTTGTGTTACGTTATCAAGATCTTTGTTTATTTGTTCTAGTGCATTGTTGATTTGAAGTCCAAGTGAAGGGATAGCTGTTGGTTTGTTTCTAAAAAACTGGATATATTTAGGCTCATGTTTTTTGGTACACTAAGTTATTTGGATTGGATTGTAGTTTTAGTGTATATTGGAGAGATAATTTTTCTCATTTCAGAGATATAGGTGGTTCATTGGCTTCTCTATAGAGAATTTGCATGGGAGATGTCCAGAAGATTCCAAGACTTAATCTCAGTCCTTGATTTTGTATAGTTGGGAGTAATTTTTTTTAAGATAGGATTTATGTATGGCACTGTAAATAATGCATTCATAATATAATTTTGATCTGATGCGCAACCTATATATTCTGAGCATTACTTTTTGGTCGGCACCCAAATTCAATTTTGATATTACTTTTAGAACCTTCAAAGTCTTTTGGCATTTTTGTTTAAGGTAATCAATGTGTGCCTTGAAGTTAATTTTGCTATCGTATGATTCTTAGATACTTTATTTGTAGGAATGTGGGAATTAAGTGTATATTGAAATTTTAATTATGGATCAAAGTGTTAGGCTCGTTTTTTTGCAGAAAACTTTTGTGTTAATACTTTATTATTCATCAGCCATACTCCCCACCCACCTTGGAGCTCCATATGGAGGAGATGGTGAGGGAGAAATTCCATTTGTTTCATTCCTCCAGGGCTACATGACTGGTATACTGAAACGTGGGGAAGGTTCAAAGCACCTGTTATATCCAGGATCAACCACCTGAGTATTGGCTTTCTTCAGAAGTTAAAACAGCCATGTCGATTTCTTTTGTCCCCAGTCTGAGTGGCTCTACAGACACCACTTACTAGGTCAATTTAAAGTTTGATAGTAAATGTTAAACTTTGTTTTGTTAGTCTGACTTAAGGCTTGACGTCACCTGCTGGTTGATTGGATCAAGCCTCTCCAACTACCCATCCAGCTCAAGTAGGGACCAAAGTGGTGTGTTAGAGTTTACAAGTATATGTATAGCCCCTCCTAAAACCCTGAACCACCAGGATCCTGGCCTCAAGCATCAGAGTTTGCTGCCCACAACAAACAGAGAGCCTCCTTGGAGGACTTTTACCCCCTGGAGAGATGCAGCCAGTATATTCTGAAGCCTCACCAACAGGGCAAAAGCAATTGGTTGAAATAAACTACTTCATACACATGTAATTACACTGACAGTTCTTTATTTCAATCTCTTTTCATATTACCTAAATAGCAGCTGTTGTCATTAGTGTTTAACTGATTTACATTTTAAAATGCACTTTACCAATAATTTATGTACAGAATTTAGAGAAAAGCAACTTTTTTGTAAAGTAGATGCTATTAAGATGATTCAATATTTATTAAATCAGTCAGTAGGCAAGCTCACTGAAGATTAAGGTATTATTATCACTGAATTAACAGGTTTTCATATTGATCATTAAAAATAAAATTTAAAAAAAAAAAGGAATTTTAGAAAGTTCTAAATCTGTGTCCTAACACAGAAGGTAAATAAAACGAACTCGCCAAACCCAGACCCCAAACATTTTTTTCAAATTTTCTATCATTTGAACTTTCCAGTTATTTAGCTGCTGTTATCAATAATTTCAGCAATTTGTGTATTTCTTTTGCTTTTCAACTTACAGTAGCTTCATTTGTGACCCATTTTTCCACAATTAAAACATTTGTTGGTTTTAAATGGAGAGCGCTTTCGGAAATGAAGCATACCACAACCATAGCACAAGTTAAATTTTGCAGTTTTTTTTAATTCATTTTTTTTTTCTTTTAGTATTACTGTCTTTTTAACTAGTTGTACTTCTGATGTACCTTATTGTTTGATTTTTGCTGTATCGTGCCTTAGAATGATCATTTTTTGGCACTCTTCCACAACAGTCTATATTGTTAACTTTGAATCTTGTTCAAGTTTTGTAAGAATTCGGGAGCATATTTTCACATTGTTGCTTGATGTTAGACTTTATAAGAAGATCAGACATTTAAATCTGTCTGGGGAAATTCATTAACATTAAATTTCTCACACTCAGTCAACTTTATATGACAAAATCTTCATCTTTGTCCTTAGTAAGGTTCATGTACTGGGAACGTGTATAAAAAAAGTGAATTCTTTCCAACAAAAATCTTGTGATTTTAAATTCAGATAGTTTTAATGTTCAGTGGAGCACAATTTTCACAATAGAAGAAACACTTTCATCCAATCATCCTTGACATTCTTTTCTAGCAAACAAACGAATAGAGCACCTACTCAGATACAAGTATCTACTAATTTTTTTATTTTATTACACACACACACACACACACACACACATATATATATATATATATATGTATGTATTTATTTTGTTCCTCACAGTTTAGTACAACTGAATTTCATGCACATGTCAATCATCAGATATGGATTGAAGAGTTTTCATTCAATGCCATACCTGGCATATACGCATTGCTCATTCGATAATGAATTGGAGCACTCTAGCTATTGGGCATGTTTATACATGCTAAAAAGCCTGCCTTCTTCTGCCGGATGCTCGTGGCCTAGGGGTAGAATCACCGACTGACACCGATTCGGTCGGGTTTCAATCCTGGGTTAGGAAGCAAACGGAGTCTAAGCCATACCGATGAGCCGTAATACAGCGAAACAGATCTGTCTGCAGATGACTATAGTGTGTATATATATATATATAGGAAATTAAATTAAAAAATATCAATATTAAAATAATACTCTGCAGATAAAAAAATTCAAACTAAATCAGAGGCCAGCATAATTTTGTTTTGTTTTAATTACTAATCATGAAACTACTTCAGCTACAAAGTTATTCAATCTGCTCAATTGATTTGGCTACACTTTTGCATCTTATGTTAAATTGTCATATAGCTCATTACATGAAGAATCTTACCTGTGAACAAATCTCACAGCCTAATGAATGCAAGCATCAATTTTAGTATTTCTGTAATAGCCTATTTATTAAAAATATATCAAAAGTTAAGAGAATTGTCTGCTGCCTATTGACTATTTCAACAGAGTTTCTTTCTCATTAAGAGAATTGGGCTGCTAAATTAAAGTTTGTGTTGTTGTTGTTCCTAATAACCCTTAACAGATTTTTATAATCATAAACAGAACAGAATATGAAATGTGTCTATAAAACTTTAAATTAAAGATGAAAAAGTCATACTATCCCAGGTAATACTAAGCTATGAATTAGTAATGTAAACTGTTATTTATACTGCCAATTCTTTTGTTTCTTTTTTTTTTTAGATCATTACAGCACAAGGAATAATAAAGACGCCTTTTTAGCGGTTTCCTTTTTGTTTTTGTTATAATCTTCAGTTCACCACTTTATGGTGAGTAATAACTTTTTTTTTGTTTTACTTGACCTTTTTCTTCCTTCGCCATTTGTTTTGTATATAGTTTTTACAGCCCAAATAAAATGTTGTACTCACCACAGATCATCTAATGTAAATATCACATAATTCATAACGGATTCATTAGAAATTGAATTTATGCATAGAAAAAAGGAATGAAAAAAAAAAAACTGATAAATTATTAACTATTTATCTTTAATTGCTCTATAAAAATTGTCATATAAGCTATCTTTAAAAAATACACCAATGTATTCATAGCATATCAATCATTTTTTCTTTAAATCAAATATTAATTTATACTTTAATATGTATCTAACTTTCTTGCCTATTCTTATTCATCTTTGATTCAAGAATAGATAGAAAATACTTTTGCAATTGTAATAAAAAAAAATAAAAAAATATAGAAACTTTCAAAATGCATAAGAGCCAAGGAAGAAAAGGTTTTATAGCTTTCAAAAAGTGGGACAAGAAAATTTCAGGTGGAGGCCGGGGGGGGGGGATATAAAATTCTTTAATTCACATGTTTTTCTTGAATAAATGTCTTGATATTAACTTTGATTGGGAGACAAACTTCAAAAACTTACTAAAGGCATCTTGGCAAGCAAAAAGATTTCAGGAGTTTTTAAAAAAAAGTAAAAATAATTCAGACAAGTCAAAACAAGAACCAAGATTATTGCACTCAGCAAAAGCAATCACAATTAAAATGAACAGCAGCCATCATAATAAAAAAAAAAGGTTTTCATTCTTTAATCTGACAAGAGACACCTGCTAGCAGAGAAGGAAGCAAGCAGACCTACACTTCAAGTAACAAAACTGGAGAGTTATACTTAAGTCATCAAATCCAAAATCTCTGGTCTGCATGGGAACAAACACAATTGAACAATTTACCCATTCAGCTAGGCTGAATGACTGAATCCAAACAATGGCAGATTCTAGAATCTTTCTATCTCACTTCAGCTTTGTCTAATTTACAAACCAGCAGGGAGTAAGAACAAATTTTGATGACTGCAGCAGTCAAAAACCAAGATTAGTATTTTATGAATAAATCAAAATTTTGGAACCATTAAAAAATTTAATGAAACTGAACAACAAAGACAAAAATATACAATGCATAAATGAGTTCAAAAAACATCTTCACTTGTCATTATGGCAATACTGAGAGAGACATAAAAACATCTCAGAAAGATTTTATTACTAAAATGTAATAGATTTTATTTTAGTATATTCTAAACTTTAGCATAGCCTAAAAATTAAGTAAAGTCTTTCTCAATTTCTTCCTTATTCAAAGCACATTCTTTCTAATCACTGATTGTATTCTTGTCATATTTTCTCACATTCCTTCCTCTCTGTTCACCATTTATATTTTCAAGTTGCATCAAGCAGGAGAGAGAGAATAAGAGAAAAACAAAAACATAGCCTCCTCTTTTTCTTAGTTTGAAAAGAAAAAATAATGATAACAATAATAGTGGCAAAAGAGGAGGAAGACAAAGCAGCATTAAGAAAGGGGTGTGTGGATGGAAATAAATGTGATGGAGTTTCTTGAAGGAGGAGTAATGCATCAATAATTTGCTATGTTTTCTGATTGGCCATTAAGTCAGTCAGATGCTTCGACCTGTGAATTAGAAAGGACAGATGGGAAGATTCACCGAGAAAGATGCTATTTCAGTGCCATTGTCTTCCGATGTATAAGGACCAGAAAATGCTATTCAACCTTCCATTAAAAATCAAAACTATAAGGAATATTCTTAATGTTTAAATTTACATTGAAAGTAACAAAAATCATAGTAAGCATTTATTTTCATAAATTAAAAGGCAATAAATTACATATGATTTCATGTCCTGTGACAACAAGTTAGGAGAAAAATACCGACAAGATTTCAATTTCAAACAAAAGACTGGACGAATCTTAAGTTTGTTCTTTGTTTGAACCATTTTGTTTCATGAATTATTTATATTTTCTTCTTAAACAGAACAAAGGCATACAAAGTGACATGGGAAGGAAGTCAAATCAGAGCAAGATCGGGGGGGGGGGGGATAAAACATGACGGGGGGGAGGAGGCGAAAAAACCTAAGAGGAGAAAAATATAATAAAATCTTGATAATTAAAGAAACACTAAATTTACACTACAAACTGCTTCCTTGTTTATGACATCACATCAAGCATCTTGAAGCTAAATTCAATAAAATTGAAAAAAAAAAAAAAAAAGTTTATTATCCAACATGAAAATCAAAAAACAGTGACATTTAGAAAAACTTATTTTGTAAATACCATCCTTTGTGAAAATGTAAATCCACAGCTATGAAATCATTTTAAAGGTCTAGTCTTGCTCTTATTTTACACTTTTTTTATATCATCACCACTGGCCTACTTAAATTTTTCAACCAAATCTTTTTCAAATGTTACGAGTACTGTAGGCAAGACAGTTTTTAATTTTTCTTTATTTCAATTTTTTGACAGTGAGATTATCAGGAAAATAAATTTGAAATTTTTTATTATTCCTATGAAAAGCAAGAAAATAAAAAAAAAATGCAGCTATCCAATAACCCACCTATCCATTTCTATCAGTTAAAACCTACGATTTTGAATTTTGTCATTCAAATATCAAGCTATGTTACCCATTTTGTCAGTTCATATAGGTCCAAGTATATAATTGCTTCTAAATCTATCTACCTGGAAGCATATGTACTTGTCCAGGCATGCAATATTTATGAGCACATATTTGCATCTAATGATAAGCAGCCTATGCAGTACAGAGTATGTATTTCATATGCATTGGTTGAGATATTAGACCGAGCTTAAGCATGTGCACGCATATAAAAGCAAGCATTTTCATAAATATTAAAGAGTGGAAAGCATTTCAAGGACAATATTAGCAATAAGGTTGGGAATATTTTTGAGACATGATCCCCCTTCCTCATTAATGAACAAACGCAGAACAGATTTTTTGGACACCGTCCTCATTAAATTTGGGAAAAGTTGCAGTCATTCAGGAACATGCATTGGTTACATAACGAAAAATTCAAAATAGCAAAGAAATGGGGAAAATCTAACTAATAATATACTGAAAACTCACCTTATACGGCACTTATGTAATACACAAGGAATCCTGAAAGATAAAAAAACATTTTAAAACAAATTATAATTTTTTTTCTTTTTAGTTTGTGCTTTAATGTATAAGGTACACAATAAAATGAAAAGTCTATGGCTTCTGACATATATATAAGCATTAAAAACTCCAAAGACATCAAATCTAACCAATTTGGGCTTATTACTTTCAGTTCTAGATAAGAGAAAGATAGTTCTATGCTGAGCAACATCTTTTATAATAAACTATAGTAAGTTTTGTGATTTTTCAACTAGAGAGCTATGAGAATTATTACGGAAGGTTCTATTCAAAGCCAGGTATTTTGCTATTCAGCAACATCTGTCTAAACACCTATGCCACAAGTACAAAAAATGTTTATCTTAAAAATAAAAAAGGAAAAAAAAAAACAATCTAATAATTTCAATTATAATTTTTTTCTCTTCTTTCACAAAATAATTGCAATTAATAAATTAATGTTTTAAAGCATTTGGAACTAGGAAAAAATAAAGAATGAAAGATTTTGCAAAATGCTAACAGGTTTCATCAACAAATGTTGATGAAATTTGCTTTCATTTTTATTTCTCTAGACAAATTGTTCTAGTAATAAAACAAATATGAGATACACAGGAATATACTTAGACAATATCGTAAACAATGTATTTGTTTATTAAGATTTTAATATTTCAGTTTCAACATGTTAAAGCAGATAATGTGAAAAAAATTCTTTGTACAGTAACTAAAAAGAAATCAACACACACACACACACACACACACACACACACACACACAGAAAATCATTTAATTAGCTAATCCAAAACAATTTTCATAAAAAGAAAAAAGGCATCATTGACTAAGCTTAGCATGGCACAAGGTCAGCTATGAGCACCCAGGGAGTATCAAACTCTACTCAGTAATGGGGTTAATATTAGTTCACTAACCCTTACACCATCCCAAGGCAGCCTACAAATAAAGAGTAGGCCATGTAGAACATTTTTCTTTCAAATTTTGTTACATTTAAGAAAAATAATTTTCATTAATTTAACAGTATTTTTTATCTTTGCTAATCTTTTAGAGTAAATACATTTGTAGAGATAAAAACAGAAAATAGATTGCATGAAATATAAATTAAAATTGACAGTTAAATTTTGTTTTCATAGAAACCATCCAAGGATGAGCTGATTCATTTAAACTAAGTCAGATGCAATTCAATATTTTCAGGTAAGTATTAACTGATGTTGGTAAAAGTTTAAAGATATATATTTATACAATGAAGGTGTCACGTAAGTTTCAGCTTATATCTATCCTTATAAACAAAACAAAAAAAAATTGATAACTTGTTCTTGGACAAGTGCCAGTTTTACAGAATATAAAAATATTGTCATGCTTCAAAATACTTTTTCAGTTAAGCTTTCTTGGTTGCAACCTTTACCACAGACACACAAAAACCATCTGCATTTATCTAGATAACATCAAATTTGAAAAAAAAACTTAAAATATTATTCCATCTTCTTCCAGTTATCTTCTAATTCATGTTGGTCTATTTACTCATAGCACACAACCTCTAGTCTAATAGGTCTATCCGATGTAACTACATTCAACAATAAACTTCAGAAATCAATTTTCATATACTTGTTTACTTAAAAGGTGGTAATTTGACTGCTGACATGTCTTAATATGTTCTTAATATTCTACATTTTCTGTTTACAACTGCAATACCAGCTTCTTCAAATACCGGTCAATCCACTTTTCTTGCTTATTACCTTTTTAAATTTTCTAAAAATGTCTTTTTACAACATTCTTAAAAGACAGTTGTTTGTTTTCCTTGATTAATAGTTTTGAGAAAATACAAACTTCCATAACAAAATCTGACACTGTAAAGAAATTATTAAAAGTTATCTTTGTTATAAGTAGTAATATTTATATTTTATCCAATGAGACATGGAGCTTGTTATGACAACCATTTTTCTAAGCTTCTGAAGGTTACTTTATTTTGTGACTAGTGAATGAAATCTTGGAAGCTCCTGAACAAAGTACAACAATAAATAAGTAGAATAATTTAAATTAAATATATAGCAAAAATGTTAATGATAAATGAATCAACAGCATCAACTCTTCATCCAACATGCTTGTAGGCTTATTTTCAAAAGAGTAATAATATCAGTTTGGCTAGGAACATGCTTTTCTAGAAGAAAAACAGTTATTGCTGTTCTGTACTGGAATAGTAATAAACAAGTTTTTTTTCTGCTATGTTAATTTGTTCACATTGTAGCAAGTGAACAATTACAAACCATACTTGCACCTTTTCAATATTTTAAGATATTGTAAAACAAATGCAAATAATTTCAGAAATGTCAGTGTAAGTCACTTCTGCAGAATGACCTCAATAACAATGAAGAGAGAAACTTGTTTGAACGTGTATTCAATTGTATATAAAGCTCTGTTTAAATTTGCTTGGTATCAGTTTTCTATGTAACAGCATGGATTAGTGTTTGGTAGCCATGAGTACTCCCTCTGAGTTACGTATATGACAGTGATCAGTGATACATGTTAGAGACTAGATAGTTGAATGCCAATTGAAATTCATAAAAGCAATGAAACTTTGCAGAATAATATGGAAACGGGGCTGCATTAAACTCAATGACTGGCACAAACAGTGAAATGCCTAAAAAATCTTAGTTGTTAGACACCCTCGCTATACAGCCTCAATTTGCTAAGATCAGACTACTGGTTACTCCCAGAGTTGAAAAGGTATCAAACAGTCAACATTTTACATCTGATTATGAAGCTGAAGATGTTGTGACCAACTGGAACAAAAGGGAAACATTCACGGACAGAAAAAGTGAATAGAACATTTGGTAAAATATACAACGCTAAATGGTAATGGTATTGAAAAACAATTTTGAAGAGAAATATATTTGCTTCATTATTCTATAAGAGTTATAAAGCTGGTTTCATAAAGCATTGGCAACCTTACATATATATGGTTTGGAGTAAAATATAAGGTTTTATAATTATGTCACAAATTTATAAACTATACCTTTTTTTTTTTTTGCAGGACTCATTTAAGCATTAAATGCATTAGAATCAACAAGCAAGTGTATAACTGAAAAGAATGTTATAGATTACAAACTTGATAGCAAAAGAGAAAATATATTTTTAAGTATTCTTATGTCGCTAATATTTAATTGCTTCTATTTTTTCTTTTTTAAATCATTTATCTCTATAATATGACAGGAGTTATTGTATATAAAATAAAATTGTTAATTAATCTCCACTCACACACACTTAATTAAAAATGTTAAAATTTATGTTTCTGCAATATGTTAGTTAAGTGCCATGCGCAATACACGCTTGGGCGATCATGTCTCGAAAGAGACATGACTGACTGGGTAGAAGATTATCCCGCAGTAGGTTGCCATTGCTTTCTGCGGTAGACTGGTTGCTGACCAAGGCTATAGAACCCAATCTGTCCTATTATTTAACCCATAACTGGAGGGAAGAGATGGATTAATACCTTTCCCAAGGGTATTTGCGCGTAAGTGAATGCAATGAATTCAGCTGGAATTCAAACTCGGTTCCCAGATTTCTCATTCCGAGCCGATATCCACTGCGCCACAACGCACAACCTGCAATATGTACCCTTAAGTTTAAGAAGGATTCATTATAGAACTTTTCAAAGATCATACAAACTCACTAAATAGGCATAACCTTCATCTCATCAGAAGAATGACATCTTGTTAAGTTTAAAACCAAACGAATATATTTTAGGTCAACATTCATTGTACTTTAACTTTGTTTGGCTATTTCTCCAAGAGAATCACGTCAGCATGCAGTTAAAATGACTCAAGAACATGTTAACAAGTTTCAAATTATTGCAGGTTTAGTATAGCACTTCCTAAAATCCAAAGCCGCATTTACACATCAGCACATTTTAATGATATAAAACATCAGATATATCAAATTCCTAAGTCAGATAAAAATGGCTGACAAATACCCAACAACAGTAGCTAGCAACTAATGTTAAGAGGAAACCAAACCATTTTTGGCTGGCCACAGTCATATTTCATTCAAAGATAAATCTAACAGAAATTGAGAGATGATCAGAATGCAGCATAAAAAAAAAAAAAAAAAAAAAAAAAAAACATTCCTATTCTTTTCTTCTATGACAACACTCATGAAAATATCAATGTTCTTTTTCCATACAAGCTTTCATTTGGCATGTGAGTAGGGCTTTTGATATGTCAACAGATTTAAACTGATCATCATCATTGCCATTAAGTTTCAATATAGAACCCTTGAGATTCCATTATCATGAATTGTAGATCAGTTTTCAAGTAGACACCAAGTTGGAGTTTGTCCATAACTCATATTTCTATATAAAGATCCACAAAATACAAGTGTTTTCAAACTTATGCTTACCAACTCCTCCTTTATATTAAATGTAAGACTAAATGTAATGATTCTATATAGAAGCTTGTTTACAGATGAAATAGTTACAAGTAGTTAGTGTTTGAGAACAAGTAAAAAGATAGATTTTGAAATGTTGATTTAAAAAGCAGGAAAATCCTAATCCCTTTGAAGATTGGTAAAACCTTCCTTCCTACACATTGCTTTATGCCATACTAGATACATCAATTTACATACATCAATTTTAGGAATGTTATCTGTTATTGTTATATTGTTAGGAAAAAACCATAATTTCTAAATATAGTATTTTTTGATAACAAAAATTAATATAATTTAAAATAAATGAAACGTAGAAGTTATTCAGCTGACCAATGTTTGTTTGCTTTGTTAAGTTAATTTTCTACTTGATAAATTGAGCAAACATTTTGAACATCCAATAAATGAATGCAGCTTAAATCTTAAAAGAAAAAAAAACAAAAAAAAAACACACACACACACACACACAAAAGATGTGCAACTCAAGTTGTTGGTCTGAAAATAATGTTTTCTCAATTACATTTCAGAGAAAATGGTAACGTGATGCTTTTAAATCACCAAACCAAATAGCATAATTCTTCTTGCATGACTGAAGTTTCCACCACTCCTCAAGGAGTTACTTATTCATGAAAATATAAAAAGAAGGCTGTACTGTTTCAAGCATCCACACAAAGCTCAGAAATGTGTATGGTGAGGTAACAATGAGAGTAATGTGTGAATATCGGCAAAAAACATTTCAAGGCGGCAAAAACACAGAGTTGAAGATAAATTGTATAGTAGAAGGTCAATGCTGAACCAGAAAAGATTTTTCTTTTTTTCAATGTGAAACTGACAAGTGGATTCAAAGATAGTGCAAATGCATTGTCACCTTTTGAATTGTACACTGTTTGAGACAAAGAGTTACTCTGCACATGTATCTAGTTGCATATGTTTCATATTGTTTAAAGAAGTAACGACCTGACAGATTATCATTCACAACAAACCTTATGCTTTGCATACCAATGCAAACAGTAATTTTTAAACACAAGACGAAAAAAAAATAGCAACAAGTATAGAATTGTTGATGATCACTAAAATGCACACAAAAAAAATCTGGCTGGGCAACTAATGTTGGAAAGAATGACATCTTTAATAGACAACTGAATAAATTGCCATTCATTCAATTAAATATGTGAAGCGAGTGTGAATTAAGTAGTCCTCCTGAAAGACCAGCCTATCTACTGTGGCCAAAAAATTCACAAAAGCACAAACATGCTTAGAAAAATACATTGGCAGAAAATAAAATTACAACACCCTGAATGTCAATTTTGACTGAGATACACACACACACACTTTAATGATATAAAAAACACCAGATATATCAAAATTCCTAACTCGGATAAAAATGGCTGACAAATACCCAACAATAGTAGCTAGCATCTGACATGAAGAGGAAACCAAACCATATTTCATTCAAATATAAACAAAAAAAATAGAGATGATCAGAATTCAGTAAAAAAAAAAAAAAATTCTATTTTTTCTTTCTATAACAATACTCATCAAAATGCTAGTGTTCTTTTTCCATAAAAGTTTTCATTTGGCATGTGAGTAAGGATTTTGATAACATGTCAAATTTAAACTGATCATCATATATATTTTTTTAATCATTTCACTCCAAGCAAGGCAATAAAGCCACTAGGATGTTAAGAGGTTACCAAGTGTTATAGAATATGAAAAAATCTACTATTAAGGAGAGAGCTCAATAAAAAAAATTAGGATTAAAATGACAGATAATAATGGTTGACATTGAACTTCAAAAATTTAAATGCAAAGTTGACTGAGAAAACAGAAGACAGTTCAACAAGCAAGAAATCCAAGAGAAGGAACTGTTAGCATAGAACTTATTGTTACATTTAATGATTGCAACTATAAATTGAGGAGACCTTGCTGCCAATGTAGTATTGCATTGAAATTCATAAAGTCTAGGTACCATGGAGAAAAAGTTCAAAATAATTACCATGAAATTATTTATAAAAAAAAGGCACAGAGAAGCTACGTTATAGCGGTGGGAAAGGAACTGAAGCCAAGATGTCATTTTATATGCATGATTGGGGATAGTAGTCATTCTGATAAAATTTGTAAAATCCTCCGCCATCTCGCTTTGTAGTAACATTCATACCCATGCATTGTCTGTAGCTGAGCTTTACACAGTGATGCATACTGCAATAAAGTTGTGTTGTAAACAGCCCAATTTAAGTGTCACATGCCATGAAAATTTTTTTTGTTTAATTAGTTATTTGAGAAGTGGTGTGGGATCTGACTGTAGGTTTTTGAGAAGATAGATGGTTTGAGTGAGTTTTGTTTAATGGCATATCAACCTCTGTGGGTTATTTAATGCCAAAAAGGTGGAGTTTTAAGGTATTTTTTTTTAATGTTTGGTTATAGTGAGAAAGTTGATTTAGTCAGATTGTGATGAAATTTTTTTATTTTAGAAAACTGAAGATGTCTTCTAGTTTTGTATTTAAAAAATTATTGCTAGTGAGTTTTTTTTTCCCTTCAAAATGGCAATAAGCTTTTTTTTCCCTTCAAAAACATTATGGCAATAAGCTTTTTTCCTTCAAAAATGTATTGTTGGTAATATTTTTCCTTCAATATATCAATATATTTCTATAAAAAGTATTTTTATATTTTCATAGTGTTTTGACACCAGTTTGGGGATAAACTATTTGCCCATAGCTGAGACTAACAGGTTAACAGGTACTACCACTCCAGGTCAGAGTGGACCTGGGAGAAGCAGCAATTAAGGGGTGGTTCCATGCTCCTCACAACCTCCCAATCAGAGGCCTTGCTGCTGGATGCAGTTTACTGTCATACCCAGAACCGAAAGATAGATGGTCATTTCAGAGAATAGCTGTGCATGTTGAATGTGATACATCAGTGATAAAATGAAGACTTTTCTTTATCTGCAGACCAGGTTCTAGATGGCTACACAGAACAGATACTTGCTGAGATTGGCACATTTTAAGGTTAGCAGTAACAGTTCAGTGTCCACAACATGGATAAGAACTAATGTGGCCCCCAGAATTATCAACATAGACCATTGTGAAACATTAACTAGTACCAGAACTACAAGCATATATGACTATCCAGACTTCCATTTATGCCAGAGATATACAAGTGTTACCAACAAAGCCCAAGTTGAAATTCTGGCATCATGATGTAAAATGTCATGTTACAACATTTCTATGGTATTTGGAGAGAAAACATTGAATAGTAGTCATTTATGTCTCAAACATTGTTTAATTTTATTTTGTAGCCATTCCTGAAAGTGGAAGGTAATGTGATATCATGAAAGGTTAATGCCTTCCCACTTGATGCCCATGTTACTCAACAAGATTTGCAAGATGTTAAACTTTCCTGGCTAGCAATCACCAAACCATTTCCCATTTTTATGACCACATGCATGCAAAAGGAGAGACATTAACAGCCAAGGCAGATAGATGGTGCATGAAGATGGGGTTCAAGTAATTTAATTTTGAATAATTGAAAACTTTTAGTGTTGCAAATGTCAGTATATAAATGAAATGTTAGCCATGTTAAAATTAGAAACTAAGATAAGCAAATTATTTAAATGGTTGATAATCTAATAAAAAATAAAAGCTTCAAAACTTATATCATAATGCCTATATAAAATTTACATAAAATTAAAAACCTTGCTACTTCAGAGGTAAGAATTGGGAAACTTTGGAAACAGATCAAAAAACTTGAATAATTTCTATATAAAAAAAAAAAATATATATATATATTTATAAATCCTAACTAAAAAAGAGAAAAATATTTTCTAGTTCAATGTCCATATAGGTACTACCATATCAAGAGGTCATTTATTTTTTTAACATCGAGAGCTTTTATGCAAAACTAAAACACAACAATATTAAAAGCTTGTTTTTCTGTAAAGAAGAAATGCTAGATGCATATAAAAATGACTTGAAAATTATGGTAACAAGTTGCAATAAAAATTATAAGTCGCCTTTCAATTCAGGTACTTTTTTTTTTATTACAATAAGTGACATACAGATATGTTTTTTTTTCATTCAAACATTAACCAGCATAAGTATTTAGAATATGGATATTGATACACTATTTACATTATTCATACTATTGTCCTCATCTTTGTTGCCATTTGTATGATGTTTCAACTGTTGTACACTCCGACCTTCTTCAGGTGCTAGGAATTTCAAACTAAACCCTTTATTATAATCACTGAGGTATATCATTGTCATTCCTTGTGCAAAGCCTCTTTTGGTAGTCATGAGTTATCTCCCTCTAACCGGACTCTCTAAGTTACTTGTTTATCAAAAGAGGCTTCACACAAGGAATGAGAATGATATACCCCAGTGATTGTAATTAAGGGTTCAGTTCAAAATTCAAATTTTACTGCTTCAGAGATGATCTTTTCTTATATATCTCTTAATGAAGACCACTGTTAATTTAGATTTTAATTTTGTTTTTGCAAAGTAGTAGTCAACTTTTCATAATGAATAGACATTTTCTTGTATGACCATACTCTAGTTTATAGTTTAAAGGTTCTCAATTGTAACCTGAATGAAATCGTTACAAAAATTGCCTGCATTTATTATGGCACTATTTTATTATTTACAATCAATCAGTCAGTTAAGTGCCATACATGATACACACTTGGGCAATCATGTCTCTTTCTAGACATGACTGACTGGGCAGAAGTTATCCCGCAGTAGGTTGCCATTGCCTTTTGCGATAAACTGGTTGCCAGCCAAGACTATAGAACCCAATCTGTTCTATTATTTAACCAATAACTGGAAGAGACAGATTAATACCTTTTCCAAGGGTATTTGTGTGTAAGTGAATGCAGCAAACTCAACTGGAATTTGAACTCGGCTCCTGAATTTGTTCTGAGCAGATATCCACTGCACCACAAAACACATCCATTATTTACAATGCTATGCCCTCCCCCCAAATGATTCTACATTCCCACTATCTTTTTTTTTTTAATTCGTACTGATTGATAGTTTCCATGACTGTTCTAGCCTCTGGTCCAGACATCAGCTCTACATTCAGCACTAAAAATTGTTGTTGATGAAACAATTTCCATGTATTATTGCTGTCAACATCAACATAAAAATACCCCTCATTTTTTTTGGAGGGGGGGGGGTAATATAAATACATTTTATATTCTTTCTGAAACAGTTAATTACAAGTTTGACAAATGTTTCACAGTTACTTGAAATTAGGTTTTTTGCATATTTTTATAGTTTACCAAGTAATAAAAAAAAAAGAAAAAAAAAATGAATATCAGAATGTTGTTCAGATAGTGTATCTCAATTATTCAAATTTAAAAGAGAATAAAGAAAAAAAATGTAAGCAGTAAAAGATGGAATAGTTTTACATTCCTCTTGTAGGGAGGGAAGTAGCAATCAAGAAGAGAGATTTAAAAAAGATAAAAAGTTCACTAAAGAAAGCAAAGCACAAACAAAATGCAAACAATATCAGAAAATGTTTTTCAAACCATGGAAATTCTTCAATTTATCAATGCATGAGTTGCAGAAACATTTTTTTCAAGTTTGAAATATTTTTTACTGCTGTTTCATGATATTGAAGAATTTAAATCTTATTACGTAACTAATTTTTTTTCTTCATTCCTCTAAAGCAAATTCAATAGGCCTAGTCATGCTAGAGACATTTTAAATTTCACTGGAGAACCCAGCTGATAAAATATTTCTTTTTCTATTTAGAAAAAAAAAAAACTGATACATAAATTTTTATATAACAGAACAATGTTAAGAAAATTAATGACAAAGCAGACAAAAGTTTTTTTGTGTGACGTGTTTATTCCTTTAGGACTCCGACTAAAATCATGTTTACGTACATGTGAATACAAATGTGCATGAAGAGGTGGGTACACTAAAATTTAAAACTTTAATTTTTCTTTACTTTTATTATTATATGTTTGGGTATATAGTCTAGCCAACTTCATTCAGTTTTTTTTTTATTGCTTTTGTTATAAAGTTTCTCATGTTATAATAGAAAATCTAATATTTATTCAGAAATTATCACATGAATATGTTATAATATCACTACAAAAGTAGCTATTTTGTTTCGATACTACTTGTGATCACTTGATAAGACACAAGTAGTGTCGAAACAAAATAGCTACTTTTGTAGTGATATTATAACATACTCGTGTTATAATTTCTGAATAAATATTAGCTCTACTTTGTATTAAGCACTTTTTTTTAAGAATAGTGTTTCTTTGGATATGGAATATTATTCCATCCATACCTACCGTATACTTTAATAGAAAATCTATCAGAATCTATCTACCTATATATAATCTTGTTATAATAGAAAATCTATCAAAAAAAGGAGAAATGTTGTAAGAACATGAAGGCAAATTTACTGTGGATAGTTTAGTGATTAAAGCACTTACTATACACTGCCATCATAATAAATTGCTTCTTTTTTTTAATCAAAGTAGCTTTAAAAAAGTCAAAATTATGGTCAAACTCATTACAATGAGCAACCTTTCTTGACATTAAGTATTGCATATTGTGATAATAGATAACAAAAGTGATAAGATAAGCAATATAAGTAAAAAAAAATAAATGAAATTGGGGAAACAAAAACTGAATTCAAACTTTCAGCCTCCCCTCTTCTTCAGGCGCATGTGTAGTTACATCAATATAAACATCACTTTATTATGATGACATCCAAAAGGATGAAACATGTCACACAAAAGCAATTTCTACTTTGTCATTGATCCAAGCTAAACTTTGCTCATCTAATGGAATAAGTTACAATCATTGTAAAACGAAATCGAGATTTAGAAAGCATTCAATCAGCTCATCCCACCAAATCAGCTATAAATATTTCAGACATTACTTTCATTACAAAAGAAAATGCATTCTTGAATTAACAAATTTCAACATTTGCTTTAACTTCAAAACTTTTAAAAGAGAATCTGCCACCTATGAATGCCTTCAATGTTCAGCAAAATTGAAATTTAACATGTAACTATCTGACAACAATTTCTTTTTTAAAGTGTCAACAGCTGAACAGAAAGAGAAACTCAATGTTAACTGGTCGCAAAATCTGTCAACTCTGAAATATGTAAGAGTATCATTCTATGGCATACACATGAATGTTGGTTTCATTTTGCATCGAAATTTTATATTACATTTCATGCCATTTAATTCTACAGGACAATGATGGAAGAACACAAATGCTCTGTAGTATTCTATTTCCATTGTATCTTGTGTCTCTGAACTATTGTCTTACCACGACTAAATTTGATCCTAACGCCATAATCTTACACCTTGCAACATTAGATCAGAAAATGATTAAAGCAATAAGAGATTTAAAAAGAAAACAACAAAAAACAATCTAGTGCACAAGTTTAACATATCTACACTATAGAAGACTGACTAAGTTCATAGCAAGCACAATGTATAAAGTTTGGAAGCATATAAAGTGTTTTCAAATACTTTTTTCATATTTTATTCATTTTACTCCAAATCATAATGCTACTGAAAAAAAAAAAAAAAAAAAAAAAAAAAAATTTTTTTTTTTTTTTTTTAATCATATCACCCCAAGCAAGGCGATAATGCCACTGATGCACAGGGGGGCTACGTAAGGGTAAAAAGAATGGAAAAGAGAAAGCCGGAAACCACATCCTAAACAGGGAACATGGGATGAGCCTCTTCACCTGTTCAATAGACGTGGGTGGAGTGTGAACCGGGCGATAGTTTAGTCGATCTACTCCAATTGAAAAAAAAAACAACGAAAAGAGTGAAAAGATTGGAAAAGAGAAAACCAGAAACCGCATTCTATTGGTTACTTAAAGTAAAAAAGAATGAGAAAACTTTAGTTAGAAGAACGGACAATAAAGGAACAGGATTCAGAAAGACAAAAGATTTTGAAGATTTTAATTGGCAGGAAAGCAAGAAATGGGAGAAAACAAACTATTAAATTGGAACTTACAATTACCTCTAGCTCATTCAATGTTAAAACTACAAGACCTAGTAGTAAGCTTGAATTCATGCAGTCATTGTATCAAAAAGGGAAGTTCATCAGAATCAATGCCATGAAAATATGTGTAGAAAAGACAGAGAGAAACCACATGACCATGGTGGAAAAGAAACTAAAGCCGAGATATCAATACCAATTACATTACAGTTCTTTCTTTGTATTTTGTCAAGACTCTTGAATTATATAGCTAGAACACCAAACCAACTTTCTTAGCAGTAAACCTAGCAATTGATTTCATATAATCACTCCACTTTATATCAGTGGAAAATTCAAGACCAAAAAGATGCAATAAATATCTTTCCTGGAGGTTAAAATGTGCCATGTTGATGGAAGATAAAAAAAAAAAGAAGATTCACTCTATTGATTAGAAGATAGTTTTGCATTGGTAGTATTAAAATTTACAAGCTATTCCTTGTCCCAGTCAACAATTGATTGTAGATAATTTTCAAGACTAGCTGCCAGTCTTACTATTAAAACAAGAAATAGTTATGTCATCAGCATAAATACCTAGTTGGGAACTGATGACATTAGGAAGGTTGGCGATGTTGAAGATAAGAAACAATGTCGGTCCAAAGATAGAGCCTTGATGAAATCCCTGTATTAATGTGAAATGATCTAGAAACATGGCCATTCAACATAACTTTTCAAAACCATTAATGATCAAGGAATTTAAGCAAAAGAGTATTATAAATTTTGGATAAGGTTTTCAAACCAATACCTATCTCCTTTTATGTATTATTTGAAATCAGTTTCCTCTTTTCTTTAGTGAACATGCTCTAAGACAAAATATGAAAACCAACTATGTTGGTAACGATGCTCTAATCATTGAGCTAAACAAAGTTCAGCATTGAAGTGAGTCAGTCAGAGAGATATATGTTTAGAATTTGTTAGTTATAGGGGAAGAATGCTTAACAAAGATTTAGTCTTTATGGATATAATCAGTGTTAACATAGAAATTAGCATTGCATAGTGACTCAGTTTCATGCCCATGATTCACCAATTTCACTGATTTTCTCTCTCTTTTATATATATATATATATATATATATATATATATACATACACGAGAGAAATTTCAAATAATCCTAAGAAAGTTTACTTAAATTCCCAAAAGTTAGAACTGAAGACAATATATACAAGTTTTTTTTTTTCTTCATTTTCCCCCAAACAAAGCAATAAAGCTACTATGATGCAGGGGCGTTACTGAGTGTGAGAAAATATGTAAAAAAAAAAAAAAAAAGCATTAATAGGAGGGAAGAATAAAACAGGAATTATAAAACTGGAAACTGACAATTGGCATTGCATTTAAAATTTAGAAGAACAAAGTTGACTGAAAAGTAAAAAGCTGGAAGAGACTTCCACAAAGAAGAAATGCTAGAGAAGAAACTGTTAGCATAGAACTTAGTTACATCTCGTCATTTCAACTGTAAATTGAAGAGACCTTGCTGATAATCTAGTATTGCACTAGTCTAGATACCATAGAGAAAAGTTCATCAGAACAATTACCACGAAGTTATTTATAGAATAGGCATAGGAAAGCTAGGTTATGGAAGCTAAGATATCAGGTCAGGACTAATAACATTGCAGATTCTTTGGATTTTATCAAGAATCTTTAAATACATAAAAGTTTCAGACCAGATGTAATTGCAATATTTAATGAATGGACAACTTGTATATTTGTAAATGTGTAAGATTTGGGCTAGAAAATAAATTTCACAAAAATAAACTGAAAGTCATATCTTCTAATCATCCACATGGCTCAGTTAGGCAAATAACTCAGAGTTTCAAATTGCTTTTATTACAATTTAGAAAACAGTGGAGAATGCTATTGGCTTCAGATACATCTATCTGCACCTAATTATCTGTATATCACAATGAAAAGAATATTTACCAGTCCCTTAAGAGAAAAAAAAAAAAACATGATACAAATTCTACTATCATATGACACTTTGTTGAAACTTCAGGTTACCCCTTAATGAGTGAGAAAATACAGAGTGCAATTGTCACCATTTTATATATTTAATTTTGTGTATGTGTATTTGTTTTTTATTTTGTCAACTGCACAGGATAGTAGGGTC
The DNA here is from genome assembly GCA_037127315.1 of Ascarosepion bandense. Taxonomy (NCBI): domain Eukaryota; kingdom Metazoa; phylum Mollusca; class Cephalopoda; order Sepiida; family Sepiidae; genus Ascarosepion; species Ascarosepion bandense. The sequence goes on from JBBBDQ010001445.1 coordinate 1,356,413, forward strand.
AGTTGGGTACCATCTGTGAGAAAAAGAGCACCATGAGAATTCCCGTGACCAGAAATTTTAGAACTGCATGCTATATTCACACAGGAGGTCAGTGCAAAGGATTCAGGAAAAAGTGGAGGAGTCTAATGGTGATTATGAAGGTACCACAGCTTGGAAAATTCACTCTGATCATTTTGATAAGAAAAGAACTCCCAAATTTGTTGGCGAGACTCAACTGGTTCAGACTCAACACAGAGGCCTACATCAAGTGCCTTGATGAGGTAGTGCTACTCTGGGTCAAGAGGGTGGCTGCTAAAAGACCATATGTCTGGCAACAGAATTCTGCACCATGCCACACAAGATTTCTTCAACCACATCACCCCCCTTACATCTGGCCACCTAACTTCCCAGACGGCGAACCCCTTGATTATTATGTATGGGGCGGAGTTGAGTGAGAGAGACCAACAAAACTCCTTGTAACCCTTAAAGATGAATTGAAGGCAAGGAGTATGGCAGCATTTACTAAATTAAACAAGGAGACTGTCCAGAAGAGAAGTTGTCTGCAGGTCATGTTTGAAGCCAATAGTTATTTCATTAAATAAATTTATTCTTTAGTAATTCAAGATATTCATGCATAATTTTGGTACATGTATCTGTTAAAATAAAATGTCAGTGTTATTTTCATTTTTGCATAATTTAGGTGATAATTTATGCATCACACACTGTATATTTAAACTACAGATTCATTTGATCAGAACTGACCAAATTTATTCAAAACTAACAGCTAATACTTAAAAAAAAAATCAACCAACCCAAGTGGAATTTGAACCAATGATGAATGTCTGTAAAAAATTTAATGCCTTCTAAATTCATTAACTGCTAATATCAAGTTAAAAGGTCCTTGAAAACTGATAAAGACCAGACCTGTATAGAGTTAAGGAACATTTTTTAAGTGTTACTGATATGGTTCCCTAGCAATAATTCATTGACATATCATTTATTAGGATCAAGAACTTTGTAGATCATGACTAAGTAATAATAGAAGAACGTTGGATTAATTAATAATGTTCCATGCTATATTTCAAGAGTTAAAATTCTGTCAAGTGACTAAATCTCTTCAAGAGAAGCAATTCCATGGAAACAATAGAAAGGCCTTCAAATTTTGTTGAAATCATTTGAAGCTTTTATGACTCTTACAAAATCAAGAGATAGCAAACTTTTAAAATTTAAATAAAAATCAACCTTAAACTAATCCTAACAAATGTAATAAAAAATGGTTAATTCTTGATTATTACCATAACAGATTTAAAAAAAAAAAAAAAAAAAAAAAAAAAAATGGAGTTACAAAAAACTGTTGGAACTGCTAGGTGACCTTGACATATTTTTAAAGGATATTAGATTAATCTAGACCCTATAATGGCAGAAAACTGCCCATATACAAATAGAAAATGAATTCAGTTCAATATACAAAAATAGAGTGGGGTAAGACAAGGATGTGTTTTCTTGCACTTATTCAAGCTATATAGGGAGGTGATTCTGAGGGAATTGGAAGTTCTTCCAGGATTCATTCTTGACAACCACAAACTTAAAATATGCAGACACAGAAAAGAGATTACAAGAACTCCTATAGAAAGTAAGAGGCACAGAGGAAAACAATACATAATCTATCTAGCAAGCTTGAGTAAATGGATGGCAGAACAGGGATTAGGAGAGATAACAAAACGAAAAAATTATTAAGATTTACAAAGGGTCGAAAGTTGTGCAGAGCCATGATTGCTAATATCATGAAGAGATACAACACATAGAAGTAGTAACAAATTTTTTTTTTTTTTTTATAAGCGTTTCACCCCGAGCAAGGCATGTCACTGCCACTACTGTGCAGGGGGCTACGTAGAGTGGAGAAAGGCTGGTTAAATATAGGAAATAACAGAGGGTGGGTGATAGGCGGGTGAGGATACCGAGAATGAGGGTTGGGTAGATGAGAGTGTTGTGAGAATAGTTGGGAGTTAGTGTGATAGGTGTCTATTGACCCTACATTTAAACACCTGGAGATTGTAACTGTCGGGAAAGCAGACTTGTGGAAGGGAGTTCCACAGGCGGGAAGCGCGAGAAAAGAAGCTGTTGGAGTAGAATTTACGGTTACATCTTATTTGTTTAACTGTAAAAGGGTGGGACCTAGTTGCTAATCTAGTATCTCGTGTAAATTCGTGCTGAGGCGGCACCAGTGATCTAAGCTCATTGGAGCAGAAGCCATGAAAGTACTTGTAGAAGAGGCACAGGGAAGCTACATCACGCCGGTGTGAGAGCGGCTGCAGCCGGTCTGCCAAGTCAGTATCAACCACGTTACAGATCCTCCTTTGTATTTTGTCAAGAAGCCCAAGGAGAGCAGCAGGGGCACCCGACCAGATATGGCAGCAATATTCAATACACGGGCGGATGGTAGATTTGTATATGTGCAGAATAGTTTCAGGTAGGAAAAATTTCCGGGCCCTGCACAGAGAGCCGACTTTCATAGCAGCAGATTTGGCAATGGATTCAATATAGTCATTCCATTTGAGGTCCACCGAGAGTGTAAGGCCAAGGAGGCGTAGTATTTTACTCTCTGGGAGGCTAGCCTGTCCCATGCTAATGGGAGGTAGATGCGATTGTCTATGGTGGTTAGTTGATAACAGCTTTGTTTTGGAGGCATTGAAATTTACCAACCATTTCCTACCCCAGGTCACTACGGATTGGAGGTCCCTTTCAAGTGCGGCAGCGAGGTTCACTTTGTCGTCCAGACCTGGTTTCTGATCGATGCGGGAGTAGATCGTTGTGTCGTCGGCATACATGCCAACTTGGGATCTAATGGTGTCGGGGAGATCATTAATGTAGATCAGAAAGAGCCTGGGGCCTAGGATAGAACCTTGAGGGACGCCCGCGTTCGTCTGGTAGTTTTGGGAGGCATGCCCATTTAATACCACCTTTAATGTGCGGTTAGAGAGGAAGGACTGGATGAGGTCAAACAGATGTCCAGTTATCCCATAGCTCCGCAGTTTGCACAAGAGGCCAGCATGCCAGACCCTGTCGAATGCTTTGGAGATATCCAAGGCAACGGTTCGGGCTTCACCATTCTTGTCGAGTGCCTGGTATATGTACTCGGTAATGGTCGTTAGCATATCAGCAGTAGACCTGGTGAAGCGAAACCCATACTGTTTGTCAGAGAGAAGCCCGTTGGTCATAAGGTGCTGAATCACCTCGGCGTTGATAATGGCTTCGAAAACTTTGCCAAAGATTGGAAGGAGACTAATAGGACGGAAATTGGCGGGGTCCGAGGGTTCGCCAGAATTCTTAAATATAGGTACTACGCAGGAGGACTTCCAACAGGCAGGAAAGCAGGAAGCAGATAGGCAGAGGTTATAGGCAGAGGTTATAGAGTTTAGAGAGGACAGAGGAGAGTTCTGGGGATCTAATATTTGAGAATATTAAATCTTCACTAGTTTCTCAAAAAGTGAAACTCTAGATCAGTGATTCTCAATCAGTGCAACATGCTTCGTAGATACAGCAGAAGAGGATAGCAGGTGAGGCAGAAAGATTAAAAGAAAGATTTAGAAAGTTTTGAAAAATTCATATATCAAAAATAAATTATTTCAAAATTTAAAATATTATGAATTACTTGTAATTGCATGCATGAGTGCCAATATAAACAGTTATAAGTAATTATTAAGTTTATCATTGTAACATTTTTTACATTAAATCAAGTATTAATATAACTTGGGTTTACAAATTGAAGGAGAGAGTTATCAATGATAATGTTCTGACTTTGAATCTACAGTTATCTCTCTTTAACCTTTTTTTTTTTTTTTAATGTATTTATCACATAAAATTTGATGAGCAAATTTTAATTCTGATAATGCGGCTCAGAGGGAACCATTGCTCTAGATCAAAGTACTGTAATGACCAATTTGGAAAAAAAAAATATTGCAATTATGTTTAGCAGATTATTTTAATCTCTTCTTTATTGGACCCAAGAAATCTTCAAAATTTTCCTTTTGGTAAATATATGTAGTAAATAGAATCTGTAATTTTATCACTCACAAAGAAGCTAAGAGTAATTCATTTTTATGAAATTTATATATAAAATGAGGAAAATGTAATGCCAAAGTTTTGAGAAATCAGTAAGAGCTTCAAGTATCACGAAAGCAATCGAAAGTAGCTGTCATCAAATACAAGCAATTACATAGTATTTGCTAAAGAAAATCATAATTGCACATCCTAACTATATCTGAAGGAATTTGGTCATATGAGAAGATCTAAGAGTGATATTGATTTATATTGATTACTTAAAAGCTTTAATTGCTCAAATAGAATTATACAAATAATATTCCAACTTTGCTTATATATAGCATACACAGACATACACATATTTAATTCGATAAGGAAACAGAACTAATCAATCATGTCAAATGTATTCAAGTATTTTTTATTGAGTTTAACATAAGCTTTGAGGTTATGATACTTCATTTTAATGTTTTTGTATATCAAATAGAACCCAATTGCCCAATAAACAGCGTCTTGAACCAATTAGCTGTCTTATTCCGAGATTTTCAGTTGAAGATTGCTTCTTCCAATGATTAAAACAAACTTTACAAATAGCAGCATTTCCTCAAATTGAGGCACTTATGCCAGACTGATCTATAGATTGCAATCAGACTAGCAAATTGGTAATTCAGGAATATGATTGGATAGATTACAGACAAATCACGTGCATATAGAACAGTATCTCACAATTTTCTGATGACAAATGAATTTTAGCACTGTCTCTAGACAATAGTACCCGAGGTTAGAAAAAACTGACCAAGAGTAACAAGCATCACTTGACAAAAGAAACTAAAAATGAATTAGCTTCAACTCGCAAGCAGTTAAATCTCTTTACAATATTAGTCATTAGATAAAGTTCTTATAGTTCTAATTTACTGATCTTATTGTCTATATAATTAGAATTCTATTAAAACATTATTCACTGTAATTTTGTGGTAATCTTTACAGAATTCTTCCGATATTATCTTGGAACGCGTATTAACATATAAACCAGAACTTCACTTTATTGATTTCATTTTCTTGATTGAATTCCTCAATAAGGAAAGAAATTGAGTTCTTTGCTCCTGGGACATTTCTACAGATAGAAATTCTCTCAAATGGTTGACAATCTATAAAATGGCAAGAAATCTTATCTCTTCCAATGACAAGTCATTGTTGTTTCATTTTTATATTTGAATTCAGCTTTTGCCTATCAGCATTTTCCTCATTCCTTTACATTTATTCAGTCACTCATTTGAATACTAATGAAATTAAGCACTTCGATATATTTTTACAGGTCACTAATTTACAAATGTTCATTCAAAGTTAATTAGTCTAGAATTCCAGACTTCAGTATAAAAAGAAACTTTTTTCCAGTACATCTAACATAATATTCCTAATTTGATGACATTTGAATTTAGGTAGTTAGCATTTGATTCAAAACAAATCATACAATATTAAAAAATAAATAAATAAAAATAGATAAAAATCTTGAGTTAACTCTGAAATATTAAAGTCTACTTTAGGGTAAGAAATCTAATCAGACACAATGCTTTAAATTGTTGGACTATTTTTTTTAAGCAACAGTTACAAAAAATATTTTACTAATTGTTTAAGACAGATCTTTAATTTTTTTTTTTTTTTAATACCAAATAACATCCAAATTAAATTCATCAGTGTTTACTTTGAAGTTAAATAGAATATAAGAGTTATCTTTAAGAAAAACTCAAATATATTCATTTAAAACTAAACCTATGAACAAGATATTCTGAGTTTATTTTCTGAAGTGCAATTGCCTTTAAATAATTGTATATGATTCTTGGCACATTACATCAATGTGGATACAACAATAAACTGCAGTATATATTTTATAATGACAATATCTGTATATGACATGTCCTTTTTGAATTATGGCTCTCCCTAGATTTTGTTGCTTTAAACAATACTTGCTCCTTTATAACCTATTTTTTCTTTGCGTTGTGGTGCAGTGGATATTGGCTCGGAACGAGAAATCGGGGAGCCGAGTTCGAATTCCAGTTGAATTCATTGCATTCACTTATGCACAAATACCCTTGGGAAAGGTATTAATCCGTCTTTCCTTTCCAGTTATGGGTTAAATAACGGGACAGATTGGGTTCTATAGCCTTGGTCGGCAACCAGTCTACCGCAGAAAGCAATGGCAACCTACTGCGGGATAATCTTCTGCCCAGTCAGTCATGTCTCTTTCGAGACATGATCGCCCAAGTGTGTATCACGTATGGCACTTAACTGACTGACTGATATATGTCCCTCCATGTATTTATTCAAACTTGTTGATTAATTCTTTTTTTTTTAAGCAATTCACCCTAAGCAAAGCAATAAGGCCAAGAGGCTACTGAGAGTAAAAGAGGAAGAGGATTTAGAAGGAACCAAGGGATAAACTTCTACTTCTGTTCAAAAGACCAGAGAGGAGCATAAACTAGAAGATAGCCACTTTGCTCTTATTCACTTGGCTTGTTCCATTATTTGAAACTATTGTATTTAAGGCTTCACAATAGTTCCTGTAAATAAGCCATGATTATTGTCAAAAGTTGCTCTTTCATATTTCAAAATTTCAGACCAATTTAAAAATCTATCTACTACTAAGTAATAATAGAATCCATTTATTGGTCTGGCATAAACCAGATGTAATCTAGACCAAGGATCAGCTCTCGAGCCACATCCAGCCCACAATAGATTTTTGTCTAGACCCGCCAGTTTAACACAGACACAAATCATCTAATTTATTTACCAAGCAACTGGCAGAAAAATATCAGTTGGAATTAAACTTACAATGCAACAAATAAAGGCCTGCTGAATAATGTGAAAATCATGGTCTCATTATTTGGAAGCACATATGCTCATGAACAATTTTTTTGAAAATGAAATATACCAAGGGTTGTTTAAGAACAAGGTTGGATGATCGCCACCTGAATGATGTTAAGTTCCTGTCATTAACCTGATGTAGAGAAGTTATCAAACAATAAGCAGAAATTTGTCTCATTAAACGATTTGCCATTTCTAGTTGTATTTCAATTGTAGTAAGGAATTTGCATTTTTTGTTGTTTGTGTTAAGTGTTATCTTATTCCTGTTGTAAAATAAGGAACCATATTTAAATAACATTAAAATTGTTTTTTTTCTTTAAACCTCCAGATCAAGGCAGCATTCTGGATGGAACTGTCTGAGGTCAAGAGAATTTATTATAGTACATTTGATGTCATAGAGCTCTTCCAAGACACTATAGCTTTCTGGCCCACTCTCTTCAAAAGGTTGCCAAACCCTGATTTAGACCATAGTTTATTTGTTGTAGGCTATAGCTGAATTTCTATAAATGAAATTTAGTAACGTTTGCACTAAGTTTTTAATATCAGTCTATTCTTAACCAATACAAGAAACTTCTTAAAGTTCATTCTTGATACTTCAAGATGACTAGAATTCAGTTATTTCAATATTTCACTTTGAAGGAAATTACTGAAATTACTACATGAATACATTAGTTTTAATAGAGAGAATGTTTCTTTCCTCTCACCAAAAAAAAAATTTTTGTAATTTATTTTTTTGGCTTTCAATCCAAATTTTAACTATTTCACATTTTTTTTTTTTTAATAGTTTTATCTTTTCTAGATTCTAATTTTATTTTAACTAGTATCACTAGTTGTTCTATTGTGTTGCATAAAATACTTTTTATTTTCATTTTGAAATATTCTTTATACTTTGGAATTAATCTAGACAAATTATCCATGCAGATATTTTATGGTAGATATTCTCTTTTATATTTTTAAGCTAATATTGTAGCTCACTGTTTAAACATGCTAGTTATATAGCTAGAATAGAATTCTCGTAACAAAATATTACAAAAAAAGGTTTATTTGTTTGCAAAACAAATTTTTTTTTTTTTTGATTACTGCAAAAATTATTGTTACTGCTTCTTTTTCATCTTTTGTCCTTAATACTTCAGGAAGCATCATGGAATAGAACAGTACCTGTGGCTTATAAAACAGCAGGAATATACAAATTCGTTTTACTCTACAACTAATTCACCTATTAAAAGAAACTTACAAAAATACCAGAAGTATAGTAATTTCTGCAGAAACTGAAATTTCCCTAGATATTGACTGGGATAGTAAAAAGTAGAAACAATTGCAACTTATTTGTTCTCCATAGTCTTAAACTTTGAAATGTGTTGAGCAATCAACAACAAAGGAGAGACTAGGATTAACTGTAAGAAGGCAGAGATCATGCCAAGTACCAGCAGCCATTAGCTAATCTTGATTTTGTTAATGACATAGCCAATGAAATTCAGCCAGTACAATAGCTGCTTAAACTAGTGTAAGTTTCAGTTAAGATTGAATGCATGCATGGAATGCGCCCAAAAGTAAGACCAACTTTGTCTACCAAGACATTGTACAGAACATTCTGAAGAGATTGGTTATATGGTTTCCAGAGTATAAAATGAGAAGACCTTGTGGACATTATGCTACATAAATTAACAATCTAAAACAAGATACTAGCATGGTATCTGCCCTGAAATGACAGTGACAGTTATGGACAGTTCAAGTCTTTTCTTCATTCATGATAAAATTGTAGAGCTTCCATTTCCATATCGTAAGATGACTATTATGTAGCAGTTAAGCACTTTTTTTCATTTCTAATGTTATTTTCCAATCAATAAATTACTCACTTTGTCTTATTCTAATGCAACTTTCAATTTCTGTGTTTACACTTTTCATTGTTATTACATAACCCAGAGAATTGAATTTATGCACATTTAATTTTAATACCCCTGATATGTAACTTGTGATTTCCTATTTGATTTTTGTATAGGTTTTCTGGATATTTACCTATTCCTCAATCTAAAAAGGCCTAAATGTATTCAATAAGATCCATCTTATAAGAATGGCAAGGTCAGGAGAACTGTCTACTATCAGTTTTGGATATATCATTCTCAAGTCTTTACTGTAGAATTCAGAGATCCATCCATCATGAAAAAGAGGTCTGTTTTGTTTAAAATAAGTGAATAAAGAAAAAGGTCTATCCTGGAGAATTCATTCCCAAAGTAATATTTTGCCATATACTCCAAAAGCTTTGAACAACTTGAGTTCAAAAATTGCTAGAAAAAAAAAAAAATTGCTTGATAGCAAGTTATGTAATTCAACAAAAAATCTAGAAATACATTGTTTACTCAGAATAATCAAGTACAGAAGAACTTGTGTGTGCGTGTATATATATATATATATATATATATATATATATAGTGCATGTCAAAAGCTCAAACTATATCAATTGCTTCTTGCTTTTCTCTTTTGAAATGACCAAGTCTAACAACTTGCTTTCTTCTTTCTGACAGAAGTCATGTAAGATAGTATATTGCCATTCTTGAAGGGAGTTTAACACACAACACCACATCTAATACAATAGAATGAGATCTCAGATGGACTTGAACTAAATGCTATAGTTTCTTTTCCTTCATGAGGAAGTTGTGCAAACATATGGTTCATACTAAAAAGAGTGAAAGTGCCAACTTCAAATTAACAATACCGCCTACCCTTTTGAAATCTGACACTTCCTTTGCTTCTAGTGCACAAGGCATTATGAAGTTATGTGCTTATTCCTCTTGTAACTTTAAATAGAATAATTCTCAATATTAAACATCAAATATGAGTTAATAATGATGACTCCATGTATTTTCAATTTTCTTTTAATCAGAAGACATTTACTGAAGAAAAATGTAGATATTTAAATTATAGAAGAGTGCAGAATCATTAGGCAAAATCAAATATGCATTTGTTTTTACCTAGACTAGTTCTATTAAACAATTTTTCTTAACATAGGTCAGACTGTGCAGGTGTTAATTCTTTTTTGTACAAAATGTCTGCAGTCTCTCTCCCACCGGTGAGACGTGGCTTCCCTGTGTCTCTTCTATAAATACTTTCACGGCTTCTGCTCCGATGAACTTAGATCACTGGTGCCCCCTAAATACGAATTTGAATGAGATACTAGATTAGCAACTAGATCCCACCCTTTTACAGTGAAACCGATAAAATGCAGCCGTAACTTCTACTCCAACAGTTTCTTTCCTCGCACTTCCCGACTGTGGAATTCTCTTCCAAACGATTACTTCCCCGACGGCTACAATCTCCAGGAGTTTAAATGTAAGGTCAATACACACCTCCTAACACACTAACCTGCTCCCATTCTATCAAGCACTCTTCCCATCTGCCCGACCCTCATCCTCGCTATCCTTACTCATCTGTCACCTTTCTCCTGACATTCCCTATGTCTATCCACTCCTTCTCTTTACATTCCCCTATGTAGCCCCATGCGCAATAGTGGCAGTGGAATGCCTTGCTTGGGGTGAGATGATTAAAAAAAAAAAAAAAAAAAAAAATGTATAATAAAATCTGATTTTTAGCAACTTATATACTAGACAGGAATATACAGGTTTACCCTTACAGTTGTAGTTATTTATTTTTCAATACTAAACAGTAAATTTATGCTTCTTTGATTGTGCACAGGTTATTTTCTTTAAAATTTTTTATTGTTTTCAGCATAACATAAATTATTTAAAGTACTTTGAGATAGAGAAAGAGAGAGAGAAGTAGAAACAATATCTTTTTCCCTGAATATTAATAAAATAAGCAAAATTTAGCAAATAAAGAAACTAAGAGCAGTGATATTCTGTCTCAAAACTAGTGACAAAGTAAAGAGGTCACAAAATCAGTAAAATGTAAGATATTTAAAATTTAAGCCAATTTTTTTACCCTTTTATTTAAAGTGTTTGTGCGTTGTGGCGCAGTGGATATCGGCTCGGAACGAGAAATCGGGGAACCGAGTTCGAATTCCAGTTGAATTCATTGCATTCACTTACACGCAAATACCCTTGGGAAAGGTATTAATCCGTCTCTTCCCTCCAGTTATGGGTTAAATAACAGGACAGATTGGTTCTATAGCCTTGGTCGGCAACCAGTCTACCGCAGAAAGCAATGGCAACCTACTGCGGGATAATCTTCTGCCCAGTCAGTCATGTCTCTTTCGAGACATGATCGCCCAAGCGTGTATCGCGCATGGCACTTAACTGACTGACTGACCTGCATTATATAGACTAGGCAAAGATATTTGACAAAATATGCTGCAAAACTTGTTAGAGCTGCTCAGCAACATTGACAATTTGGGAAAGACATTACAATAATCAAGAACCTATACTGGCAGCAAACTGCCCGCATACGGACAAGAAATGAGTTCAGCAGATATACAAAAATAGACAGCAGTGTAAGACAAAGAGTTGTTTTCTCACCACATTTTTAAACCTATAAAGTGAGGTAGTTCTGAGACAACTAAAAGTCTCTGCCAAGATTTGTTCTTGGCATCCACAACCTTAATACAAGATACACAGATGACAGTGTTGATAGCAGACGCAGAAAGGAAACTACAAGACATCCTACAGAATGTCATGAAGGAATGCAAGAAGGACTAAAAACTGAATGCGTGGTCATCTACAAAAAGAGGAGCCCAAATTCCAATGACAGGTCAGGGGTACTAAAATCAAGCACGTACAGAAATTTAAATACCTTTAAAATGTTCTAACAGAAGAAAGAAAGTTCAACACTGAGATCCGAAGGTGTATTGGCATGGCCAAGGACGCATTTCAAAAGCTAAGCAGAGTATTGAGAGACAGGAAGATTTTGTTGGAAACAAAGAAAAGAGTACTGGACAATTATGTGATATCTGTTCTCCTATATGGCAGCAAATGCTGGACAATCTTCTCAAAGATGAAAGACTCAAAGCAACAGAAATTTGGTTCTACAGAAGGATACTAGGGATACCATGGACCAAACATAAGCAATGATGAGGTTTTGGAGAGAATGGAAACAAAAAGGAAACTTGTACTTATTATCAGGAAGAGAGAGTTAAAAGAGAGACACACTTGATGAGCTTAAGCAAATGGATGGCAGAGCAGGGTTTGGAAGAAATAAGATAAAATGTATTAAGGGATACGAAGATGTGGAGGACCATGATCGCCTACATCCTGAAGGAACAACATGTAAAAGAATATTTTTATATCTACAAAAAGGAAAAATAAACTTGAATATTGAAAAATTTGTAAACCAAATATAAAAACAAAAACAAAACAAAAAGAGTTTAAAAGCAAAAAACCTAATTACAGTTAAAATTAAAGATAAAATTTCAACTGCGTCAGTCCATGGACATCAATTTATTCTAGAAAACAGTGGGGAGACAGTTGTATTGACCCTTATCTGTCACCAGCCAAATGTGAGAACTGAAGGATTCCTTTCACTATAATTCAACCTGACAATTAAAATCGCAAGTATGAATTATTGTCACTTACCAGTTGTTTTTTATTATTAAATCACATTGGCAGTTAAGTACAACAATGTAATGATATGAAAAAAGAGCATCTTATCCAAAATATGAATAGCATTATTTTAAATTTATCAATGGGATAAGAAAAAAAATCTTGCATTTCAGTTGATTTATTTAAGATTCTATAAGAAATTACTCAATTTCACTGACAATGAATTATTAATCCAGTAAACCAACTAGAGAAATATAGTCATAATATCAAAAAAACATGAAAAAGGCAGCCAGTTTAGTTTACAGAACCAAAACTCAAAAACTCAATATTTTAAAATATGAAAATAAACATGGAAAACTCCATTAAATACACAAAAGTCAATTAAGAAATAAAAAAAATGAAATGTCTTCAATTTACAAAACCAGAGTTATCAAAGATTCACCAAATAAAGGTTAAAAAGCTAAATTCTCAAAATCTATACACACACTATTATATTTAATTCAGTACTAATAACACTGTCTATATATTACACTATAAAGTATTGTACATTGTAGAAATTAAATAATAACTTTATCAAACATTGTTTCAATACTATTCAAATTCAGTAATTCCTTGAAAGGTAATTTATTACAGAGCAATGGTTAGCCAGTACACAGTTTAATTATCAATGAATGCCTCACATTTATCATACTAAGCTTAGTAAATATTCAATGAATACTTGCTGAACTCATCTTCAACATTAAAGCAACACTAGTAGCTTAAGGTAATATTTCAAAATAAGTCTATTTTTTAATAAAAAAAATTACTTATGCTACCAATATACTTGAAAATGATTATTCAAGAAAGATATTTTTCTTAAAATAGTAACACTGAGTATTGTACAGAATACTGAAAAATAAATTTGAATAAAGAAAAAATCCTTTGAATAAAACTATTTTGGAACAAAGTTAACACCCTATAAATAGGATATATTTTACCCTAAATTAATTTAGTTAATGTATTTTCTTGTAAATATATGATTAATAATATAATAAAACAAAATTGCCAATTATGCTGAAATTTATTTTTTTAATATTGATGCCCATTTACAAAAAAGACTTCTATTTTGGTATCACAAATTCAATATACTGTATCAAATACAACACTCAACATGTTATAACATGCAAAAATGAATTCTTTCAATAAAAGCTTTCAATTTTGTCAGATTATGGCTAATAACACTGCATAATAAATGCGTATAAAAATGAACCCTTATTTGGGTATTTCTTTCCGCTCTTGCCTGGCTAGATTTCACATCTCCCCCCCCCCCATTAGAGAAGGGCACAACAGATGTACTTTAAAAGGAAGACAACTGACTGTTCAACCAAGCTTGCATAGAAGAGCAGCAGTTGGTAAAATAAGGTTTCATATACTTTACTTTGGCTCAGGGTTGAAGTGACTTAGAAAAATGAGGGGGGAGAAAAAACAAGAAGGAAAAGAACATGGACGAATAATAGTTTTTATTCTTTCCTCTCTCCCCCCACCCGTACACCAAGATATAACATGTTCAACATATTGACTGAGTTGGCAGAATAGGGAGACTACCAGGATTTTGGTGTTAATTTTTTTTTTCTTTTGTATTATTATTACATATACAAGGCAAATCAGTACAAAACAAAAGCTTTTATGATCAATACCAGTTAAAGTTTTTTAGTCTTATTTGATTCATTTTTAAAATAAAAGTTAAAAAAAAAAAAAAAAAAAAAAAAGAAATTTGGTTTTTTGTTTTAGTTTGCAATGAAATATCTGAGCATTACTACAAAATAAAAAGCTAGCTGAACTGAAATTTTTCAGATTCTAAAACTACAACTAGAAAGGAAACTTATCAATTTAGAATTTCTTATAATTTGTCTCAGATTTTTGTGGATCCCTAAGACGAATTTTTATCATCATTATTATTAGCCTCAAGAGTTAAGTGATTCTGTAGCTTTCTGGTTATTAATGCCATTTTAATGTCAGATTTGATAAAATCAAAGAAAGCCATAATGGTAATTTAAACTTTGCACAAACCAGATGATTGTTCACATTAAAGATCTTAAAAATAAATTCATTGTATTTGGCAAGTATTCTTCTATATAAATTTCACAAATTGATTTTTCACTATTATATAACATACTTGTCGGTATCTTTCAGGGGTTATTTATAAATTATCATTAGGAGCTGATCTAAAAAGAGCTCTTTTTTTCCAACAATATCTAAAATACTCAAATTGATTTTGCTATTGAATGAGGCAGATTTCAGAAATCAATACAAGTTTTCTAGGCAACACTCATCCTTAAGAAAGTGATATCAGAATAAAATGAAACAATTCAATCAAAATATAAAAGGCTACAACAAGAAACTATATTTGATGCTCATATTTTACAAGTATACATTAGGTGCACTTGGTAAGAGAAATGTTCTGTACGTGAAATGATCTTTATATGCCACGTTCTTCCAATCATTCATAAGACAGTTCAAAATTTGTTTCATTATAAAAATGTTGGAAATAAAATTTCATTTCTATTTGAGTATTTCAAATTCTAATTATTATTGAATTTATCTGTACTAAACAGAACATTATTTTCAATAATAGTCCTTTTTATTCATAAAAAAAAAAAAAATAAATAACAGACACTAAACTGATCTTTGGTTAATCACAGTTGATTTATTCTTTTAATAATACACTAAATATGATTAACATCAAATTAGATAAAACGTTATCATATAGCCTATTCAAATCCAAGTAATATTGCTACCTCCAATATGAAGGGGGAAAAAAAAAAAACGTTACTTTACCATTTCTTCTCTTTCCTCGGTAAATCTTTAAGGATACTTATCGTTATGGTGCAGTGGATATCGGCTCGAAACGAGAAAACGAGGACGTGTTTAAATCCCAGTTGAATTCCTTGCATTCACTTACACGCTAATACTCCTGGGAAAGGTATTAATCCATATCTTCCCTCCAGTTATGGGTTAAATATCAGGGCAGATTGGGTTCTATAGCCTTGTTTGGCAACCAATCTACTGCAAAAAGCAATGGCAACCTACTGCAGGATAATCAAATGCCTAGTTAGTCATGTCTCTTTCAAGACATGATCACCCAAGTGTGTATCACATATGGCACTTAACTGACTGACTGACACTTAACACCAGGAAGAGAGACACATAATGAGTAAAGAGGGCTTGGAAAAGCTGATTGAAGGCAAGAGGGACAGAGGAAAACACACAACATACTTAGTGAGCTTGAGTAAATGGCTGGCAGAAGAACATTTAGGAGAAATAAAAAGACAATTTATTAAGATCTACAAGGGATAGGAAATCGTAGAGAGCAATGATCGCCTATGTCCCAAAGGAGAGTACAAAGTGAAGAATCAAGTTACAACCTACATCGTCACAAAAATGTGGGGAGGCGAATTTTACTAGTATTTTTTGCCAGGTACCATAATGACTCAAGTAACATCGCCTGGTTCACACTCCACCCATGTCTATTGAACAGGTTAAGAGGCTCATCCCTTGTTCCCTGTTTAGGATGTGGTTTCCGGCTTTATCTTTTCCAATCTTTTCACTATTACGTAGCCCCCTGCACATCAGTGGCATTACCACCTTGCTCGGGGTGATACGATTTAAAAAAAAAAACAAAAAAAACATAGCTGATTTGCATAGGTTAGCCTGCCACAACACATGCAAACTACTCTCCCTAAAAAAAAAAATAAAAAAATAAAATAAAAAAAATTGACATTGGATGAACAAGCATTACATTTTTCAGCTCTGTATTGTGCAGTTATATCAGTCGGCAACATAAAACAGTGAAGATTGGAAGCTACTGGACTCCAAAAGCCACAAGCACTTTTGGTTTAAGAAAATGATAGCAAATACATCCTGAAGTTAATCCAAGAATTCAACAGTATCAACCAAGCCAACACGAAAGAAACTGGATGCTGCAATGTGAAGTTGGTGTACAGTGTGTGTATGCATGGCAAAATAGATCATGCAGATTCTCAACCACTGTTTTACCTTGGGCGCAGCATATGTATTGGATAAAAGTAACCAGGCAAATACTCAAGTAAATACCTGGCAGGACAGCAGAAATTACTGACGTTCTTTGGGAGATGCCTGAATACAATCTGGTATACATGTTCATAATAGGATTGTTAGAACACACAGTTGATCTTCCAAGATGGATGTATTAACCACTGACTAACTGCTTGTTCAAGGTCAGACAGTCATGAAATATGAGACAGCAACAGAAGCTAGTCATTGTAATTGAACAACAAATACAAGATGATACAGAGACTTCCTGCCACCACAGATCTACATGGAATGCTACCTTCAACTATCACAGTGGTTCAAATCATGTGGTAAGTGATTGTTTGTGGATAAGGTAGAGAGCAGGAAACATGTATATGCTACTACCAATTAAAGAGAGTTGGTTATACATTCAAGACTTTTTTTTTTCTCTCCAAACAAAATGAGGCACTGGACAAGATGCCAGTAACCAGCTCTTTCTTGGTCAAGTTTTGAATGAGATGCTACCCTGTCATCAAGATTTCATACTCAGCTCTCCTCAACTGAGGATGCTCCTGCTCACTAAGCTGGAGGACATGATGAGTTTGAGTTTTGTTTAATGGCATATCAACCTCTGTGGGTTATTTAATGCCAAAAAGGTGGGGTTTTAAGATAAACTTTTAATGTTCGGTTATAGTAAGGAGGTTGATTTAGTCAGATTTTAATGAAAATTATTTTTATTCTTTTTTATTTTAGAAAACTAAAAATGTATTCTAGTTTCATATTAAAAAATAATTTGCTGAGAATAATTTTTTTCTTAAAAAATGTGTTATGGTAATAATTTCTTTCTTCAAAAATGTATTTTTTTCTATAAAAGTGTATTTTATACTTTCATAGTGTTTTGACCCCAGTTTGGGGGGTTAACTATTTGCCCATAGCTGGGACCCCTAACAGGTGCTACCACTCCGGGTCAGGGTGGACCTGAGAACAACAGCGATTAAGAGGTGGTTCCATGCTCCTCACAACCTCCCAATCAGAGGCCTTGTTGCCGGATGCAGTTTACCATCATGCCCAGGACCCGGAGGTCATGATGGTCAAAAACTATGAAAATGGTCAATGTGACTACAACAAATGATAAAACAGATAAGTTGCAGTTTTGAGATGGTCAAAATTCAGCAGAATAGTAAAAGTGCTGGGTAGTATCCACATTGTACTGCATAGACTTCAACCAAACTACAAAACCACATGGAATATCCGATGTCCACCCATGTCAGTTATGTATAGAAACAAAAGCTTTGAGTATGGATAGAGAACAGCTGGTTGATCCCATATTCTAAATAAAAACTTTAACCAATTTCCAGAGGCTTTATTCCAATGATAGTCACAGCACAATTACTTTCATGGCAACATCTCTATAGAAGGAACAGAATCATAGTATATGACAATTATTTAAATAAGATATTTGAAGAACTTTAATATTGAATATTCTATAAAATAATTTTTTTTAAAAGAAGTTATACTAGAGAAACAAAAAGAAAAATGTTTGATTATGAGATGGATGGATAAAAAAAAATAAATTGTGAAATTAGTTTAGTATTAACATTATAGAGTTTTGTAAATAGCAGATGTATACATTAAAATAAGCTGGCCACTTTTCCTTCTACAGTTAATAACACATTTGTCTGTTGATTATTACTACAATACATAAAAGCTTTATTTAAAAAAAAAAAAAAACACGACACGAAGATATAAATTCTTTAGACCTAATATAATAAATTGAAAAGATAAAATAAAATAAATTTAAATTTTTCTCACTTCTTTTCTTCACTTTGTATTTCTTCTCTATCTTTCCTTTTCCACTTCTTGATTTCTCATCTTATTTTCTGATCTTTTCTTCCCTCTTTCTTTCCCCCTTTTTAATATCTTTTTACTTTGTTTGCCCGGGGGGAGGGGGGTTGGGAATTCCAAAAATAAATTGAAGTGTTCTTCTTGAAATAATTTTTTTTTTTAAATAAAACATTTATTACCATCATTGTTAACTACCTGATGAGACATTGTTCTTTCAATGTCGAAACAAAATGTACAATTTTGTAGTAGTTTGTACATGTTCTAACACAAGGATTAATAAAATGACAGGTCTAGTTTTGACAGAGTATTAAAGTGACTACACAGCCTTGTGAGTGAGGAATTATTCTCCACCCTGCAACCCTTATCCCACAAATGAAACATTGCTAACTTCTCACTACTCTAACACTATAGCAGATGTTCAGATGAATTTCCTTAGTTCCATCAGTTCAGACCTTCACAGCTAGGACCAGCCAAGCTAATTTCATAGTGGCAAATCATTACCCTTCTTTGATAAGGAGTAAGTTCCAGTCAGACAGCTTCTTCCTAAGAACTAATACCCAAAAGAATGCTTCCCTAACCACGACACTCTTGGTCACTTCAAGTTCAAAGTTAACCAATATCTGTCCTAGATGTCCTCATAATATGCACTAATTCCTCCACCCTTACAACAAGGTCACTCACTCACCCTCCACCTTGCATTGAATAAACTAACAGTTAAAAGATGGCTTGACCATCAGGCTTCTTAGAAATCTTGACTCTATAGAGTAGTGCTGTTGAATTAACCTTGCTATCAAGTAGCTCAGGTTTGATTTAGTTTGTTTAATGGCATATCAACTCCTTATGGGCCATTTAATGCATAAATTTAATTTTCTTGGAAGCTTTGGTAATTTTTTTTTTTTCCAATTTGTTTTACTATTAAAATCTATTGATGGATTATTTTTTTGCTATAAAAATGTATTCTTATAGGATGGAAGCAGTTCTGTCCACAACTATCTTAACTGAAGTAGGCAAAATGGACAATGTTAATTCCTAGAATCTTTATTCAAACAAATTTTCATTTAAATTCAAAGGACTGATTCCCAGTGATACTTGCTCGTGCCATAACCATCAACAAGGCACAAGGAGAATCTCTAAAAATTGAATAATTCTTTCAATAATTGCTACTTGTTCATCTGTAGTGAAAATCTTTTTTCATTTGGATAAGGAAATGTTAAAGAACATTTTAGAACTGAAATTTTATTTCCACAGGTAACAGCAGGTACTACTGTTGGTTTTTCATATTAAAAGCATTCTTATAACTAAAGAAATTATGAATTTACATTTATATTGCGAACATAATATCGGTTCAGGATTAAATTATCATTGTTATTCCTACTTAGTCAAATCAAAAACTTACAGTCTTAAATATAATTCAATAGGAAAGGATACTAAAAAAAGCTTCTTTCTCTCAAAGTTAGTATTTATAAGTGCAACTAAAACTTGTGCCATTCTCATGTCTTCCTGAGTTTAAATTTAAAAAAATAAAATAAAGATGACTTTGCACACTAAGAATTGTCATAGCTCTTCAAAGTAAAGACATTCTTTCACTAACTAGTTCAGTTTTGGATACACACTAAGGAACAAGAATAATTTCTTACATAATATGTAGCTTTCTAATTATTATTCTATTACCATTGCTGTTGTTCTTCTGAATCATCATCATTCACTATGTAAACTAGATAATCAACTCTTTGTTATCTACTTCCACTAACAAAAGAATCTATTGATTTTTATATCTGCAGTTATTTAGTCTCTGCTTTGGTCCAGCATGGCCTCTTCTGCCAACTTGTATGTCTTCAGTAACCAAGTTGGTAAATGTTAAACTGCTGCCGCCACCAACACTGCAGCAATAATGGAAGATGGACAGCTGGAGGTGGGGAGGCAATGCAAAGTTTTAACATTTCTACAGCCTGTCTGTCTTCCTGTCAGATCTTATTGACCTACACAATGTTGAACAAGATTCACTTACATGTATTGATCTATTTCAATAGTTATAAACTTGAAGTTATAGTTCAGCAGTTGCAACATACAGCAGGACACCAAGTCTTACTCGCAACACATATTTGCTCAGAGTAAAGGAAAAAAGTGAACCACTTTAAAATCAAAGCACTTCTCTTGTCCTTAAGTGAAAATAAAATAAATTTTTTTAAAAAAATTATGATTTCTGTAAGTAAAAAAAACATCAAATCAAGCAACATAAGATAAAGCAGTTAAGATCTGTGATACTTTGTTTTAAAAGACCCAAAAAGTAATTGCTATGGGTAATAATGGATAAAAAAAGAAAAATGATAGATTTAAAACTGAACCTGCTGCTATAAATAATGCCATTATTTGATAAGTTATACTTAAAACTAAAATGTAATTAAAAGTAGCAAAGGAAAAAAAAACAAGTCTAATTATGAATATTTGAAAAGTTTTGAACAAATAAGACTTACAGAAAGAGAAAGTATTTGATTATAAACTATATCAATAACAAAAATGCAGATAATCATAAAAACGGATATCTAATATTTTTTAACACAAGACAAGAAAAATGATAACTGATTTTGCAGATCAGAAAGAGAGAGGTTATGATAATAGATTTAATGATCAGAAACCCCATTTTTATCTCAAACCAGATATTGTCCACAATTAGGAAAAACAAATGAATCTAACGAACTATTAACAACTGTTTCCCTGAGGGAAACAATTTTTCCCTAATCCTTCATCCATCCACATCCAATATCTCTTGAAATGAACCCTAACTGAAATTAAATTTCTAACTATAACCTATCATTTACACAAATCATTTGAATTGGTTATACAAATAATGATTTCTTAAATTCTGAGACTAACAACTTTAATTCTCAAATATAGTTTGCTTTTCTATTCTTTTACTTTGACTATTCTATCATTAACAATGTTTTCAGATACTGTTATCAATAAATTTTTAAATAAATAAAACTAATATATGATAGCTGTCGACTCAGACAAGCATGACCATCACTGACAAGTTTGAACCATGGTTTTAATTCTCAGGAGAACAACAATGGCTCTTAAAGCCAGCAAGGGACTTGCAATGCTTAGTTGTTTGGTACAGCACCTGGCCTCTTGCAAATTCTGTTCATGTTGCTGATAGGTTTTCATGTGATCTTGAAAGATCTTAGTACCTGTGTGAATTGTACACTTCCACTTATTTTGATTACAAATAGCAGTTTTCTATTCTGCATCCTCTATATGACAGGCTGCAAGAGACTCTCTTAAATAGTCCTTAAAGCACTCCATTGGTTTATGCTGGGTTTGGGTGCATTCAAGGTCAATCTCATGGCTTGCCCAATGAAGTCAGTTGTGATGAATGTGCACTTCAATACTGAGTGAACCAGCCTTTTTGAGGACCATAGCATCTAACATGTAGGATATCGAGACTAAGAATCAATCTTTAACAGTTTTGGTAGAATCTCTCCTGAGCACATAAGTATCTGCAGTAAACCACCTATATCTCACAGAATACTAGGCATGTCCATGCATAGGCATTGTAGACTACCCAGCTTTATGTACTTAAGTCATTTCTGAGAGCACACATGATCTTTTAGAACTGCAAATCAATCCTGGCCAGAAGCAAGTGGATGTGTCTAGCCACACTGATGAGCTGTGATACAGTCAAACAGGCTTGTATGTGGATGACTAATATAGATATATATATATATATATATATATATAAAAATAAATAAAAACAATAGCCTACTTTCATTTATCTTGATTCAACACTCGGCACTGTCAGTTCATTTGCTTTTCTTTTTTTGTCAGGCAGGAATCATAGGTTTAAATTCAGGAATTCATAGGTTTAAAAAATATTACTAGTCAAATTTAAACAAAAAAAAAATTACAGAATATATTTGAAACAGAACAATGGTATATAATGAAAATTATTCTTTCTATAAGACCATTCTCAAATATTTGGATTTGATTCAGCATGCATAAATGGGTCACCACATTACACTTTGAAAAAGAACAAAAAAAGAACAAAATTACAAATCAAAGGAGTTGGTTTCAACACAAATAGTTAAAACTCAACAACAGTGAGAAAAAAAAAATGTAAATATAAATTATGAACATGAAATTTGATTTTTTTTTTTTTTTAAATATTCAATTTCAGTTAATGCATGCACTGGAAGTAGGCAATCTCTGCTATAAAGACTTTTTTCTTTCTTTTAAATTACAGACATGAATACAATTTATTAATAACTAAGAAAAAACTGACAAAGCAAAGAGAAAAGGCAATAAAAAAGAGTGATACAGAGAGAGAAGAAGAAGCTTATCAAATCCAGTATCATTAGATAAAGTTTGATCTCTACTTTTAATTGTTTTTCTTCTCAGTTCAATCAACAAGTGGAGAAATGAAAAAATTATCACATTTACAAATTCATTTTCAAAATTTTATAAATTTCTAAAAACTACTTTGAAAATTTAATGTTCAGAAATATGATATGGTAAAACAATTATAGTTTAAAAGCCATTTTATGCGTCATCATAAATATATAAATTATAACATACTGAACTCATGCGAGCTGGATTACAGTAAATGGCCCCATTTACAGATCTGTAAGTGCATAGGTCCCAAAATAAGGAATGTATAAACAGTACTTAGAATCCATATCAATACACTGTCTATCTTCTTTGGATATGCATTGTGGTGCAGTGGATATCAACAAAACAAATCGGGGAGCAAAGTTGAATTCCTTGCATTCACTCAAGTACAAATACCCTTGGGAATGATATTAATCCATCTCTTCCTTCCAGTTATGGGTTAAATAATAGGACAGATTGGGTTCTATAGCCTTGGCTGGCAACCAGTCTACCGCTGAAAGCAATGGTAACCTACTGCAGGATAATCTTCTGCCCAGTCAGTTATGTCTCTTGTGAGACGTGATTGCCCAAAGCATGTATCACGTATGGCACTTGACTGACTGATCTTTAGGCACCAACACAGCTTTGTACTCTTGCAAACAAAGATATCCATCTTGTGATGCATTATTCCATGTGTTATGGCTTTAGTGGAAATTTGGCTCAAAATTTATCTGCCCATAGGCCTGCTGCAGGTCAAAAATTCGCACATAGTTATGTTGACACTCCTGAAACATCATTAGCTGTGACCTAAAATTTGTCAGTTTTGTTGAGTGTTAGGACTATACAGTGTTCCAGAGCATTGTCTGCAGAGATACGAATGATCACAAACACTGAAGCACCAACAATACAACATGTACAGCAATTCTCCTAAATTACCATTTAGCCTCTCAAAGACCCACAAGCTAAATATTCTCAACCTGCTATAATTAAAGAGAAGCATGTACGGCTGTGTCATGACACCTGATCGCATTGGACTCTTTCACCACATTGAAACTTATCACAGCATCTTTACTACTGTCAAAAGAAAAGATATATATAGTGCACATTATATCACAATTATTTTACATCCATGAGAATATGTAAATGTATGCACAAAATCGAAATGTGTACAAAGTCAGGTTTTTAAATGTTCACCTACAAAATTTATAACAGGTTATATCTAATTCTAGAACAAAGTTACCATTAATATTACTACCTTAAAAAAAAAAAAAAGTTTTAAATTTATAAAAAAAAGTTCCATGAAATATTAGAATTAATTCAAATTGTGGAGAAGAGAGGATTTGCTTTATTTCTTCATTTCAGAAAAAGATCAGTTTTGGTTTTGTATTCAATCGACTTCACAAGCCTAGTTTGATGAAATAATCAGTACAAAATACAAGCACACACACGACCAGCCATAAACTTGTAGCCATTTCTACTTGAGTTTATTTTGGGAAACTTTTGGTAATTTTTGAGTTATACAAAACTAATTCAAAGTCAGCAAGTTGATTTCTAGTTATTAGATTGTTGCATTGAAACTGTTTTTACAGAAGTGATGAAATATTCTTAACCTTTCTTTTTTAATGAAAATATTTAAAGAATGAAATAGAATGAGAACAATTTTTAATTGCATTTATTTAAACAAATTCACAAAATCAATATGTAGCAGTCATATTCAGTACTATCATTTTTGATATGATTAAAAAAAAAAATTTTCAGATTGTCTAAAACATCAAGAGAAAAAAGCTTTTTGCTGTCAAATGTTATAACAGTTCAATAGAACACCTCATTTAAGAATATTTTTTATCAATTTAATAATTCCCAGTTTACTGACTAAAAAGTTAAATTAACACCTCAAAACAATTACAAAAAAATAAATAAATAAATAAATAAAAATAAAAACTAAAATAAAAAACTAAAATTCCCCAAAGAGATCAATGTAGAAAATATTTTAATGATTTTTAAGTGTTAATATGCTGGTGACATAAAACGACTTTATATGTCTTGGTCACACAGCTTGATCTGCCATTCTTAGTAAAGATAGATTCTATTATTATGGTAACAAAAAAAATTACTTGACACACTAATAAGTAGTAAACATGCCTTGTATTACTATAATGAAAGAACATCTCAGTATACAGAGATCAAGCTCCTAATACATTGCTTTTTTTATTTTTGTTAGCTTCTGATTTTAACCTTTTACAAGTTAAATATTAGAATTATTTCTTTCATGTGATAGAGTTAATATAGATAAAAGCCATAAGTTACTTGTGCAAGAAATTTCTCCAATGCAATTACAAAATTAATAAACATCGGTTTTTGAGAAGACGTGTAAAGTAGTTATATACCAAAGTGTCATTCCCACTTTAGCCTTGATATATCTGACATGAAAGATACAGGTTTCAAGTTCAAGACTAGAGCAGATTGCATTTGCTTCCACCTGGTTCTTTCATAAAGTAATGGGGAATCAACAAAGCCTGATGGTACCACCCTGAGTTAGTAGTAATTGACTGATTCCAAGGTCATCATCTTAAGAGGGTTTTGTTAGAAACACTTATTGTTGCAGAATTTGTCTTAATTTATCAACAGATTTGCTAACCTTGTAAAATATGTGTCAAATTTTCTATTTTATTAGTTAGCATCACAAATGCAGACATTATTTAGAACGGATAAGTATATAATTCATCTATAACAAGTTTCTAACCATAAACTGCTTAAAAAATTTTAAAAAATACATCAAAATAAATAAATTTTGAGATTTGTCAAAATTTTATATAATGCCAGTTTAGTATTTGTCTATACTTTTGAGATAAAGTATTATTTACATTGTTCAGACTGTTGTCCTCATTTTAGTGCCATGTTTATGATGTTTCAGCTATTGTACACTCTGGCCTTCTTCAGATGATAGGAATTTTGAACTGAACTCTTTATTACTCTTTATTTAGGGTATATCATTCTCATTCCATGTGTGACACCGCTTTTGGTAGCCATATAGTTACCTCCCTATACATTTCTTTCCAGAGCTACATGGAATGGCATACACAGAGTCCTTGGTCATGTTCTCTATTCTAAGTCTTACTCAGAAGAGGTATCTGAAGTGTAGAATCACTTATGAAGGTCGTTCTGATGATATATAAACTTCAGATCCATTGTATTTTCTCCACTAACCGCTTCACATAGGATAGGCAGCCCAAGGCTGTTTTCGGAGAGTTGCTATCCTCATGCACCCGCTCTTCCACATTTGTTGAAGCAGTTGTCATGTACCTTGGGTAGTTGTTATTTGTAGGGTATAGCTTATACTGACCATTTCCTGTTCATATGTGTCTAGATCACCGCTTATGACTTTTGCTCAATGTTGCAGGCAGTGGACAATCCCTTTCTTTATACTGTAAAGGTTGTAGGAGTTGAAGCCGAAGTATTGCCCAGTGAAAGTTGGTTTGTGTTATACGGATGTCTTGAAACTCCTCTCTGTTCAAGATGTTAGTATAAATACCTTCACTTATTCACCCCAAAAATGGCAAAGTTTTATCATCAAAATATTTTATTACTAAGAGGAAAGATCAAAGTTGTTTTTTTAATCCTTTCTAACAGATTTGAAATTTCGATTAAATTTTATTTTTTTTATCAGCAATTCAACCCATGTTTATATAATGTTACTACTGTGGCAAACATAATATTATACAAGTCATTTTTTTTTTTTTTGGTGTTAAAAGACATTAATTTTGAAATTCTTGCAAAAATCAACTGTCTGGTTCTAATGAAACTTTTAGGACTTATTCACAAACGAATGAAGTTATTTATGCAATTATTATTTTTGGAAAATCTTGGTTAAAAAATAAAAAAAAAATTATATATATATATATATATATATATATATATTTGTTACCTCCCCCTCCAATTAATTGCACAAAACTTCGAGAAATTCATTATATATCCCATTTTGTTTTTTAATGAAATGCAGGACTCCTTGGGAAACGTAAATTGTGTAAATTTTTTTTTCAAATTTACAAGATTATTTTTCAAAAAATCTGCTCCAAATAGTAAAATCAAAAATGCATTAAAATTACACCATTTAAATTTAGATAATTTTTTAATTGATTTTATAAATAATATAATTTAAGGATATCATATTCTGGAAAAAAAAAATTTTCTAGGAATTGTTTTCATTTTTTTTTTTTGCCAATTATGATGATTTATAAATTTTCAAACATCTTTTAAATTGCTTTTAGTGACTCAGTGTCTTTAGTTATTAGTTTATTTAAAGACTATATTTACAAATCAAAAATGAATACAAATCATTTAAAATTAAGATTTTTGTTTTAATTTTTATGTTAAACTGCACATTTTTTTTTTACTATGAAAACTTATAAGAGACTTGTCATTAAAAGGTTACATGTTTCAATGGTTGTTCCCCTTATGAAACATTCGCTCAGATTATGTCATTTTTTGGTCACCATACTTCCAGATGTGTAAACTGATTGATAACAGGATCTGTCATTGTCTACTTGAAAGGTCAACGAGTCAGATTATTCTGATAAAGAAATACTTTTATTTGAAATTTTATGCCAAAACAATATTTGTTTCAAATCAGATTAACTTTAAATGTGCTAATTTTCAAAAAATAATGTGTCACATGTATATTTTATTTTTACAAGATTTTTAAAACCAAGAACTAACTTTGTTTATAAATGTGTTGATTGCTCAAAAATCGACATAAAATTGAAAACATTTTTTTAAAATCTCATTTTTTTAGATTCAAATCAATATAATTTCTGTTAGAAATACACCAGAGTATTTTGCTTACTGAAATTGTAAATTTAATCATTTAGCTTTCAATTAAAACTAAAATTAAAGCTTCAAGAAAAATTTATTTTTAAAAATTCAATTTAAAATTTAGATATTGACAATTAGTGGAGGTACATCCAGAAATGCTAGTTTGTTTATATTCTTTTTTTTTTTTTTTTCCCACTGTGAACTGTATCAATGATCTTCAAATCAGGATGTCCCACCCTAAGATGAAGCTGCAAGAACATCACAAAGCTTTAACACAAGAGGAGATAGAAAAATCAGATGTAGCAGACCATATATAGAGAGAAAAGGCACTCACCACTCCCTATGGGTTAAAAAAGAAACAATAGAGAACATCATTAGAAAGTACGTAAACTCAAGAAATCAGCACATGTGCTAGCCACAAAAATTTACTAAGCCGGCCAAGTAGAGAAATGAATACAATATGGGAACCAGTAATATGGAGTGCTAGAGAAAATCATTAGTGTCAAAGATTGCACTATGAGCTTTGGTAAAAAAAAATAGTTACTGAGATATTAGGTTTATAAGTCCCAGAAATTCATATGATGTCCTAAAGGACACATGACCCAGTGGATATAGATGTTGGTTAGTTCCAGTGATTTGACCAAAAGAGTTGTGAGTTCTGTACCAAGCTACAGCAGTGGTGAACAAATAACTTAGAGAGTTAAGTTAGAGGGAGATAACTAATGGAGGTGGCATTGCACATGGAATGAAAATGATATACCCCAGTGATTGAAATAAAAGGTTTGGTTCAAAATTCATAGCACCTAAAGAAGGCTGGAGTGTACCACAGCTGAAATATCATAAACATGTCAATAAAGATGAGGACATTTTGAACACTAAATAATGTAGATGCAAGTTTAACATAATCAAAAAGACTGAAGTTACTGACAAATTACTACACAATGACAAATAATGGTCGGGAGAGGGCTAAGTAATTCTCCCTCTTGAAATATGAATAAAAACAGAAGCTTTATATTATAAAATTTAAGGTGACATTTCACATTTGCATTAAAAAAAAAGTTATCAAACAAGATTGCTCATGGCACTAAAGATTTGAAGTCTCTTAACACAAAATTGCCAAATAACTGGATTATAATGATAAAAAAAAAGTACACACACACAGTTATAGCATAACCTTTTTGGATATTTGAAAAGTTATTAGTGCAGTAATTACAAAGCAGATTATAAATAGGCCTTAAGAACACAGGTAAAAGAGGAGAAAAAAGTTAAATCAGTCATTATTGAATTCTAAGCTGTACATTTTGATTGAATATTAAGTTCCAGTTAGGATGCAAGCCTCAATTGCTGATGGTAAAAAGGAAAAAAAAATCAAGAATGGTAATTACAAATACTGAAGCACTGAAAACTGAGCGAGAAAAGGGAATATACAAGAAAACCTGCAGAGTAAAAGTGGCGGGAGTGGGGTGATGGGTGTTGTTGAATAACATGTGGATTTGCCAATTGGTATTGATAGAAAAATTCTTGCTTAAAATACGAGCAGTGTCTACAAAATGTTACATAGATGAATTAGGAAAAAATTAATAGAAAAAGAGTAACTTTTCACCTCTCTCTCTTATTGATAAAAGAAAAAAAAATTAGAGTATCTTAAGCTTTTTCAGTTATTTTGTAAGACTGAATTATGCGTTGAAATCAAACAAAGGAAGAAAACTAAAAGTGAAATATTAACATGAAACTACATTTCATTTTAAGAATTCATTTTTTGTATAAAATACCATGAACCAAATTCAAAGAGGAGCTTTCAAAGGCTTTCTGCATAGATGTAATCATAACTTGACTTTAGATAGTAATATATTAGACAAATCTACTTAGGATTCAGAAAGGACAATAACCTTCAGTCATGCAGTTATAACCTTCAAAAAGTTTGATATATGATGAAAATAATTAGCTTTTTGGTTTAACTCAATTTAGTAAATGCACAAAAATAGAAAATTGGAGAGACTAAAAACAAACACAAATTTAAATATTTAGGAAGTGTTTCAACAGGATGCAAAATGCATAACCAAAATCCAAATACAGATTTAGATAGTGAAAGATGCATTCCAAAAGTTAATCAAAGTATTAAGAAATAGAAAAAAAATTATTAAAAACAAATAAAATACCACTGAACTGCTTTGTAATGTCAGTTCTATAAGATAGTGAATGCTGGACAATATACTCACAGATGAAGCAGAAATGTGGTTTTGCAAAAGTATGCTGACAATACCATGGACTGAACATGTGATAAACAAAGAAGTTTTAGAAAAAAATGGAAACAAAGGGACACTTATACTTAGAATCACAAAGAAGCAGTTCAAATTTCCAGGGTATGTAATGCAGAAAGAGGGACTAGAAAATTTGACACTAACAGGATATATCGAAAGCAAGAGGGATAAAGAAAAGTAGTGCATATCATGGCAATGAACAAAGTAAAAAAAAACTAACGGCATGAAGGGGGGGGGTTAAGTCTAAAGGAACTTACTCCTCACCCAGTAATAAGCAACATGCGCAACAGGTGTCATCTTAGCATAAACAGTGTAAAGGGGATGATATACCTCGAAACTGATCCCTCACCTGGAAAGGAACAACAAGAGCGACAGGTGTTACCTGACTGTTATCCAGCAAGTGTTCACGTCAAACAATTCTGGGACATGGAACACCAGAATGTTAAATGTGGCCAGGTAGGAAAATGTAAAGCAGGAGGTAAGTAGATTACACATCAACATTTTAGGTATATGTGAAACTAGGTGGCTAGACAACGAAGATTTTGTCAGTGACAACCACAGGATTATAAATGCAGGCAGAGAAAATAATGAAAAAGTTGGCTTGATACTAGCTCAAGACATGAAGAAATGCATTCTAAAATACTGCCATATATCTGAAAGAATTCTTGTAGTTAACTGAAAGCAAAGCCCTTTAACATATCTGTTATAGTCATATACCAATAACACAAAGTACAGAAGAAGAAATTGAATCTTTCTACTCTGTGCTGAGTGTAAATCACAAGAAATTATAATTATAATGGGAGACCTGAATGCCAAAGTAGCTAAGGAGAAGGAAGTTCAGACTAGGAAACCGCAATGACCATCGAGAAAAATGGGTCCAATGGTGCACAGCAAATGACCAAGTAATAGCCAACACCTGGTTCCAAGAACATCCAAGGTGACTATAAACATGAAAAAGTTCAGGAGAGCAAACTAAAAACCAAATCAACTACCTAACTATCAACAAGAGATTCAGGAATGCAGTTATTCACTACAAAACCTATCCAAGTGCTGACTGTGGAAGTAACCACCTCCTGGTTATGTAAACTAAGAATGAAACTTCGGAAATTGAAGAAGCCTAATGTAGCACTCAAATTGCAATACAACAGATTTCTGAATGATTAAAAGCTTTTTTTTTTTTTTAATCATTTCACCTCAAGCAAAGTGGTACCACCACTGGTGGGTAGGGGGCTACATAATCTAAGAGTGAAAGTTCAAGCAGGAGGAGAGTGAAGAGAAAGATGGACTGGTTACAGAGGGTGTCAGAGAAAGGGCAAGAGAAAGATGGGAATACAGGTATGAAGACGATTGCGAGGGTAGAGTGAAAAAGGAAAAGAACAAGATATCACAAGGGTGATGGGGGAAGGATGAGAGAGGGACTGGAGTCAAGGGGATAAGAAATGAGAATTGACATTGCATTTAAATTCTTATAGACTGTAGCCATCAAGGAAGCAAGTATAGAGAAGGGAGTTCTACAACTGGGAAGTGCGAGAAAAGAAGCTGAGGGAGTAGAAGTTTTATTGCATTTGGTTGATTTAACTGTAAAAGGGTATGACATCATTGCAAGTCTGGTCGCTCAAATTCTTGTGGAGGAAGCACTTGTGAGCTAAGCTTATCTGAGCAGAAGCCATGAAAATATTTGTAGAAGAGACACGGAGAAGCCACATCCAGTCGGTGAGAAAGTGGCTAGAGTTGAGCTGCCAGGTCGGGCCCCTATCACATTACAGTAATCTACACGATACACAAAGATGTGAAGGGGCATGACCACCTACATCTTGAAGGGACACTGCACATAAAAGAAGCAAAAAGACAAAATTTACTAAGACCTACAAGCAAAAGGAAATTGTGGAGAGGCATGACTGATCATGTCCTAAATAGAGTGGACAGCACATAGGAGCAAGTTTCAGTTAAAAAAGACAATTTTTCATTTTCTTTTTTAAAAACATAATAGTTGCTTACTTTCATTGCAAATAAAAACATTTAACTATATAAACCACTTTTTTTTTTCTTTTCTACAAAAATGAGAGCAAGAAAGAAAAATGAAAATAGAACATGAAAATACTTAATTCATGTTAGAATTTGAGATGAGAAATATTCTCCGGCCTTCTTCAGGTAGGTCATGCTTTGAAACATCCACTAAATTTTTAATCAAACACTTTATTCAATCTGCTAGGATAGAAAGATCTGCTAGAATAGAATGTTCTCATTTCTTTATCCATGCTAAAGAGATATCTGGTATCAGCCATTATTTACCCTTGTGTCCCTTGACAATTTCTTGTACATCTTTTCTGTTTAATAGTGAGAATGTTAGAGTATATGACAGACAGCTGAAGAAGGCTGCGTGTAGAGTGACTGAAACACTGTATATATAACAATCAAAATCAATGTGCCAGTTTAAATAAAAAAGCAGATAATATTTGTATAAGTGGAATTTTAAGCATTTTGGTTGAAGAAAGAAATACCAAATAAGTCCGGTGCTATTCCAATTAGGATTTATTATCCCAGTCCCATTTATAAACACCATTACCAAAATAACAAATACAAAATATTAAAATATGGTAATGGCAAAAAAATTGCATATTTATTAGAGTTTTAAATTAAAATAATAAACATGCCTATTTTTATAAGTGGTTTATATTTTCTACATTTTGCTTAACATTTCTACATTTTTTTAATATGTTTCTTTAGGACATAAGGAATCTGTAGACTATCATGATTACTTTTTCTTTTCTTTTTTTTTTTTATTTTATATGACTTACCATGACTTCTTGGGAAAGATAGGAGAGTGGTTTTGCATTGCTTTCTCCAGTTTGAAATTAAAGTTGTTTTTTCTTTTAGACTTGTTTGTCACTCAAGTCTAGAAAGTACAGTCTACCCTACTGTTTAACTATGTCAAGTTATCCACAAGTGATTAGAGTGATGATAAGAATGCAACCCATCCAAAGGAATTAATGAGTTTATAGGCCAATTCCAATGATACTTTATAAAAATATGGAAAATATAAAGTTGATTGAACCTAATAATTGATTAAGAGCCAATTTTCTGATTCTGTTTTTACAGATAGTGAAAACAGAAGTGACAAAGAAGAACTTAGACATCTGATAATGCTTATGTAAAGAAGAATTATAAACCCTCCAATAAGTGAATAAGGATTATAATCCCTGTAATACATGCCTAATGGGTAAACAAGGTCACTTATCCACTACATATACCGAGCATTCACATGTCTATCATGCCAGCAGGATTAGAGATCATTTCCATACACTTGACAGTAAATAATGACAAAATATAACCAAAAATCCTACAGGGAATTATTTCTACATTGGCGTTTGTTCAACATTCTGAAAAATGCTGTTTATTTATCAGCTCTATTGATTTCTATTATAAAAACTTTTCTTAGGGGGGAAAAAGACAGTATTAAAGAAGAGGCAAAGTGATTATTTATATTTGAATTACATTTAAATAAACCCTTGCATAAACTTGGCTATATTTGAACATTTACTAATCAGAATATTTTCCTTTTCCACTATTTTTAATATTTTTGCCAGAGTGATTAATTTTATTACTAAATAAACAAGCCAAATTTGTTCAGTTGATAACCAACACCAGTTTGCAGTGGTAAGATATTAATTAAAATATGTAACGAAAATTATCTAAGAAACAACAAAGATCCTGGAATATTAAAAGTAATCTTGCTAAACAGAAATTGGTGAGAGAGAAAATGGGTTAAGATAAAGCACAATTTTAGTAATGCCTACACGTTACCTGTACATACTGTGAATAAGTTAACTATAGGTTTTATAATTTACATCACTTATACAAAAATACTTAAATACTCCATCTCTTTGTACTTTGAGAAATGTACAATTTTTAACAAATTTTACTTTTATCAATGACAAAAAAATGTTATTAATGTACTAATTGAAGCAGGAGTTTACTGCATAAAGCTTTGTAGAAAAAAACCTACTTATGATTCGGAAGCGAGGTATGCATCATTCAATAAACAATACTAATCTGTAGTTTGACATGCCCCAAAGAAGCGTGCCTTAAATTTTGGTTAAGTACCATAAAATTGTAAAAATGCCTCATAGATATAAAAACAAAACTAACAAATTATTGTTGCAGTTTTTCAGCTTCTTGCTTTCCAGTCAACTTTAATCTTCAGAAATTTAAATGCAATATCAATCATTGTTGCCTTAACCTGTTCTTTCATTTTATCTTTCATGCTTTCCTTTTTTTAATTATTTCACACTCAGTAACCCCTTGTGTCTTAGTGGCTTTATTGCCTTGCTTGGAGTGAAATGAAAAAAACAATTCCAATTTTTTTATCAAGTTCCTAATTATTCTGACTGAGAGGCGAGACAGGTGTGTATTGTGATTGTCATGGTAAAACTATACAATTCCTTCATATCAGATCCTAGTAAAAAACAAAAATTATATAGTAACTATGTCATAAGGAGGAAAACTCAGTTTCATTTATGAAACACAAACCGGGACACTTAAAATGGAAGAAAAAAATATTAAATGGTGTTATCAAAATGATATGACAAGGCTTCTAGACTTGAGATTTCATCAGATGAAGAATTTAATGACAACCTATTCTTGGTAAACAGAAAAGCTTCTTTGCTAACCAAACACACACACACACACACACACTTGTCATGCTTATGGTCAAGTAATGTCAAAGAAAAAATTATTAAATTTAAAATATTAACAAAAAATTTAAAAAAAAATGACAATTTAAAATTCAGGTTTTATGTTTATATGAAAAACACTAGCTTCTACATGCAAGACACTATAGTCAAATAGTGGTTAGCAAACTGAATTTTAATTCTAATTAATGCTTCAATGTAACAGCCTTAAGCAAAGTAAGGCAAGCTTAGTAAGTACTAAATACTAGATATGAATTTCAACTTGCATATCATTTTTTTTAACTTTTTGCTGGTTCTGTGACATTGGGATCTCAGGGGGTTGATCAAACAAAAAGTGAAGTACAGAAAGAAGGAAAAGAAAAGAGTTTACTAACTGGATGAAAATTGTTGAAATTTGCAGGAAGGTGGATTGAAAAGTTAAGAAAATTAAAAACAAAATGCATCAAAAAATCATGTTTCAAAGTAGTAAGTGAAATCATGAACAATTCCAAGGAGAATCGAACCCAAATTTAACTAGACGGAATTCAGTAACATTGAGCAAAACCAAGATTCTGTTCTTCCTCAATTCCTGTCAATGGGAAGAGACTATTAATGTATCCAAAAGAGTGTCAAATAGTAAAACATAATAATAAAGAAACCTGAAATAACACTTAAAGACCTTTCTGGATAAAAAAGTGAGAAAAAAAAAACGTCTGGTTTATATTGGACACCTCGAAGAAAAGTGTCCCTAAGAAAGAGATTAGACGGACGGGTTCATTCATTTTCATTTCTGTGACATTCGTCAAATTTTATATACAATTCAGATTCCTTTGAATATAAGCAATAAAAGGAAAAATTAATTTTTATTCCTGGAATGACCATAAGCAGCTGGCTGAGTGGACTGGTCAATCAGAAAATCCCAATTTGAGACAAGCTCATAAAGAAAGGTTAATGAGTGCAAATCTCTTTTGCCTACACATTCCGAAAGTTTAGATTCATCACAGGGACAGTGCGTTGGCCCTTAGAGTAGGCTGAGGTTAGATACTGAGAAAGTGGGAGGAGAGAGAGAGATTATCACTACCTATATGGAGTGAGATAAGACAACAAGAGTTGAAGTTGAGGGTGGCTTGATTCCTCTGACCATTGTCAAAAAGGAAAACCATATTGATAACTACTCAAGTAAACATATTTTGAGAATATGGAATTTTAGAAAAGGTTAGGATGAAAGACAACTAAACAGTCTGTGATCAACCCAACCCCTGCCAAATACAAGATTCTGGAAGCTGGAGGTTTGAACCTAGGATAGAGCCTTGAGAGATGCCTGCATCAGTATGAAATGATTTGGAAGATTGTGCATTCAAAATGATCTTCATTTCATGTTTAGATAGGAACAATTGCATTAATTCAACCAATATTATTCAGGAATATTTCAAAACATTTCAAGTTTTGTGAGGCTCTTTAAAACTTTTCAAAATATCACAAGTTGTGTAGTTTAGGAGTATTTCAAAACATAAGTTGTATGGTTCAAAGTTCAAACTATTTTTTTATAGAAGTTGAAAGTATTTTATTTTCTTCAGATATCCTATTATTTTAGCAGTAGTCACATTTTTGAAGAGCATGTTATGGATTTTGTGCTTCATAATAGTTACTATATATTTTTTGTGCTTTTTGCATTCTATCAAGATATGCTTGTTAGTGAGAAATTGGTTATAGTGGCTACACCGAAGTGTAGTTTCTGCCGTGTGCATGTGTCCAATTCTTATTCTGTTGAGCACTATGTTTTATCTGTAATAAACCAATGGCTCTATATTCTCCTTATTGTCAGCTGAAGTTCATAGAGTTTATTGTTTGGGAACTTGTCCCAAATTGCTTGCCATTTTCTTTTGATGAGTTGTGTAATTCTGATGACATGTTTCTAGGATTTCTTGAATATATAGATGATTTGTATTTTCTTTAATTGCTGTGAAACTAGATAGAAAATTATTATATTCTCAAACTATCTTCTGAATTTTCTATCATTTTAAGTGCTATTTTAATGGCTTGTAGTTGTATAGACAGAAATTGGTAGCCCAATTTGTTTATAAATTTGTCTGTAGCTGCCACACCTATTCTATCAAAGATTTTTCATCCATCT
Organism: Ascarosepion bandense; assembly: GCA_037127315.1. Lineage (NCBI taxonomy): Eukaryota > Metazoa > Mollusca > Cephalopoda > Sepiida > Sepiidae > Ascarosepion > Ascarosepion bandense. The sequence continues at coordinate 1,392,897 of JBBBDQ010001445.1, forward strand.
GTGTAGAATGGTTTATTGTCAGGATATTTGCCTCTTAATTCTCCGTATGTACTTTTGTTGATGGTTTCTTTTTTTTTCTTCTTTGTAACAATGTTAGATAAATATGAGGTTTGGAGATTGTCCAAAGAGTTACCTTATTTATTGTGACTGGTGTTACATTATCAGGATCTTTGTTCATTTGTTCTAGTGCTTTGTTAATTCAAAGTTCAACTGAAGAGACGGCTGTTGGTTTATTTCTATAAAACTGGATATATTGAGGTTCACATGTTTTTTAGTATGCGAAGTTATTAGGGTTGGATTGTAATTTTAGTGCGTATTGGAGAGAGAATTTTTGCCATCTCAGGAATATGGGTTCATTAGCTTCTTGATAGAGACTTTGCATGAGTGAGGTCCAAAAGGCACCAAGACAATCTCGGTTCTTGATTTTGTATGGTTTGTAGTTTTTTGTTAAAATGGGATTTACATGTGGCACTGTAAATGATGTATCAATAGTCTAATTTTGATCTGATATATTCTGAGAATTACATTTTGGTCAGCACCAAAATTCAGTTTTGATTTTACTTTTAGGAGCTTGAAAGCCTTTTGGCATTTTTGCTTAAGGTAATGAATGTGCACCTTTAAGTCAAGCTTGCTATCTCATATGAGTCCTAGATATTTTATTTGTTGAACTAATGGAATTAAGTGTCCATTTAATTTAAATTTTGGATTGAGATGGGTTTTTTTTTCTTTTTAGAAATGCATGCAAACAGTTTTTATTTTGGAAAAACAATCATTTTCATATCTTGAACAAATATGTTTGTTCATATCTTTCAAAGGAAGGCATGTTTGGTGATGAATATGATATTGAGAGATTGTTTACATATAGAGATTTTTCAATTCATGTATTAATGGTCTTAATAATACTATTTATTTTGAGAATAAATGACAATTGATAAAATCCTACATTGTGGTACTCATGCTTTTTGTTTGTCTGATGATGTGTTTCCATTGTTCTTTAAATGTTTGGTTTGAAAGGATGTTTTGGATGAATATACAAATTCTTCCTTTTATCTTGTGCAGGTCTTTTAGGCTACCATACTTTCATGTAATGTCATAGGCTTTTTGAAGATCAAAGAATATTGATACCACATGATGACATCAAACAAAGTCATCAGGAATAAAAGATTCCATCTGTACTAGTTGATCATTGGTTGCTTGGTTTTTCTGAAATCCACTTCAGTAGCTAGATAAGAGATTGTTTCTCTCCAGGTACCACATTAGTCAAGCATTTACCATTCTCTCCATCTTGTAAATACAACTTTTTAGTGCAACGGGTTGGTGGTTTGATGGGCTGGAATGATCTTTTCTGGGTTTAGGAATTGGAACAATGACAAACTCAAGCCACAATTTTTGAAATTTGTTTGAATGCTGTATATCATTGAAAATCTGGAGAAGTATTAAAAGAGACTTTTCTGGCAGGTGTTTTAAAAATTGGTAAAAGAATTTCATCTGGACCAGTTGCAGTTTACTTTTGTTTACGGAGTCTTTTAGTTTTGTCATAGTAAAAAGAATATTCTAGTATTCTTTATTGTTTAAATTGAATGTAAGTTTTTTCTTGTTTCAGAATGTTCTTATATTTTTGAAATTTAGGAATGTAGTGATTTGTTGAAGAATTTCTTTGAAATTCTATTGCTATTAGGTTAGCTATTTCTTTTTTCCAATGCATTTGTTTTGGTTAAGTGGTCTGTTGCAGCTTGTGAGGTTTTTATTTAATTTTTATTATTTAATCCTTATTTCTCATGTTTTATTTATTGGGGTTTTGTTGTTTAGTCTGGAGCTGTAGTTTTGTAAGGAGTTATTTGATTTCCTCATAGTTTGATTTAATACCTCTATGGTTCCATTATATGATGCTTGTGTTCTGTTTGGACATTTAAGGAGTAATTAATTTAGTGAGTGGCTCTTAATTATGACTATGTCCTTGATTATCTATTGCATTATATTCCATACTTTCTATATTGTTAGTTTTCCTTGTTTATAAACTTGTTTTTTGCTGAGTATTTGTGTGTTCTTCATTATTTCAGTCCTTTACATTTTATTTATCTTTATGTGAGTTGTTGTCATGTTTATTTGCTTTTAAATCTGTTTATTCTGTTTTTAAATTTCAATTTTGTTTTGTATCGAGGCTGGATTGATTTTTGTTCTCTCAGTTTTCTGTTTGTGGAATTTTTCATTTGAGAAGTTTGGAATGTTTTGTTGTTGAGAGGTTGTTGTTAGTGAGTTTTGTTTTCGATTTACATTGTGGATCATTTTGCTTTAGTGATATAGTTTGATTTCAAGTTTACAATTTTTTTTTTATAATCATATCACCCCAAGCAAGGCATTTTACTGCCACTGTTGTGCAGGGGATTACATAGGAGCAAAGTTATGAGAAAGAGTGACAGGTTATAGGGGGTGTCAGGAAGTGGGTAAGAGAAGGATGAGAATACTGATGAGGGTGGATGGAGAAAGGAGCAGGAGAAAGAGGATGCAGGTTAGTGAGATAGAAGATGACTATCGACTTTACATTTAAATTCTTGGAGATTGTAGCTGTGGGGAAAACAAGTAAACGGAAGGGAATTCCACAGGCGGGAAGTGCGAGAAAAGAAGCTGATGAAGTAGAATTTGCATTTACAATTTATTGGTTTCACAGTAAAAGGGTGGGACCTAGTTGCTAATCTTGTGGCTTGAGTAAATTCATATATAGGGGGCACTAGTGAGCTAAGTTCATCAGAGCAGAAGCCATGAAAGTATTTGTAGAAGAGACACAGGGAAGCCACATTGCACCGGTGAGAAAGTGACTGTATCTGAGCTGCCAAATTGGGATCGATCACATTACAGATTCTCCGTTGGATTTTGTCAAGGACACCTAGGTGGAGAGCAGAAGCACCCGACCAGATATGGCAGCAGTATTCAATGCACGGGCAGATGGTAGATTTATATATGTGCAGGATTATTAAAATTGGTTTTTATGTTTTCAATATGTTTTTTATTTAATTCTTGAATTAAAAATGTTACTTCTTGTGTTCCATGTAATTTTTTTTCTTATTATATTTTTATAAGTATAGCTTGATGTTGCTCAGGTAGTTTTTGCAAATGATGGTGTATTGGAGTTTGTTTCGATGCTTTTCCTTGTTTCTGAGTAACAAATTTTTTTTGGTGGGTTTAATTTATAATATATCTTTTTTCCAGGTTTTGCAGTCCCTAGAAGTTGGTTTTATTTGAGCATGTGATCTGTGTGGTTAAGATCAGTCTCCCAACATTTTCCACATACCAACTTCCTTGTATATTTATTCTTACCATGTTCATATATTTGGCAGTTGAAGCATCTTAATGGGTTCGGAAGATATGTTCCTACTTTATACCCAATTTTTATTTCCTTTGGTGGTTCTGGTGCATCAAAAGTAATGATATAAGTGTTGGTATCTATAATTGTATCTTTTTTATGGATATTCTTTTTATGTCTGTAATGTTTTGTTTTTTGAATTATTGTTCTTAATTTCTTCTAGTGTACACAGTGAAAGTTCAGTGCTTCTATCCACACCTTTAGAAGAATTTAAAAATTGGTATGGGTAGACCCTTATCTTTCTTATGAAATTTAGTCATCCTTAGTTCAGTTTCATGTTTTCCTTTGATTTTTATCAGAACATACTAATTTTATTTATTTATTTATTTTTTTTTTTACTATTTTTAGTTATCTGAGATGCTAAAATTTTTTCTATTAAAAAAAGTGACAACTTCATTATTAATTTGTCTTCTATTGGTTCTATTACAATGAATTTTGAAAATTTTTCCTTAGATTGATTTTCTGTGTCAATCTGTGTCTATATCAATGTGTAGACTCTTCAGTTTTTTTTTTTTATTAAAAAATATTACTATTATTCATCAGCCATGCTCCCCATCCATCTTGGAGCACCATATGAGGGAGAAATCCCATTCACCTCATTTCTCCAGGACATGACTGGTATACTCAATTGTGGGAAGTGTTCCAAGTACCTGTTCTATCTGGGATCATCCACTGAAGTATGGGCTTTTGTCAATGGCTGAAACAGTCTGACTCTACAGCCAACACATACAAAGTCAGTTTAATATGTGATATGGTAAAGCACATCTTGTTCATTTTATTCGTCTGACTTATGGTTTGATGTAACCAGCTGGTTGATTGGACTGAGCCTCTGTAACTGCCTATCTAGCTCAAGTAGTGCTGTTGGAATTTAGGAGTATACATATAGATCAACTCCTAAGACCCTCAACCACCAGAATCCCATCCTCATGCATCTGGGTCACCACCTACAGCAAACAATTGGCTCCCCTTGGGCAGACTTTTACCCCCTGCAGAGGTGCAGTTGGTATATTCATATTCTGAAGCCTCGCCAACAGGGCGACACTTTTGGTAGATGAAATGTTAATCAACTAAAGAATTAGCTTCAAAGAATATACCAATTACCAACAATATTTTTTTTAATGATATGGTATTCTTAAGCTTTAGATATATATAAGTATTGGATATAATAAAATTTTAGTGGTTGGAAACTTATTGAAATATATATATCAGTATTATAATTATTAATTTATGGAAACAAAATGTAAAGTATAGAATAAGTATATAGAGAAAACTATTTAAATATTTAGAATAATTGAATGCACAAAAATATACATAACAAATGTGTGTGTGTGTGTGTGTTATAAATTATAGTTTAGAACATGTACAAATTATCTACTACAAAGTGTGCATTTTGTTTCGACATTGAAAGGACAATGTCTCATCAGGTCATGTGAAAGGAGATGGAAAATTCTTTACCTTATATTGACGAATTATGTGTAAGAGGTAAGTGGGGGTGGAAAATGGGAAATCAGAGTAAAGAATTTTCCATCTTTCACCCTACCTGATGAGACATTGTCCTTTCAATGTCGAAACAAAATGTACACTTTGTAGTAGATGATAATTTGTGCATGTTCTAAACTATAATTTTTAATAAATATTCATAGCTCTATTTCATATTTAGCACAGTTTTAAATTAATGTTTTGAACACTTAATATTTTCTTTGTTCCTTATTCACTTGGATATATATATATATATATAAAGTTTAAAATCAACAATGAATTTACTATTTGTATTATCTAGAACATTATATATTAAAATAAGTATTAAGGAAATAATAGAAAAACATAATTAAAATATAGATTATGAATGAAAAGGTATCAACTTAATATGTAACATAGAATATAGTGCATTTAACGAACATTATTATGTTATGAATTATATAGAATAACATATGGAAGTATCATTAAATATTTACATCTATTTGTAGACAAACTGAATTCATGGAGTATAAATTTGTAGAAAGATTCTGAAGTGATGCAATGTTTTAAATGAGTGATTATAGTTGGTAGGAATACCATTAATGTTTTCAAAGTACTTTCTCCTTAAAAGGAGATTCTTTTTTAATTAAACTAGCTTTAGAGAAATCAAAATTGTGTCCTAAATCATTTCAATATAATACAAGTGAGTTGGAATGTTTGTTCAAATCTAAGTCTAGCGTCTTGTGTTTGTGTGTTTATATGTTACTACAGTGTAAAAATGTCAAAGACTTATCGATAAAACTGGTATATTTTTAACACTGACCATTTTTTTAAGCAACTGTAAGGTATCTCAATTTAAAGTAATAAAAATATTATGTTTAAAATTCTTTGGATATTTTTTTACCATTATACCCTGAGGAGGTGCCGAAAAACTTTCTGCTAGACCCAATATTCCAAAATCAATATTTCATTGACCAAAAGATTTGTAGGTAGTTTTAAAGAAACGTGAACAACAACGTGCCAATTCTGTAGAATTGAGAGAGAGAAGAATATGCAGAATAGAATTTACATTTCATAGGTGTAAGTTGTTCTTCATTAAGCGGAGAACTTTTCAGCACCTACTCCTATCAAGAATCTATATTCTTTCCCCAGGTCAAATACTAAAGCTTTTTAATAAAAATTAAGGCAAGCTTAAGCCCATGTAGCAGTTTATATTTTTCTTAGCACCTTCGCCCACACTAGTGCAAAAAAACATTTTCATCTGTATCAATACACATTCAATGTGCAATATCAAGCCATTTAGATTTTTATAATTTTATCAGAAGGAATGAGAAGCAATTGCATCTGAGTTTATTTTTCTTTTTTTAAATGGTTTCCAAAGACATTAATTGCTTTAAAAAAAAAAAAATTTTTTTTAAATGCATCATCTATTTTTGTTATTTTCTTACAGTACTCAAAATTGATGTGATAAGATGTATTAAGTAGTTTTTTTTTTTAAATCAACCTTTCTATTTTATTGAAGGCCACTACTGTCTGGAAAAGTTTTAATGGTAGTAATACTTTTTTTTTCTTTTTTTTTTTTTTTTTTTAATTTAAAAATCATACACTTTTGCATAAAATCTCCTGGTATCAATCAATTTTCATTAAGAAAAATAATACATTTAATGCTCATATCTACAAAAAAAAAAGTACTTTGATCAAAATTATCAGTAGCCATCTTTTTCATAACCAAGACTTCCTGATAGACAAATTTATTGCTTCCAAGATTGTTGGAATGAGGATTATTCTCTATATAAAATACAGGCTTCCTTTCAACACTTGGTATTAATTTATTGAATTTTATAATAAACATTAAAATTTCATTTAGAAATACTTAAGCTCAAAGTCCTTAACTTTGGACAAATGAAGAACAAGAGTTCAGTTATCTGAACAGAATGTGAAATAATTAAAACTAAGTTAAGCATAATTTATTTGGACTGTTACTATCAAGTAGTAAGTTCAAATAGTCAAGTAGTAAAAACTATCAAGTCTTTACTTCTAAATACTATTCAGCATTTATGTATCAACCTAATACACAAACATCAGAGGTAAGTATTGACATCACAACAAAACAATCAAGTTGAACAGTAGACTTTTAACAACTTACTACAGAACATTTACTCTGCATTTTCTACAGCTTATCAACTGTTAACAGGTTATTTAAAGACAGAAAATATTTTTAAGTTGTAAGAATGATTTTAGAGAATGATTTACTAATACAAGTTTTACTAATTAATCCATAAATGAGGGGAAAAAAAGAGGGATTCATACCTTTCCCAAGGTTATTTGCACATAAGTGATTATAACAAACCCAGCAGGAATTGGAACTGCTCTCCAATCAACAACTCAATCCATTACATCACCCACACATCCAAACTTACAGCACCTGGTATTCAAAACTGGCCATTCATCTAGGTACTGAACAGGCTCAACATTACTTTGGTAATTGTAGGGGAACTGATGTTTCAATGTGATATGGCTATAATCCTCATTGACTATAAAAGACAGATACATTATAGCAATGTCTAGCAACCCATATGCTAGGATCTTTAATGCAAAGGAAATTAGAAAAGGGATAACTGATGTGAAACAAGAACAAAAGTTCTTCTCATACTAACAGTTCATCAAATCTTTATCATAAGATGTCAATATGTCTATATACATTTAAAACAGGCACATGAATGGTAATACGCAATATAAGAACACTAACAATAGATAGCAGATTGCATTTACCTAACTGACAGAATCAAAGAGATTCAACATTTCTTTTATTTGCCAAATTGATGGAAAACAAAATTGGCAAAAAGAAAGTAGAAATGGAGCAGTCAAATGTACTTTTAGAATTTCTACAGCTACATGAAGTTATTAGGTTTGACAAGAGTTATAACACCCAGTTATCAAACCGTCCTGTGAAGAGAGAAGATGAGGCAGAAAGATATTTAACTGAAAAAAAATATTCTGGCTCGTAAGAAGAATAAAGTAAAAATTGAGAAAAATAGGTGAACAAGCTATAATAAAGACTTTGCAGGAAGCAGATTGTCTAAGTTGGAGTTAAAAATCAATGTTAGCCATTTTTCTCGGTAGAGAAAGTATTGAAGCGTGCTCACTCCCTCCCACCATACACACAATCTTTCACTATCTAAATCCTAACACCCACACAGAAACAAGAGAATTCACATCTTATTGATTCAACATCTTTTTTCCTATTATTGGTAATAGAAAATATGACATCCACTGTATATGTATTATAAATATATGGAAACATGTACATATGTAAAAAATGTAAATGTATATCGAAAGATTTAATTTATGAATAAAACGCTTCACAGAAGAATTCACTAACAATGACAAATGTCAGAGTTGAGATCACATTTTGCTTTTCAACGACACATAACTCTTTCTTGCTGTTACTATGATTTAAACAAGACATTTTCATATCTCATATATTACAATTGTTGAGATTTTTCTTTTTGAAGCTTCAAAAATTTTAAGTACACATAAAACCATTACATTAAATAAAACCATTGAAAAATATTAGTTGTCAAATTGATATTTTCAAAAATGTATATGCATCTCATGAAAAAATAAACTAAAAAGCAATATTAAAAATAGTAATTAAAGTTTAGAATGTGTCACAAATTAAAGGATAGATGGAGCAAATAGATTTTGCATTAAAAAAGTCATCTAGTTTGTTTCATATAGAAAATTAAAACATATAGCAAACAATATACTCCTCAGTTTCCTAACATAATTGGAATAAATTTACTGCAGTTGTCAAAACAGGCTCTGTTCAATTTCCTCTAATTTAGCCTTTAACCATCTAAAACTAAGATCAGTAAATAATGCTAACAACGATAATCAAAGAAAAACAAGTAAAATAGTCTAGAAACAAACTTAAACAAAAGAAAAACAAACTTTCAGATAATAGTCTAAGGATTACCAAACACAATAGATTACAACATTATGATAAAAATAATAAGGCTACAAGTTTGAATAACAATTTTCACAGTATTTGAAATATTCAATTCCATACTAAATACAATATTAAATATAAATGAGATAGTGAGGCCATTATGAACCTTACTAATGAGAAACAAAAAAAAAATAGCCAATACTTCTATAAGTTTTTGATGCACTGACATCCAAATCACTGTATGGAAGACTGCATAATAGAAATTACTAAATTCTTCAAACTAGAAAACCTTTATTTCAATTACAATTGAAATTTAAAGCAAATGGTAAAAAGGAGAAAACAAGAGAAATAATATTGTAACAAGAATATTTCACAAGACTTAAATGTTACATTAAAACAGGAACTGGTCATAAAAGATCAGGTCAAAACATCCTCTCTACATAAAACAAATATGATACTTACAATTTGGTGGGAGTATTTTTTTCAGTGGAATTTAAAAAAAAAAAGAAATTAAAATTAAAGCATAGTGCATTTCAAATAAAATATTATCTTAGTTTATTTTTACTTAATCAAGAATTTTCATTTTGGAAAAAAAAAAATTTTATTAATGCCAAATGTTAACTTACCAGGCTGAAGGGAGTTAGAAACATCACAAGTTTTGTCCTGGTATGTGTATGTAGTAACTCACAGGCCAACTGAGTTTGAGCATTGTCAAGTGTAGACTGGAGACCCTGAAACAATTAGACATAATACAAGAAAATATTTAAAAAAAATAAAATACAATGATACTGAGTGAAGATAACAACAGGAAGAGTTAATCAAAACAAGTTCAAGATGAGAGGAAATTGCATCACTTCCAATGCACATTAAAAACAAACTTAAAAGAAAAAAGTGTGGTGGTGGGGGGGGGGAGACAATGCATGACTCTAAAACAACTGACAGGCACCCACGCATATATAGATTTTCATATTTTTGGGGAAAACACTAGCAAATCCAATTTAAACAAAATTTTATGACAGCATGTTTAATTTTCATTTCCTTTTAATTTATTGATATTTTGACTACCAGCAAGAAAGTTTTAAAATGTTCCCTTCCAAGACCTTTACTCCCCATGAAATGAGAGAATTAGACTGGATACTGGAGCCTTTTATCATTTTAAAACCAGAGTTGAATTACCCTGTATTTTTCTCTGATGTATAAAACCAAGTTTTAATTTCATGCTGAACAAGAAACAAAATTAATGTCTTCTTTAATTAGCAAATGCAATTTAATTTTTAAGCAGTAGTTCTATTACATAATGGCATACTGATTTATTTTGTATATTAACTGACACTATATTATTGTCATTAATACAGAATGCAGTAACAAACAGATTGTTCTTCAGTGAATTTAAATGAAATAATAGACCGAGATAGTTGCAACCATAATTGCAGATTTTTCCCCATTATACAAACTCATCTACTTCTGACCATTGGCTGTTTTTGCTGTAGTTTCTGACAAGATCTTGAAGCACAAATAGCAACGAGATAAATATAGCCAAACGCAATCCACGGATTTTGTAATCTCTAAAGAGATGTTTTAGTATTGACCGACATCAGCTGACATCAAATGAGTAACAATAACTGGAATTGCAATATGACCATTCCCACTTTGACAAAAGAGCAACATTTAATATTATTCTTACTGTCAATTTAAAAAGCATTAAATTAAGAGTAATTTCTCGAGTTTCAAAATGGTAGCACTGTTTTTTTTATTTTTGTGGAAAACCAGAATTGTATTCTTCAATAATATTATACAATCTTTATGCGTATTTATACATTTTCATATAAAAAAAAAAATTAAAAAAAATCAAAGTACTAAAAATCTACTATACATTAACACTGATTATCATAAAAAAAAAAAAATGATAATTTTAAATTAAGTTTTGTACAGTTTGTTCACTGTCATATAAAAATAAAAGCATCTTTTTCAAAAATTAAATCCAGTATGAAACAAGTGCAGCTATTGACATTCATCTTATTCAGTAGAATCTATTCAACAAACCTAAACATTGCTTAGAAACCTGTGATACAATGTTTATCTAAAAATTATTAATGTTTGCTTTTCTCTCCTATATCATTTAAAATATATCAAAACATTCTGTTTTCATTTACAAACTAAATTTGTAAGAATCTTTTTGGTACCATCAAATTACATATTTCAGAATATTTTATTTTTAATACTACAATCCTGGATCCGATCACAAAGGGAAATATTTTAATCTCATCTGTGGATATATTTGAAAATTCAAGAACATTTTAATTATAAACAAAACAAAGCAGTACGTTCATAAAATGAATATCTTAAAGTTATTACATTTAGAATTTCTACTTTTTACGAGTAGACAATTTTATCTTTGCTGATATGAAGATCTAGACAAGGAAATCTTAAATGTTATCTGAAAAATAAAATGTGACAGCACTTCAAGTAAATCCAAAAATGCAGAAAAATTTTCAAATCAGATAAAAATTTCTAAATACCTATTTTTCATAAACTTTCTTATTTTGGCAATTTTCTCATGTAATCTCAACCTCTAGAATTTGCATTTAATTTTTTGAATGTTTAAGAGATAAAAAAAATGAGAAGTTCTAATGGTTTACATTTCAATATTAAATTAGAAACTAGCTGATCGCAAAATGTTGACCATGCTCTGCTGTCAGGAACAATTTGACTATCAATGACTGATGAGCTGGTTTAATATAACAAAGATGCAAAGACTTATCTTTAATCTCACCATGATAGATTTTAAAAAAAAAAAAAAAAAAAAAAAAAGCTGAAAAATAAAATGAAAATAATTCTTATGTACTAATTGCTTTCAGATCTTTTTCATCTGCACTGAATAAACCAGACCACACACCAATTTTGTTCTACATTACTAAGCCAATAGATCATATTACAAAACAAGTCCTTTAATTTCCTTCTTAAAAACAAAAAAAACAAAAAATATCTTCAAATTAAAAAGAATACTGTTACTTTTCTAGAATCAATCAAGGTTTTAGGAACCTTTTCAAGTGGACAAAATACATATTTTCAAAAAGTTATTTATTATTCTTACAAAGAAAAAAAATTAATGTAGAATATATATTAAACATTTTTATATCTATAAAACATTACTTCACTTTAAGCATAATTTGGCTTCCTCTACTCATCAAATTTTCTTTATCTCTACTTACTGATGTACACCATCCACTTGTACTGAACTAAATACATATCTGATGAAAAGGCTAGCATTATAAAAATGAAAAATGGCTTCATTAGATGGCATAAGTTTAATTAAAGTAAATGTAGGGCACATCAATTTTTCCACTTGATTCACCAACCAATGGAAAACAAACTGAATGCATTCATGTACACAAAAACAAAGTAACATTAGCTTATGTGAAAGAGAGAGAGAGAGTGAAAGAGAGAGGAAAATAAAAAAAACATAATAGTTAAAAATATCCCTAATATTTCATTCTTCCCAAATAAAACAAAAGCTTTTGTCTTATTTTTTTATTTCAGCTTTCTCTTATTGAAAAGACCCACAGTGTATCCATTCACATTGTTATATTTACATATTTTGGTTCATATTTCAGGGAGTTTTATTCAGGAAGAGTTAAAACACAAAAGAACCTTTTCTTTTGATATTTTTTTGGTTAACATTGCATCTATTCTTTAGCATTTAAAAGCAACGTTTTAATGTTCAAGACATACAGCATGAAAAATGTTAAATAGAGGAAGAAAGCAACTCTAAATCTGTGAAAAATGATCAACTTTTAAAATACAGATGATTCCCAAGCCAATTTTTATGGAAGAGCCTTTTTCGGTAGCGGCTCGTACCGAGAATATGCTGTTTAAATGTAGGAATATAAATAGAATCCTTTAAAATGCAATCTCACACATTTCCTTCCATGTTCATCATAGTAACCTTGAGCATTGTCTCTTTTTAAAGAAGTACTATTGTTCGGGATGTGCGTTGTGGCGCAGTGGATATCAGCTCGGAACGAGAAATCGGGGAACCGAGTTCGAATTCCAGTTGAATTCATTGCATTCACTTACGCGCAAATACCCTTGGGAAAGGTATTAATCCGTCTCTTCCTTCCAGTTATGGGTTAAATAACAGGACAGATTGGGTTCTATAGCCTTGGTCGGCAACCAGTCTACCGCAGAAAGCAATGGCAACCTACTGCGGGATAATCTTCTGCCCAGTCAGTCATGTCTCTTTCGAGACATGATCGCCCAAGCATGTATTGCGCATGGCACTTAAGTGACTGACTGACTGACTATTATTGTTCTACTTCCATCTGCCAATTCAATATGATTTGCAGGATTAAAATCATTATTGAAACTTATAAATTTATATTCATCAGTCATAACATGAGTTGTGGCTCCACAGTCAACAAGCAATTGGTTTTTGTTGGAAATGGTATCTAGTCCAATTGAAAACAGAAATTAATGGTTCACATTTTTTACGAAACAAGCTTTCTTTTTGCTTCTGCTCAGTATTTTTATGCCCAGGTTTGTGACTAGCATGGCAGTATTTTGTTATATCATTTTGAAGGGAAATTATAAGATAATTCTGAGATTTACTTTAGCAGTCAGGGCCTCTATGCCCAGGTTTACCACAAGTAAGACAGGTAGTAACATTAGTGTGTGGCTTTAGTCTTGGTGTTCCGACAGCCATCATGACATTTTCACGATTCTCTGGCATCATCTTTTCAGTTTCTTCAAAGCTTTGCAATGCCACTTTAAATTCACTAAACATTACTAGTTTGTCTTTCTGAGCAATAACCGTTGTAAATGGCTTAAATTCTTACAGGTCTTTTAGAACCATAGCTATTAGCAGACTATTACTAATCATCTCCCTGTAGGTTTTTAAAGATGCCACATTTTCAGCTCTAATAATATAACCAGTAATATTTTTGGCATTTGCTTTGCATAGGGAGGTTAATTCAGTATACAAGGAAATTAATTTTGATTTTCCTTTTAGGAAATTTCCCTCTCAAAATTTGAAGAGCTTTTCTGTCATTGTCAGGGGCTTCTTTCATAACAGATTTTTATCATTGAGAAATTGGATTAATTTGGCAAAAGCATTTGCATTCTTTTCACAGTACTTTTTGTCATTGGAATCATCAAATGCTTCCAAGAGTGTTTTGTATAGTTTTTTGATTTACATGTATCCTAAGAATTTTACCTCCCATAGTTTGTATTTTAATTGATCACAGTTAAAACGGTCTATTCCTGGGCTGATAACCTGTAGAGCGAGTGAAATATATATATATACATATATAGATATGTATATGTATGTTCAGTATAGCACTCCATTTGGAGCAGTAAAGAATTTATTCAATTTTACTCTGCTGATAGGTTTAGTAAACAAAATGTCAACATTTTCATCTGATGAATTATAGTTCAATTTTATTGTACCATTTTGAATTTCAGTCCCTATAAAGTGGTACTTTATGTCTACATGTTTTGAATGTTGAAGGTAGACTGAGCTATGGTACCTTGATTATTATGATAGATAGTGTCTTGCTCATTTTCAGTTGCATTAATTATGATGTCTAATAATTGAATAAGGAATTTTGCCTCTTGTATTACAGCCACCAACACAATATACTCAGCTTTGCATGCTGACAACACTATTGTAATATGGCAGCAGTCTTTCCAGTTTCCCCAATCAATGTCACAAAAACCTCTTAAAGTTAGTGGCTTACTAGATTCATTAAAAACCAAACAGGGTCTTTTTGTCCCTTTCATAAACTTGTTTGTCTCTTATCAAACAGGCCATGGTTGGATTCCTGGAATATTGCATCATTTTTGTTACCACATAACTGATATTTGGGCAAATGGTAGTCGTAAAGTATATCAGGCTGCCAACTATCTCTCAGTAATATTTTCAGTTGCAAGGGTAGAATGAGAAAGGAAAAAGAACAAGATACATGAGTTGATGGGGAAAGGACAAGGGAAAAACTGGAGTCAAATGGACAAGAGATGGGAATTGACATTGCATTTAAATTCTTGGAGGTTGTAGCTGTCAGGGAAGCAAGTATATGGAAGGGAGTTCCACAGGTGGGAAAGTGCAAGAGAAAAAGCTGTTGGAGTAGAAGTGGTGGTTGCATTTAGTTGATTTAACTGTAAAAAAGTGAGACCTTGTTGCCAGTCTGGTTGCCTGAGTAAATTTTTATGGAGGAAATATCAATGAGGTAAGCTTGTTGAAGCAGAAGCCATGAAAATATTTGTAGAAGAAACAGAGAGAAACCACGTTCAGCCGGTGAGAAAGTGGCTGGAGTCAAGCTACCAGGTCAGGACCAGTCACTTTACAGATTCTCCTTTGGAGCCTGTCGAAAACCCAAGTTGAATAACAGTAGCGCCGGACCAGATATGACAAAAGTATTCAATGCACAGTCGGATCGTTGATTTGTATATATACAAGATGGACTCAGGTGGGAAAAACTACCTGGCCCAACACAGAGACCCAACCTTCCTAACAGTCGATTTAGCTATTGATTCAATGTAATGGTTCCACTTGAGGCCAGAAGAGAGGGTGAGACCAAGGAGGTGCAGTGTATTGCTTTCAGGAGGACTCACTTGGTCCATGCTGCTGGGGTGGGAGTGGGAGTAGAAGGGACTGCCTGTGGTGGTTGACAGCTTCATTTTAAAAGCATTAAAATTTACAAGCCATTTCTTACCCCAGTCTACCACAGAGTGGAGGTTCTTGAAAACATCACTGAGGTTATCTTTGGCCACCTATCCAATGATAGGTGTCATCAGCATAGATGCCTAGTTGGGATTTGATCATGTTAAGGAGGTCATTTATGAAGATAGAATGTCAGGCCTAGGATAGAGCCCTGGGGGACACCAGTGTTCATGTGGTAGGATGTGGAGGCATCCTACCACATGAAGGTTCAAGACGACCACATCATGAAGGTTCAAGACGACCTTCATTATGCGGTTTGATAGGAAAGATTGGATCAAATCAAGTAAGCGTTCAGTGATACCATAACCCAGTAGCATGCACAGAAGGCCAGCGTGCTAAACCCTATCAAATGCTTGGGAGATATCCAGGGCAACAGCTCGAGCTTTGCCAGACTTATCAAGGGCCTGGTATATGTACTCAGTGATGGTCGTTAGCATATCGGCAATAGACCTGCCAAAACTGTGTCTGAAAATAGTTTATGAGCAGTAAGATATTGAAGTATTTCAACACTGATAATAGCCTTGAACACATTTCTGAAAATTGGTAGGATGATAGCGCAATAGTTGAAAGGGTCTGAGGGTTCCTCCAAGTTCTTAAATGCAGAAACCACAGAAGAGGACTTCCAGCAGGCAGGAAAACAGGAAGCAGATACACAGTAATTAGAGTTTAGAGAGGACAGAAGAGAGTTCAGGGGGCACATTTCTTCAGGACAATGATTGGGATTCTGTCACCTCCGCTCGCTTTATGGGGGATCAAGTTTTGAAACTATCTTAGATACCAGAGAGGGGGTTATGTGAACATCACTCAGTTGAGCCTCAGTTCTAAGAGAAAAGTCGGGTGCGGATATTTCAGTTGTTCAACATACATTAGCAGAGTCATCAATAGTCTTTGGAGCTGAACTTGCAGGCAGCTATGCGCTGCCTCAGTCTCTCAACAAACAGCAGCTTAGTGTCATTCAAGATCCTCTTACACTCATTACAAGCAGAGGCAAATAGGTGCCTATTATGGTCATAGCTTTGAAACAGCCAGAAAAAGTTGTTCCTGGGAGCAAAGGCGGCCAAACAGACAGAAGAGAACCAGAGGGAAGAATGAGGTTTGGGACAGAACTTCCTGATCAGTATGAAAGCATCAATGCCAGCTTTCACACAGGAAGAGATCTCAGAGGTGCAGTCCTCAACTGGGAGACTGAACACTTTCCACAAGAGACATCGCATAGGAAATCGCAGAACGAACCCGTTTGCTCTTTGGTAGCAGTAGAAAATTCTGTTGGTGAGAGGCTCCGGGTGGGGAGGTGGTGAAGAGAGATGTTAATAAAAATGACAGCATGATAAGAGTTATTCAGAGGGCAAAGCTACGAGAATTAGGAGTCAGGTACGGAGGTGAGGCAGAGATCTAATAGAAAAGCGTGTCCTGAAGGGATATTGGGAAAGCACGTGGAGAAATCCACCACTTGCATAAGCGATTGAGAAATAGCAAAATTCATGGCATGAATGCCAGCAGAATCAGTGACAGTCTTCTAGCCACTTGGCATGGTGGGTTTTAAGATCTCCAAACACATATACATTAGCAAATGGGTGGGAGGAAGTAGGCTTATCTATATTATCAGAGATGCTGTCTAGCAGGAAGCAGTCAGGAGAGGAAGGGAAACAGTACAAAAAAAAAAAAAAAAAAAATATCTGACTTGAGACGTAAAAGCAGAGGCACATGTATGGGTGGTCAGGGGATTCAAGAGATGTCACCCGAGCTAGAGGGAGGTGTTCACCTACGTAAACCCCCAGACTATAATCCTTAAGAGGGGAAGGTAGCCAAGAATCAAGAAGGGAATTGAGGGGTTAAGATTAGTCTCACAGAGCACTTTTTGTGGAGGAAAGATTCCATGCTACAAAAGTTGGTACAAATACCCCAGATGTTCTTGAAGGAAATGTTGAGAGGTTTAGATGATTTCACTTTGCCTGGTTTAGATTTTTTTTATTGAAATACAGTTGTTCCTATTTGTTGTTGGTGAGGAGAGACCTCAAGTAGAGGAGGCAGATAGTCATTGATTGCGACCTGTGCTGGAAGAGAGATGGTATGGGCTGCAGCAAAGTGTGGCCTCGGGGTTGCCCACCGAAATCACTTACAGGGACATCAATACATGCGTGATATGGCACTGCAAGAACCCTGGTATTATGCAACTGTCGATCAGAGAAGCCGCTCTTGAAGCTACGCAAGAGTTAGGGCTCCTAACTAATACTAACCACGCACATCACAGGAAAATCGTGGAAGCACCAATACTGAGGTCTGAAGAGAGGAAGAGAGCTGGAAATCACTTCCTGAACAGGGAACAAGGGATGAGCTTCAATAGAGGTGGAAGGAGTGTGAACCAGGTGATAATATTGTTATTAAAACCAATTACTAATCATAAAAAAAACTAATTACAATTCAATGCTCCACAGTATTTTAAAAGAATTTTTGTGTTTACATATAAAAAGTCAATTTTTGTAAATATGAATGTCTACAAATAACATTATCAGAAAATAAGAGACGTACCTATAATAAGTTTTAATTTTCTCAGCAAGTGTCAAGTAAGGCTATAAAGTCATAGTACATAAAATTCAATAAAATATTAGATTGCTAAAAATATTTTTTAAATTAAGATTACTGGGTAGTAAACAAAAATTTTAAACTAAAAGTAATACTGGTTTCAATTATGATTAATTAAACTTTAAATCAGTTAATATTCCAAACACTTCAGAAAAGAATATTTTGAAAATAATTTTTTAATTAAGAGAATTATTTTGTGTTGACAGATGTATCAATATAGACAAATTTATTACAAATTGTTACTGATAAAGAGGGAAAAAAAACAAGATTAAAATCAATTTGAATTCTGTTTGAAATACACTAAAGTAATTCACTTATTGGGAATATTAAATTCCATGAACTTGGAACTAATACTAAAATTTAAAAAAGATTATATATTTTTGAAAATGCATTTTAAAAACTTAGGTATCACTTTTTTTTGGTGTGTGGAGGGGGGGGGTTACTATATTAACATATGATCATAAAAGCAAGAGGAATAAAACACCTGTAAAAGAAATCTGGTAACACAAGTGCAAAGTAGTACTAAATTTACCTTCAATGACAGTATTTCTTTTTTATTTCTCTCTCATATATATATATATATATATATATATATATATATAGATGATAAAGTTGACTTATTTAATTGTTCAAACAAGAGTTTGGCCCTAGAATAGAAATCTAGGCAACATAAAAACACAATCATAAAAACGTTACTTTCACTCATTCAAGTTGACCCAGATTTCAAGCATGCACTTTTTACATTTGGAAATAATTATTACTTTAAAATTCAAATATATATATATAACTTTTTCTATTGCACTTTACCAAACAACATAATCATAAAAAAATACATTTTTTTCTTTTTAAATATAGTAATGGTTATAGGAAAAAAAACTTTTAAAAGTTACACAGTAAACAAGTAGCTTGAGAATGAATTTGCCCAATGGTTATGACAAGATGATAAATAAAAACAGATCACAAAATATATGTCAAAGATTAATTTTGGACTCAGAATTATAAATGTTAGGAAAATACACAATTCTGACAAGATATTTCATATTATCGCAAATAGAACTTAGAAATTCTTTTAAATTTCACAAGAGACCTTAAGAATAAAAAGTAAATAAACAGAAAAATCTAATCAAATATTTTAATGTTTCCATCTAAGCAAAAATCAACCTTCATAAAGTGTGATCCCAAAGTAACATGTAAATATTTTAAAAGGTGTTTTCAGTCATTTCAAAAATGACATCAAACATACAGTAATGTAACACTATTGGACACTAAGTTTTCAAAGAAAAGAATTTCTATTATTGCTACTAACTTCAAACTAGTTGCATATAATAAATACTTATAATTTACTATGCATAAGAAGAAAAAATGTTTGTTTAAAGATGAATTTATAAACAAAAACAATAAGTAACATGTAAAAGTTTTGGGCAATAAAAAGCATTCAATATTTAATAACATATTCCTTATTTGATATGACAGATGTCAGACATTTGGAATAATTTGAAATTAAACTTGCAGAAATTGCCAATTTCTAAGAGTCTTCTACAGATTTTCTTTATGATTTAGGTCAGGCAACTGACTACAATTCTAAAACTTTGACCAATGCCACTCCTCCAGTATCTTTTAGAGCAGGTGTCAACAACTCATTCAACCCCGCGGGCTGGATTGGATTGTGTTATAATGACAGGTCGCAGGCCAGACAAAGGCCATTAACAAAAAATTAAGGAAAATTACATATGCAGACCCCTGTCAACCTAAATATTTAAAACCATAATGAAAATAAACAGAGAAATCAGAAAAACAAAAGAAAATCTAAAACTAAAAAAAAACACCTAACAAGGAACGTCAAAATACTTCAAAGTGAAAAAAATCAACCGAAGTGAAACGGATGAAATTTTTTTTTTTTTTTATATGCGTTTCACCCCGAGCAAGGCATGTCACTGCCACTACTGCGCAGGGGGCTACATAGAGTAGAGAAAGGATGGTTAACTATAGGAAATGTCAGAGGGTGGGTGATAGGCGGGTAAGGATACCGAGAATGGTTAAATATAAGAAATGTCAGAGGGTGGGTGATAGGCGGGTAAGGATACCGAGAATGGTTAAATATAAGAAATGTCAGAGGGTGGGTGATAGGCGGGTAAGGATACCGAGAATGAGGGTTGGGTAGATGAGAGTGTTCTGAGAATAATTGGGAGTTAGTGTGATAGGAGGTGTCTATTGACCCTACATTTAAATACCTGGAGATTGTAGCTGTCGGGAAAGTAGACATGTGGAAGGGAATTCCACAGGCGGGAAGCGCGAGAAAAGCTGTTGGAGTAGAATTTACGGTTACATCTTATCTGTTTAACTGTAAAAGGGTGGGACTTAGTTGCTAATCTAGTATCTCGTGTAAATTCGTGCTTAGGCGGCACCAGTGATCTAAGTTCATCGGAGCAGAAGCCATGAAAGTACTTGTAGAAGAGGCACAAGGAAGCCACATCACGCCAATGAGAGAGTGGTTGCAGCCGGTCTGCCAAGTCAGTATCAACCATGTTACAGATCCTCCTTTGTATTTTGTCAAGAAGCCCAAGGAGAGCAGCAGGGGCACCCGACCAGATATGGCAGCAGTATTCAATACACGGGTGGATGGTAGATTTGTATATGTGCAGGATAGATTCAGGTGGGAAAAACTTCCGGGCCCTGCACAGAGAGCCGACTTTCATAGCGGCAGATTTGGCAATGGATTCGATATAGTCATTCCATTTGAGGTCCACCGAAAGTGTAAAGCCAAGGAGGCGTAGTGTTTTACTCCCCGGGAGGCAAGCCTGTCCCATGCTAATGGGAGGTAGATGCGATTGTCTATGGTGGTTAGTTGATAACAGCTTCGTTTTAGAAGCATTGAAATTTACTAACCATTTCCTACCACAGGCCACTACGGATTGGAGGTCCTTTTCAAGCTCGGCAGCGAGGTTCGCTTTGTCGCCCACACCTGGTTTTTGATCGAGGCGAGAGTAGATTGTGGTGTCATCGGCGTACATGCCTACTTGGGATCTAATGGCATTGGGGAGATCATTAATGTACATCAGAAAGCGCGTGGGACCTAGGATAGAACCTTGAGGGATGCCCGTGTTTGTATGATAGTTTTGGGAGGCATGCCCATTTAATACTACCTTCAATGTGCGGTTAGAGAGGAATGACTGGATGAGGTCAAACAGATGTCCAGTTATCCCGTAGCTCTGCAGTTTGCATAAGAGGCCAGCGTGCCAGACCCTGTCGAACGCTTTGGAGATATCCAAGTCAACGGTTTGGGCTTCGCCATTCTTGTCAAGTGCCCGGTATATTTACTTGGTAATGGTCGTTAGCATATCAGCAGTAGACCTGATGAAGCGAAACCCGTACTGTTTATCAGAGAGAAGCCTGTGGGCCGTGAGATGCTGAATAACCTCGGCGTTGATAATGGCTTCGAAAACTTTGTCGAAGATCAGAAGGAGACTAATAGGACGGTAATTGGCGGGGTCTGAGGGTTTACCAGAATTCTTAAATATAGGAACTACACAGGAGGACTTCCAACAGGCAGGAAAACAGGAAGCAGATAGGCAGAGGTTATAGAGTTTAGAGAGGACAGAGGAGAGTTCTGGGGCACATTTCTTCAGTACTATGATTGGGATTCCGTCACTGCCGCTCGCTTTGTGTGGGTCAAGTTGTGCAATTAACTTGGAGACCAGCGAGGGTGTAATGTGGACGTTATTTAGTTGAGCCTTAGTTCTGGGTGGGAAGTCGGGTGTAGGTATTCCTAACGAGTCCAGTGTCGAATTGGTGGAGAATCTACGGGCAAAGCATTCAGCCTTGTCCACTGGGGAGGTGAGGTTTGAAACTTATTGAAAATTGTACCATAAACGAACAAAACACACACATCAAACAAAAATTAAACACATATACCCATACATACGAGTACAAATAGTTGCAAACATATACACTTACGTATGATAAGTTAAGAACATGGCCCATTGAAAGATTCCAGCAATTTACATAGGGTAGGTGGCAGGGGTAAGCGATGGGAGGCTTGCTGTTAGAGGAATTAAATAGAAAGCCGACTGAGACAACATTGTCCCTTTGAAGGTATCCCTGCCTAATGTCTATTGCCAGTCAAATCGGTTCAGTTTTTTTTTTTTTTTTTATACACAGAAATGGAGGTGATTAGGTTTTGATTGTGTTTTTGCGGTCATAGTATTCAAATTCGGTTGGGTGGATCAGAGGAAGATAATAGCAGGCCTTTTGTTGAATTCGAAAGCCTCGTATCTCATGCTAAAAATAGAGCCATTGGTAATCGGGCTCGCAGGCCCGTCAAAATGCCTTTGCGGGCCGGATCTGGCCTGCAGGTTGCCAACCCTTGTTTTAGAGAAAGAGAAAACAAAAAAACAAAAAAAAACTTCTTAGTAGTTTGAGTTTCCTTTGATAATAAACAGTGAAATAAAACTGCTCTTTTTTAATCATCTGGGAGAACCCCTTTTATCTTTGATCAGCATGGCTGATGCTAACCTCCAGAAGAGTGACTTGTTGCACCTTCTCAGACTATTATTTTCCGCTGATATGAAAGGGAAAGATTGTATTGAATCAATTACTAGGTTTCCTGTTAGAAAGTTGGTTCACTATATGCTGAATATTTTTTCCTGCCTGAATCTATCTTACATATTTATAAGCCTACCATTCTTCCTTCCTTGGGACATTACTGACACATCTAGTCTAGTGCTCCTGTTATATTTAGAGATTCTTGATAAAAATTTTAAAATTCTGCAATGTTATTGATCCTGACCTGGCATCTCAACTTCAGTAATTTTCCCAATGCTGTAACAGCTTCCCTTTGCCTGTGCTATAAATACTTTCATGATAATTGTCCTGACAAACTTTCATTTATGGTTACTTAGACTTTATAAATTTGCAGCACTAGATTGTAAGATCCCATTATTTCACAATTGAAATGGCTAGATGTAGTCCTATGCTGATATTTACTTTTATTGCCCTTCTTGCTTGTGGGATTCTTCCAGCTTCCTAGCAACTTTGATCTTCAAAAATTTAAATGTAATGTCAACTGTTATCTTCTGTCTTAATTCTTGTTTTTATTGTTTTCTCCTTAATAGTGTAGTTTTTTTTTCCTCATATTCTCTAACCTTCAGTCGCCCTTTTTGTCTTAGTAGCTTTATTGCTTTGCTTGGAGGGAAATGATTTTTTTGTTTAATAGTGTGTGTGTGTGTGTGTGTGTGTACCACTGGAGTAAAATAAATCTAAATCCATTAACTGTCAGAATGGTATTTTTAGGTCATAGAAACTGTTTCTAACAAAGAGTTTGATTTCAATCTCGTCAAACCATATTTTGCCTGAAAAAAAAAAAAAAAAAAAAAAGACTTGTTCAAACTCCCTTGGACTTCAGCAGAGGGATATTTCTAGAAGTCAGAGAAAGCAGTTCTCTCTGGTAAAGGGTTCAACTAATTCTATCTCACTTTTGTGCTAACTACCTGCAGATATCTCTCAAAGTTCTCCTCAGATTGTGAAGGGTTTGTGCATTATTTTCCAATTAATGTATCTAACTCTTCATTCACTTTTTTACCATTTGAAAAGGGTCATCAGGTTTCTTTCATTTTCAAAGGATAATTGTAAATCATACTGATGGGAATCTTGAGCTCATTAGAAATCTTGATATCCCATTCCATGACTATGATGGCCAATTATCACTTCATGAAATTCTTGAAAGAACTTTACCATTGTTTAAATTGCTGCACATAACCATTCAAAATGCAAACACAAATTGTCAGTCATGGTGCATAGTGCAGTCTGAGTGGTCAATAGAAATTGGCAAAATAATTTGTATAGAATTCAATCCCAATCTATGATTTTCATTCCTCTTCCTCTATATTGTCAGAATACTTTCAAATGTTACTTTCTACTTGTCAATAAATTTATGCGTAGACAAATATTTCATTATTTTATTTATATATCATACATCCCAAATATTATATTCGGCTTGGGTTTTAGGTCAATAACAGTAATGGAAGTTATTACTTGTAAAAAATAAAATGTAACCAATACTTTTGTGTTCCTGCATATGCAGGTTATTATATTATTACATTTTTAAGCCATTCATTCATGACATGTAAATCTGAGAATACAGGCAAAAAGAAGAAAGGAAAGATGCTGAATCAAATAAATTCCAAACTGTAGAACTCTGTTATTCTCAAGTGGCAGCAGTGAAAGACAAGGCAAATGATAATCAAATTGAAGTCTTCTAAATTATTAAGAGAAAGAAAAAGTCAATCTTAAGCTCTAACAAAAAAAGAAAGCATTTGCAGCAGAACGTCAACTTAATAGGAAAAGTTGCAAAATCAAATTGAGTTAACCGTGTGTGTATGACCCAGTTTTGCGCATTTTTCTTTTGCTTCAAAATTATTTCCATTTTATGATGTGCATTGGACACTCAAAAACCAGAGATTTTAGCTTTTCTCCTAAAGGAATAGATATTGATTTCAGTTTATTAGATGGCCTCTAATTAGCACACAACAAGAAATCTTTTTTCTACAAGAAATGTACAAAACATGAAAGCAGTAATTCAGAAATAGAGAAACAAATCAAAATTAAATAAACAGTTTTCAGAGACAATTGCCTTCTTTACCCAATAAATACTTTGTTTTTTTTATGATCCTTTCATAGCTTTTCTGTTTATTGGCTTTCTAAATGAGCTTTTACCTGCTTCATCTCACATTTCTTGACAGGCTCCTGCTATTAATCTCAGGGTTCTCAACAGGCTCCAGAAGAGAATCTGCAATGTAATCAGTCCCGACCTGGCAGCTCGACACCAGCCACTTTCTCACTGATGAGATGTGGCTTCCCTCTATCTCTTCTACAAATATTTTCATGGCTTCTGCTCCAACGAGCTTAACTCCCTGGTGCCCCCTGTACAAGATTTTATTTGAGCAACAAGACTGGCAACAACATCCTCACGCATTTATAGTCAAAACAACCAAATGCAGCTGCCACTTCTACTCCCTCAGCTTCTTTTCTCACATTTCCCACCTGTGGAACTCCCTTCTGTATACTTGCTTTCCTGATAGCTACAATCTCCAAAAGTTTAAATGCAACGTCAATTGCCATCTCTTATCCCCGTGACTCCCATATTTCTCTTATCTTTTCCACAACCCCCCCACCCGAATCTTCTTGTTCTCCCCTTTTTTACTCTCACACAACTCTCTTCACACCAGTATTCCCATCCTTCTCTTGCCCATTATCTGACACCCACTGTAACCAGTCCCTCTGTGTTTTCACACTCCTCCTAGATAACCCTTCATTCTCTTATGTAGCCCTCTGCATACCAAAGGTAGTACTGTCTTGCTTGGGATGAAATAAAAAACAATATCTAATAAGAGATAAAAGAGATTTAAATAGACAAGTCGATAGGAAGCAATCAGTCCAGATATAAGTAACAAAACAAAATAATTAAACAAAGATAAACATTTAAAGTCCTTTAAAACAAATTTAATTTGTAAATTAAATTTGTTTGTGTACAAAACAAGAAACTCATCTCACCTGGGTCCACAAAACTGTTGTGGTAATATTAAAATTAATACTGCTGAAATATTATGGGAACCAATAGTTTAAAGTGACCATATACAAAGTAATCCATAATAAAAATAAAGAGTATAAAAAAAAAAAAAAAGAAATAAAATAACTGAACTAATTAAAATAAAATTTTAGAAATAGTTCTATGTAAAATAAAGTTATTTTCCAACTTAGCAGAATAATTAGATTTTTAGACTAGATCTAGTGCAGGTGTCTTCAGACACCTGCACTAGATTTAACTGATGGGTTATTATCTTCAACAAATTAAAAAACGAGAAAACAAAACGAGAAAAAAAAACTACCAAACATTATGCAAGGAATGTTTTCTTGCATTACTTTTATAACAAGAACCTAACATCACATACATAATATCACTTTACGAGCTAAATAGGAAATTAACCAATAGAACCATTTACAGAATACTAGAGTCCCACTGATAATGGGCATTTTTTTTCCAACATTAAATTAAATAATTAAGAATTTGTCCTTGAATGCAAATTTAAGGAATTCAATGAATTTGCTTTGTATTCATTAACATAATTAACAAGACAGTAAAAGTTGGTGGGAAAAGGAGACAAGAAATACCAGCTTTGAGTTTCATTAAAAAAATATTTTTATATAATGAATAAATTCTATTATTTTAACCAGAAATGCATCACTGAAAAAAACAATAGTGTTGAGGTGATGTCAAATTATTTATGCTCATTGAAATTTAAAAAAGCATACATTGCTGTGTTAAGCTTTCTGTTATAGAGATCAGCTGTTGCAAAAATGAACCCACAAAACTTACAATGAAATAAAAAGCAATGATTGCATAAACAGAGATTTTAATAATTTTTTTTTAGAATAAAAATAAATAAAAAGTCCTACTTAGGAATAAATTGAAAAAAACTGACAGTGAAAAATTCTTTTACAATGTGCATCTGAAATTCATCCAAGAAGAATAGAGACAGAAAAAAAAGAAAAAAAAAAAAAAACTACACAATTTTTTAACAATGGTAGTCTTTTTATAAAACAACTGCAACTCACCTTGTCACGGTTGCTTCAAAGTTCTGCAAGCAAGCAGCTGAAGTCTCCACATTCAGGTGTCAATCTGTCACAAAGTGAGTGTGCTTCAGCTAACCCTGCAGTAATGCTGGGTCAGACAGGTGCTGCAAAAATGAACACAATCTCTTCAATAAATTGGTTATAAAATGTTTTGAAAGACATTTGCATTTAGTTAAGCATTCAACAGAAATATTCATTTTGCATATGTGCAAACAGAAGTTTTAGGCAGCAAAGTTAAAATATATTTCATTACAAAAATTTTATATGTGGAGAAAAGCTTGTCATAAAAGGATTCACGACTAAAGATTGAACATTTTTCTACATTGAACTTAAAACTGTTGTAAAAGTAAATAAACAAAATGAAAATATATAAAGAACATATTTTAATTGAATTCACTCCAAGTAAAGCCACAAGGGGTTACCAAGTGTAAACGAATTAGAAAGCAGAAGCATTACTGAGGAGTGAGAACAATAGAAGAATGATCAAGAAGATAGTAGATAATTGGCACTGCATTTCAATTTTTGAAGATCAAACTTGTTTGAAAAGCAAGAAACTAGAAGAGAGTTCTACAAGTGAGAAAAACTGGTAGCATAAGACTTATGATGACATCTTGTCAATTCAACTGTAAACGTATATAACAGATAATAGATGGTATTTTTGTCGGGTAAATTCCAATATAGACAAACACAAGAAGAACTCCATGTTGAATTTTTTATTAAATTTAACAGAGTAATATAATCTTGAAAAAAATCTATGGGTAATAAATATTTTGCAGCTAAGCAGTTGCTCCTCAGACCCAAATCATAGAAAAGTCAATGTTTAAAATCATCCAGAAAATCGTCACATACAGACACTCACGTGCCCATATCTAGACCATAGATGCTGTGTGTCAATCTAAGACACTAACTTTAACCTCCTTTCACCTTATACTTTTTGTTCTCCTTTTCTTTCCTTTTTTTCTTTCAAAATTTTTCTATATTTTTTTTTTTGAACAAACGAAGAAAATCTTTTTGTAGATTACCATTACAAATATCTATTCTCGATATGGGCATGGAAGCATCTATATACAGTAAAAATTTCAGATCAAAATTTAGCTAATAACTGTATCAGTCCACAGACCCATCCTTGTATTTGCATGGACAAAATGAAGAGCAAAAATAAAACTTTGAAAAAAATATGTTAGTAATTCAGTCTTCCTTAGTCGTGAAGTCAACAACAACCACCAAATGATTTTATAATTGGTGAAACATTTATTTTCTAAACAGTTCAGGAAAACTGACCATAATCATGTTTCGAACTCTTAGTAACCATTTTAGAATAAGTTAAAGTTTCAAAAAGTTGGTGTGTGTGTGTGTTTTTTATTATAACATTAATCTTATACACATTAAGAGAAAAAGCAGCAGTACATGGTAATATTTACTGAAAATTTATTCCATCATAAGCCAACACATATTTTCAATTTTCTCCCAAGATATTAACCCAACACTGGATTGTTCCTATTAGTTCTTGACATTAATTCACAACTCCAGTTGGAATAGGCATAAAACCTAAATATAAACCTGAATAGTACTTGAATTAATTTTTAGAAGAATTATGTAAATCCCTATAGACAATTCAAATTTATAAACTTGAAAAATACAGTTCAGTAATAAGCAGTAATCATTTTCTTAAAAAAAAAAAAAAAAAAAAATTCCAATGTCATAGTGGACAGTTCACAGAGCTGCCAAGCTCTATGTAACAGATAATATCTGGCCAATGTTCAAATATATCAAACACTGGAATGAACATAGCAAGGGAAGGGCAAACAAAATTGTCTGCAAAATCTTTTGCCTCCAATTTCCAATGCCAACTGACACCATTCTACGAGAGGGAAAATGCACATATTAAACATTTATTATATATTAACAATCTGTTGCCAGAATATTTTTAACATTGATAATTATTTTCTCTTTTATATTATCCTTAAGAGATAGAAAAAATTAATTATCAATACTCAGTTTAACTTCTGATGAACTCATCTCCAAAGAATAAAGAAAAATGTTGGACTAAATTAGTCTTAGGTTCAAATCCTGCCCTTTTGACTTATTTTCATAGAATAGAAGTTTGTACAAAACACAAAGTCATGAAGAAATTTGAATTTCCATATTAAAATTACTTTTAAACATGAAGCAAATAATCTGACATTTAAAGTTAAAAAAAAATACAAACCTAAACAAAGGGTTCTTATTACATGAACAGCAGTGAAAACTGAATATGTAAACAAATTTGAAGATAATGGCAGTAAACATTAAAGTTCAAATAATCTTTTGTAAAAGCAGTTTCCATTTGCACAATTTAGTAGCAATTTGGGCATTTGTCTTTTTGAGAAACATTTTAGGAACTGTATGATCAATATTAGATAGTTTCACCCCATACTTGAATACCGAGAAATTATTTACTTTCCAATAAAAACTGAACACGAGATCTGAATAAAATAATATTCAGTAAAAATAGTTCAAACAAATTCAAATGCTACAAATCTGATGACATTTGATAAATTTGTTTAACATGATCATTTTCTATGTATCCTTCACAATAGCACAAGATTTTTTAGTTTTCAAATAAAAATCATAAAAATGTAACTAGTATGAAAAAAGAAGAATATCAAAATATGCAAGAAACTCCTAAATAATATTTGATTTTCAACTTTGAGAAAATAAAGTATTTACTTCCTGAGTTATCTTTGACACCACCGTGCTCCTGCCATTTATTAAAATTCTACATAAGAGGGAGATATGAAGCCATTATAAAAGAACATAACACAAAATTGATTTATCAAATATTTGTTTATCCTTAGACCCAACTATTTAAATATAGTTAAACAAAATCATTATTACTTAAACATCAGAGAATAGATAAAGACATTTGGTATGCATCTAGTTATCATCAATATACCCTTGGAATAATAACTGTAAACAAAAAAGTTACAAATGTTTAGAATATTTTTAATTGTAACATTCTTTATAAGAAAAAAATGAACCCAGTTCATAGGATGGAGGCATTTAAACATTAAAAATTTAATAGGATGCAAGAAGAGTTGTCACTTAAACAAGTAAGTATGGAAGATTAGAGTGGCTAAGAACAATTGTCACAAATACAAGACATTCTAAACTGAAAATGAGGTCTTTGATAGACTGAACCTCTTAGGTGTTAAAAATGTTCAAATCACATCAGCAGGGTTGACAATAGCAATGTTAATAGTTGCTATGGCTTTCAGTTTCCACATATTTTAAGTATATCTGAAGATTTTTTTTTTAGTTTTTTATTTTTAAGTCACACCCCAAAAAGAAAAATAAATTAATGGAGGGTCAACCCCTCCATTTACTTTTTTTTTTTGTTACAGATGTGGGACTTGATAGATGATAATGCTCAAAAGTCAACTATCAAGTCTCTCTATAGAAGATACACTAAAACTTCAGTTTTGAAACCAGTCACACAAAATACTCATCTGCAGAGATTCACAAACCTTAAGTAAGCTTAAAATCTTTGTTACATTTGATCTCAGGTGGGAGAAAAAAAATCTGAGCCAATATCTGAAACTTTTTCCTAAAGAATTAAAAAATAAGAGAAATTATAAATATCTATTATTTACAAGTTTTTGTTGAATACAGTTTTAACTGATTAAGATATCAGTTAAAACTATATTCTTCCAAAAATAATAGTGCTATGCTAATAAATCTAACAATAAAAACAAATATTGTTTACACTGAAAGCTACCATTTCATACTTAGCATCTTAATTCCAAATCAAGTCAGTGTTGCCTTTACTGTTGAATGCTTTACACTATCTAGTAGTTATAGCTCAAATAGCAAAAGATAAATCTAAAAGATGGCCTAAATTAAACAGATGGATATGAAAAGCAATGTTAAAAATCTGGTCATTCATCTTTCTTGTATTGAAAAGAACAACAGTTCAAAAGAATTTCATAGAATTTATTTTGTAAGTCTTATTCAAAACTATGTCATAACACATTTACTGTCTAACCAAATGTGTCACATGACAACTGCATCCAATTATAAGTGAAACTGAATATGAAAATATTGTCAAGGTTGACTGCTGGATCAGATAAATCTACCTAACCAATTTATTTTACTCTCAGGTGAATGTTAAGTAATGACCCTTTATTTCTTTATCATCCAAACAAGTCTCCTTTGTCCTAGTTATCTAACACCAATGAACTTTATGATAATGTCAGAAAAGCAGGCAGGAATAAATGTGTTCATTGTTGCTGAAAAAAATGACTTCATCTTTACAGACAAAATGTAATTTTCTCAGTAATACAAAAACCAAATTATGTGGACAGCAACAGCTGGCTTTTTAAAGTTTTAAAATATCCCTTAAGGCATTTTTTTTCTATATTTTTGCAGTTACAAAAGTAACTCATTAATTATAAGCAATTTAAACTGAAATAAATTAAAATTGTTGATAGAATTAATATTACAACATCAGGAGAACTTCTCCTGATGATGTGTTTGAAGTCCAAACACTAAAACAGCCATATGATTGTAGAGAAGAGGACATATATAGAAGAAATTATGTACATGTTCTAAAACATTATATATATATATATATATATATATATATATATATATATATATATATATATATATATAAAAATGTGAGGGTTAAAAGGGAGTACTTAGTACTTGATATAATGCAAGAATATCATAATGATAAAATGAGTCAATTATTTATAACTTTATACAGGGACTCATGCATGCAATTACAAGTAATCCTTAATATTTTAAATTTTGAAAATCATTTTTGGCATATTAATTATTTTAAAACTGTTTCTAAATCTTTAGATTTCAATCATCCCAGCTCACCTGCTATCCTCTTTTGCTACACCTATGAGACATGCTGTACCATCTGCAAAACACTGCTCTAACAAATCCAACTCATACAGCATGCTATAAAACTCAAATTTCATTATCTTATATGATGAGATCAAGAAAAGGATACAACAGATTTTATTATACAAGTCAATGTTTTCACAACCAAATTGATATAAACTACACAATTTTATCAAAAGTTTTCAGAATTTATGAACAACATTAAAGATTAAAAGGATAAGCAGGAAAAGTGGGTTGATCAGCAAGAAAATATTTAAATCTTTAGCATTCAACACACCCAGTGAATATCGATTCAATATTTAATTCACCGTAATTTGCCCCGTGTATATACTCTATACAACAACACCATCACAAATAACTCAGAAAGTCACACAAGCAGTAAGACCGATATTTATAGGGGAAGATTTGAGAATGTTAAAGGATTAAAGCAACAAGTGCTGCAAACATCAAGAGAGGAAAGATGTACAATATTAGGAACATTGTCTACTGGTAAAAAAGTAAGTTATAACCTTTAAGAGAAATGTATAATTTGAGTGAAGAAGTACATGAAAATTAAAGTTTCAACAGTGATTTTTAATGATGAAGGTCTTCATATTGGTACCTGATGTTTAAGCCCTTCATGGAAATACTCAACCAACATGACTTAGAAGACAACAGGGAAGAGGTGGAGAAATAACACATTCAATAAGTATGAAGTACTAACCTTCAAATGTCACATGACAAAATTTGGGTCCCAATCAGATTATTAGTTTACAAATTACATTTAAGTGAAGCCACTGTTGCAAATTTTGAAAACAATGGAAAAATCTGAATTTCGTGTGTTGATAATACATTGCTTTCTGATGGGAAAAAATACTATTCAAACAAAGCAATAGCTTGATAAGTTATGAGGACTATGCTCCATCGGAAACAATGGTTAAGAAGTGGTATGCAGACTTTAAACACGGTCATACTGACAAAAATGATGCTGAATGCTCAGGTCACCCAAAATCGGCAGTTGTCCCGTAAAACACTAAAAAATTCACAAACTCATTTTGGCCGATCGTAAATTGAAGTTGCATAAGATAGCAGAGGAGCTGAACATATCAGAAGGCAGTGTAGTCACCATTTTGCATGAACATTTGTCAATGAGAATGCTGTGTTCAAAGTGGGTGCCACGTTTGCTCACAGTCAATCAAATACAATGTGGCAATGATTCAGAGCATTGTTTGCAACTGTTTCAACGCAATAAGTTTTTGCATAAATGTGACAATGGATGAAACATGGATCCACCACTTTAGAGTCAAATCAACAGTCAGCTGAGTGGACAGCAGCAGGTGAAAACTGTCCAACGCAATCAAAGACTCAAACATCAGCAGGCAAGATTTTGGCCTCTGTATTTTGGGATGTGCAAAGTATTCTGTTCATCAATTAGAAAGGAAGAACCATCAATAGAGAATATTATATAACAGTATTATTGGTATGTTTGAAGGAAGAAATTGCCAAAAAATGGCCACAAATGAAAAAAAAAAGTGATCTTTTACCAAGACAACACACCGTGTCACAAGTCAATTGCAACGATGGCAAAACTACATGACTTGCACTTCGAATTGTTTCCACATCCACCCTATTCTCCAGATCTGGACCCCAGCGACTACTGGCTGTTTGCAGACCTCAAAATCGTTCTACAAAAAAGGCATCAAAATGTTAGAAAAGTGTTGGAATCTGTGTATCACCCTAGAAGGAGAATATGTTAACTATATTGAGTGATGTGTTATTTTGGCAATAAAATTAGAAGCCTCTTCAAAGATGATGGTATAAAGATAAATGCATAGAATTATTGTAAGTTCTTGGAAGAGACATTTTAAGGATGGTACAAATTACAGCTAAGAAGCTTCCAGCAAAAGAGTTTATACAATATTCCTTCATATACAAAGCTATAAAACACACACACACACACAAATTTCAATTCAAAAGACACCAAATTAATGAAATGGGCCCCCAACCTCTCTAGTCATTAGTTTGATATAAAACTTATTAAAAGAATGTATACAAAAATAGAAAACAATTTTCAAGATCATCTATGTAAACCAAGAAATGTTAAAGTCAAAATAGAAAAGTTAAAAACCAATGGATGAGCGACTGATGAAGGTTATAAAATGCAAAGCAACCTATACCAACATGAAACTGAAACAATTTATTTAAGCATAAAATATTGTATTAATCAGGTCCATTTCTCTGGCTTATATATTGAATGTATAAATAAAAAAATTTCCAACAAGAGACTGCACTTTTCCTTTACATAAAACTTGACTAACAAAATAAATTATTAGCAATATTTTTAATGAGAATAGATATAAAGCTAAAAATCACATGACTTATTGCTCATTTAATTATAAATATATCTTGAAAATTTGGTCAACATCGATTGGTTAAGACTAATTATATTGTGAAAACATTGAGTTGCATAATAAAATCTGTGTAGTTCAGTTTAATCAACTGAATGACAGATTAGACTTGGTTAACCCATTAATAGAATTGCTTATAGATTCTCCTTTACTTCCAAGAAGATATTTAATTGAAAAAGCAAACAAAATTATCTTGAGCAATTACCACATCAGAGCATCTATTTTGCTTTTGTTACTTTAAATATCCAGATTACATGAAGAAAAGGTTAGAATGTAATTTGCAGTTATATCAACAGAGAGCCACTTCAAAGAGCTTGTACAAACTGAGAACAATCAAATTTTTTTCTCAAAACTAAAATAGCAGTGTTTTTCCCCTAAAGCATTACACAAATTTTAGTTATTGAGATTTATAATTCTTTAAGTCATTAAATAAAAACTGCTTAATCTTTATCAATAAAATTACTTGAAAGTCTGAGGAATCTGAACACTCTGTACAAACTGAATAGAATTCTAACTGCATTTACTATTTCAGATTAAATATGAGATTATATATATGCCCAAGGTTTTAAGTGCATTTTTATTTCATTTACATTATTTACACTTGAACTAAAGTCCTCATCTTTGTTGTTATCAGAACAGAATGCTTTCATCTTTATGCCCTCTGACCTTCATCAAGTGCTTATCCATCTGAGTAATCATTGTGGAATTTTGAACTAATCCCTTTATTTAATCTACAGAGATTAATCTTGTTCTGCTGACCAGGTTCCAAGATATCTCATTTCTATTTAGTATTGTGTTTTCTTTTCCCTTCAAATTTTCCATACATTTCACTTTGGAAAAAAAAAATCTCCACTTGAAAACTAATCAGAGTAAAGACTTCAACAATTTGAGAATATTTTTTTTTTTTAAACCAGAGAAATTTTAAGCCTTCATAGCTAATAGCATCAAAAATTCATGTTATTGGATTTATTTAAACTATTGAGAAAATCCTTTTCATTTGAACTCTATTAGTACAGCTTGTCTACTTCAAGTACTATAACCCAACTCAAGCAAAAAGAAACTATACAATGTTTATATACACTTCAGGAAATTATAAATCAACTTTTTCTTTTTTTCTTTTGAGATATTTTTTAACTGCTCCTGTGGAAAATTTTAACGATTTTAAAAATAAAGACTTAACATATTTACATCATTTACTAATTTTTTTTTTCTTTTAACTGTAGCAAATATTTGGGATGCCAAGCTAAAATAACATGTGAAAAGCTGTCCAATAGCTATACAGAACATTTCAGAGGCTTTTGTTATACTATCATAATCTGCAGACCAGAGAAACGCAATATGTACAACGCATTTAAATAACAAAGATAAAAATTAATCTGCATGCTAAACGTTATGGTAAATACCTAATTTCTTAGCATTTAAAAAAGGAATGCAAAATATCACTTAGAATATTGTTATGTATTAAACTGTTAAAAAGCAAACAAATTCATAGTATTGTTTTGTCGAGTCTGTGGGATTCAACATGACAAAAATTGTAGAAATAATCATTATGTGGATAAAAATCATCTCTACTACTCCTGGTGGACCTAAACTGTGTTTAAGAATTAAATTCCATTAAGTAGTGTCCAAGATACAAAATTATGTTACGAATAACTATATAATGAGTAATCTTACAGTTGTAATGCCCCACACCCCCTATTGCCTATGTGAACTGACTATATCAGTAGCCATATATAATGAGCCCAGGAGATACCTGTGACATGCTTCAGCAATTACTAAACTGCCACCAGATTCCCTGTCTTGCCATAGTGTATTCTCTTTACAATAAAGCTCTCTTTCATCTATGCATATGCTGTTCTTTCACTCGAGTGCCACCTTGTCTTAACTTCTTTAAAGGATGCAACACTTACTGTTGTACAAAATAAAAGGTATATATATATATATATATATATATGTGTGTGTGTGTAAAAACACTGAAGCTTTACTGAATATCTAAAAATTTCCAGTTAAATGTATTTTGTATTAGGAATGCTAATTAATAATAAAATAAAAATTACTATCATCATTCAGGATTTATTCTCTTAACAATGCAAAAAGATACTTTTTCCAGAACAAACCAAAAGCAAATGAGAAAGACAAACAAAAGAAGTTCAACAATCAAAAAATGAGAAAGAACCTCTGGTTACATTTATCTATTTCAACAATAAAATGAGGAGACCTAGCTGCCAATCTAGTACAATGCTTAAATTCATGATGTTGAGGTACCGAAGAGGAAAGCTCATCAGATCAACTGTCATGAAAATATTTTCAAAAAATCTTTTTTAATACAAATTTTCACTTAAGAGCCACTCAAAATAGAGAATTACTGAAGTCGTGCGAGTAGTAAGAGTAAGAGGCTTAGTTTATGAGAACGTGTGCGAAAGATAATGGTTAACTTTAATGGGATTAAGATTGTAGTTAGTAATTGGAAAACATTCACTTATGATTTTGTTCCATAAAGCAACAAAGAACAGTCGCGTCTAACATTTTACTAATGGCATCCAAAGAAAATGAGGGTGATTCACTTCAAAACATGGATGTGAGGATTAGAGTTGGAACTAAAGAATATGTATTTGAACATTTTCTATAGAAATAGCAATAAAGTAGTGAAAGGCTTGCAATATCTACAAGACTGCATAAATGCTTTTGGACTTTCAAGGCTGGAAAGTGAAGATTAGTTAGCTCCAGTCCAGGCAGAGCAACAGCACTTCATTTTTGGGTCTCATTCATAAAAATACCTGAATATAAACATTAACTATGCTTATTTATCTCCACACAAATGTGACAGTCATTATTACACTAGTGGTTTTCCTAATTATTATTTTTTACAAAACAGAACTTTTCTTTCCTTTTCTCTCACACATAAAGGGTAGTGAAATGGCCGACAAGCAAATGAAATCTGTTTATTGCCTACGTGACCAAATCTTCATTCATATTTTCTTCCCTACCCACATCTCTTCAGTATTGAAGCCAAGTTTTATTTGCTAAATGTCACTATTCAAGCAATAAATATTTAATTCTTTATTAAACAAAGAGAACCAGCTGACTATTCAGTAGTTTTTCCTTGTTAACTAAATATCTTTCAGGTAAGCAAATCTCAAAACTAGATTCATTAAGCTCTTCAACTAAAATTTTCTGGTTTACAAACAAATATACAGGACAAATATTTTAAGAAATTTGTGATTTGTCAATGTACTCCTGAATTTACTTGGCTCAGCCACCACCTGGAACATCATGTCATTTATCTTTGTCCTATAAGTTACAATATGTGGAATGGATACAGTGCCAAAGATATTTTTATATTTAAAATAGTAAACTCTTTTTAAAGCAACAAGTAGCAAACTGACAATGTTGAGAAAAGACAGAAAAATTTGAAGTTTATGAAACCAAAAAATAGAAATATTTAAAATTTTTCATATATCAGTAATAATCTATTTTCATTGTACTCTTGCTTCTGATACAATTTAATAGCCAAATTATATATATATATATATATATATATGTGTGTGTGTGTGTGTGTGTGTTTACAGAAAAAAGATGTAATTTTATAAAAAGAAATGTAGCAGTAATGTATACACCCACCTATTTACAAAATTGGAATCTTTGGAAAATCAATTAAAAGTAATAAAAAGAATAATTTCAAAAGAAACATGTAGACCATTTAAAAATTTTAGAATAATGATTTATAATAAGAGCATGCGAAGAAACAAATGCAATTCATTGCTTAATCAGTGACAAAGTTGTTGTATTACATTCATCACATACAGACGAGTAATAATTGAATACTCATATCTGACAATAAACAAAATAAAAATAAAAAAATAAAAAATCAGCCAAATTTCTCAGGATTGTTTATTTAAAAAAAAAAAAAAAAAAAAAAAAAAAAATGCAACTTTTTCCATATAGCACCAAATTCATGTATTCGAAAGCCAACAAATTATTATAAGCATGAGATCTATTATTTTATACCTTGAGAGGGAGAAAAAAAATATAATATTGAACTCATTTGTTGTAGAAAGAGCTGATCAAAACGTCGCTTGGGAATAAAGTGAAGATACTTCTATGATTTTTAAATAAGGTCTTGTGCCAGACTGTACTAAGGCAAAGAGAATAATAAAAAAAAAAAAATTGTAAAAAAATTTGTTTCTTACTGAAGGTCATACAATGTTCTCTTCACTTTAATTAGTAACAAATGAACAAATATATCAGCTAGTAATTAATTAGGCAACCTTTTTTTATCAAATCTCAAACATTTCTTGGATGTTCCATTGCTGATTACTTGTATGCACTTCAGGCAAAAATGAAGGAAGAGAAAATACAAAACAGAAACAAATTTTAACAAATTGCCAAGTTGCAAATAAAATAAAATGCAATTGCTGGTTACATTTTTATTATTTCAACACAAATTTTCTGCAATAAGTTTCTTCATTTAAACAAATCGGGATATTAAATCAAAGAAAAATAGTGAATGTAATCTGAGCAAGTCAATCTGTTTTGAGCATTTTCTTAAAATTTAAAAAAGAGAAAAAAAATTTATGTAAGTTCCTTCAACTTAATTTTTCTAAAGCCATGCAAATGAAGTTGTGAAATCCATAAGACACACACACACACAAAATGCTGATGGACTCAATGAATAATATTTTCTCCACCCCTGAATTCCCTCTCCTCGTTCACTATCAGGCTGCAATTGCTAAATGTAAACAGAAGAAACAGGCAGGAGTGGGTGGGGGGCACCAACCATTAATAAAACCAATTGTCTGCTAAGCAGTGTAGCAGGCAGGGCAGCTGACAAGGAAAAATTCGTTATGATTGCCTGCCTGCCTGCATTGCATGCATGAAGAGGAAAGAAAGGGGTGTGACGAGGGTTACTGCATAATAAATAGGGCAGTTGACTATATCTTTCTTCTGGTACACTGGACAAGAAAAAAAATTATCGAAACAGAACTTCTCCAGGAAAAATATTTTAACCCTTGTTACTCAAGTTGGTTAGAGAGGTAAAAAAAAAAAAAAAAAAAAAAAAGACAGTTTTTTGTTTTTAATTATCACCCCAAGCAAGACAGGAGGGTGACAGGGTGTGGAAGAATTAGGAACAGAAACATTAATAATGAGCAGGAAGAGCAAAGAGTAATCAGGACAATAGATAGCAATTAACACTGGATTTAAATTTGTGCAGGTTAAAGCTGGCTGAAAAGCCTAGAGTCAGAAGGGAGTTCCACAAGTGAGAAGTACAAGAAACTGTTAGCACAGAACTTCCAGTTATATCTGTGAAGTGTAAACTGATAAGATCTTGAAGTCAGTCTTGTACTGTGCTTAAATTCATGAAATCTAGATTCCAAAACAAAGAGCTCATTTGAACAATTACCATGAAAGTATAAAAAAAAAATGCACAGTGAGGCAATATTGCAGCAGTAGCTGAAGCCAAGCTGCCAGATCAGGATAAATAATATTGCTGATTCTTTGTATTTTATCAAAAAGCTCAAGGCAGAGGCACTGGCTTGTTTAGTTTGTTTTTTTACATTAATGGTCTATAATCAAAACTGAAAATAAAAAAATACATATTGAACTTTGTAATTCCTGTTTCTTGTGAAATGTTAAATCAAATCCAATTAGCAATTTGCCTCATTCCTTTATGGCTGCAAATCATTCTTGAAAAAAAAAAAAAAAAAAAAAAAGCAAAAAAGCATAAATAAATTCTTTACCAGATTATTTCTTCTACTCAAATCCATGTTTATTTACAAAATTTTAAAACTTACACCACTTCAAATGAGACTGCAATGCAGGCAAAAGATTATATCTAATAAATAAAACTGCGAAAAAAAAAAAAAAAAAAACTTCATTGAAATTACTAAATTCAACTCTAAATTTAAAAAACAGAGAGACATTGAAAGTAATCCCATTTTTTAAGTAGATAAAAACCTGCAATGACAATCCTTATGCAACAAGTGATCCAATGTCAAATTCATTTCTTCGAGATTTTTTTAACAATGCTTATTTTCCCCATACAATCAAAGATTGATTTTTAAAGTTAATTTGAATCTTTTAAGAAGCAATTCAACAATGTGATACAAGAAAAAGATACTTCCAATTGAGAATCTAATTTGCATCCTTCAAACAAAGTTTTTTTTTTTTTGTTTTTTTTATTGCTACAAAAAATTTGATGTGAAGTCAGAACAAGTTCATTGAATTCATCCTAAAATCCATCGGGTGCAATTTTCCCAATTATCAAATCTTGCAAAAATCCAAAAAGTATAAAAATGGCACCCACTCCATATGGTTTCTGCACTATAAAAAGCATAAAGAATCAAGTAGCTTCACATGAGACTAATTTATCCCATATACCGGGAAAGATAATCTTTCATGAATTACAAATTCCAACTGGGAAATCAGTATATTTTTCTTTCATATTTTCCAAATCCGTACAAAATATTCATTATCCACAACTCATTCTTTTGAGTGAAATATTTTTAAAAGTTACATAGACATAGACGGTTCTCTTTAAAAGGAAAATATCTTTATATAGGTACTAAAAAAAGGGGGGGGGGGGTGATACCCAATCTTAAAATGCATTAATGAAAATTGTTTCTTGAAGTTTTTATTCAAGCTAACAGATTAAACTGGAATTAAAAAAAATCTGTCAACAACAATTCTCTTTTTATAGTTAACAACTCAGAATATTTTCCTAAAAGTTAAAGATTACCAAGTAATGTAGTATTTTATTAAATTTTAGGTATTTTTATATTAGGTACTAAAAAAAGGTTTATAGTTTTAATTACGAAGACATTTGTTGATGAAATGTTAGAAAATTACCAATAAATTTGAAAATTTACTATAATTGCTATTCTTATTTTCTGATAATTTTATGTATGAATGTCCGTAATTACAAACACCAGCACACATACAAAACTATTTTTAAAATATTTGTTGAATTATTGTTTCCATTTGATTAGTAAATATAGATTAATCTATTATATTTTAAATGTTATTTTCAGTGGATACTCACATTTTATTAAACAATATATTTATTTTTGTCTACTGGTCTGAATATTTTGAGAAATCATATCAAAGAAAAATATGCACTAGATCTATGATGGTTTTCCCTATGGGAAACCAAGTTCACGTCCTCTTGGAGAACACATTTTTCTCCACTAAGATTTTTAAAATATTCAGGTCAGTAAATGAAATAAATAAAGCATCTACTCAAATATGAGTATCCACTAAAAATAACGTTTATAAATATATAAGCAGCACTGCTTATATTAACCATAAAGTCTTCAAAATTTATCATTTTATATGAATGGTTAGTTTCCAATTTCACTTTAATATAAGCTTATATAATGAAAAAAAATTTTTAAAGATTCAGTTAGCAGTGAAGAAAGTTAAATATGCAAGAGTGGACCAGTCAGTCAATTATTAGGTGAATTTGGATCTGAAATTTTCATTCTGTGAGATTAATAGAGAAGTATGAGGTTAAGTAGATTAATTTTCATCATGATATTCTTGTTTAACTAGTTGTACACTGAATGCTTTTTCATAATGAAGCTACAAACATTTTTATCTGCATGTGTTGAAGTGCAATTTAAATGGGTACACAAATTACATAAATTATTTATATTACTTCACACAAATATATTTATTTTTTAAAAACAGAAAAATCTAGACAGCTATAGGGAGATTAATTTGAAAAATGTAGATTTATATATTCACTGTATTTACACATCATGCTATAAACAAGGTAAGAAGAAAAAAAATCCCAAACTGATAGCCTTTTGTCATCAAGAAAAAAATACTAGTTTTTAATAAATTTAAAATTTCCATTTTTTTTTTTGTTTTAAATGTTCAAGCAAATAAAAGTCCTTTATATTATGCTTTCCTTCAGATATTGGCAACAGCTTCAATATTGGATAGCAACCAGGCACAAGCATACAGAGAACAACATGCAGAGATGCATGGTAGGCCACATGCTATCCCATGTCTGCCTAAGGCACTTTGACCTACCCCTGACCTGCACAAACCAATGATCATGACTCATCAAAATCTGATTGCTGATGGAAGAACTACTTTTTTGTTTTGTTTTTATGAGAGCATTTGTGCACAATAAGACACACACACACACATTATATATATATATATATATATATATAATGTGTGTGTGTGTGTGTGTGTGTGTGTGTGTATACTTCGAAAAAAAATTTCTAAAAAAGAAAACAATGCACTAAAATGCAATAAAAAACAGTTTTATTGTCAAAACCTTTGTGTTAAAGGATGTTTGTTTTTTAATGTAGAAATTTTGTTTTTAGAAGCTTAGAAATTTTGGTAAAAATCTTTTTCTAGTGTCAATGCAGTACAATATATTTGACTATATTTCTGCAATAGAAAATACAATGATTTAGAAATTCTTGCAAAAATTAGATAATTTTCAGATTTTAATGAAACTTTCAGGACTTATTCACAAATGAATTAAATTAATTTTTAAACATTTCTCTTAGAAAATCTATATAAAAAATTTGTATCATTTTCTCTCAACTATTTAATCTTTGAAATTCAGCGAAGTACTTTTTTCCATTGCTCAATGTTTATATTAGTTAAAAGGACAAAGCTTCAGATAATTAAATTTTCAAATTCTTTTTGTCAGACAGGACCCCACTTAGAGAAAATCTACTCTGAATCAAAAATAAAAAAATGCAAAAAACTAAAACCTTATTTAATTATAAAAGCTTTTAATTGCTTTTATTTAATCAAATATATTATGGACACTATTGTCTTAAGAA
Organism: Ascarosepion bandense; assembly: GCA_037127315.1. Classification (NCBI taxonomy): domain Eukaryota; kingdom Metazoa; phylum Mollusca; class Cephalopoda; order Sepiida; family Sepiidae; genus Ascarosepion; species Ascarosepion bandense. The sequence continues at coordinate 1,435,684 of JBBBDQ010001445.1, forward strand.
AAAAATTGTTTGAAATATTTCCTTAACAAGCGTCTTCATAAGTAAGACTGTAAATATAAAGCCAAAGTACTTAAAATTCAACACAAGAATGCTTATGATATAAAATTAAAGATTTTTTTAAAATTCATTTTAAACTTCATCACATTTTTGGGAATGTGTATATATATATATATATATATATATATATAAAATCATATTAAAATTGTTTTTTAATTACAAATACATTGCGTCACAGAAATTTCTGTTTCGAGATTTCTATCTCGTCATCAGGCAATGTTAAATCATAGTTGTGAAAATGATTTTCATTTAAATATAAGAAACAATACATTAAAAGAAAAATTTTCTAACAATAATGTATACATCAACGGAAATAGGGTCTAAAGAGGGGTGTTAAAAATTAGGTTGACACTTTGGCAGTTAAGATTGAAAGAAATCATGTATTCTCCAAAAATATAAACTTTTTTCAAATTTAAAATGAATCTATTCTGAATTAGTTAATTTGAACACACAAATTTTTGTCTTCCTATATCTATAAATAACAAACATATTGTTTCTTATATTTAAATGAAAATCATTTTCACAACTATGATCTAATATTGCTTGATGATTTAGAAATTTCAAAACAGAAATTTCCGTGTCACAATGTATTTTTAATTAAAAAGCAAATTATGATTATATTATGCTCTACAATATTTATTGTATTGAGCACTTTTAAAAAAAATAAATAAATAAAATAAATAAATGCCAGAGAACTTGGAATTGTAAAACTGTTGGTTCTCTTTACCTGGATATATATATATATATCTATATATACACACACACACACCTGTTTATACAGAAAGGCTCACATATCTATTTAGATCACTTATCTGCAGAAACTTGACTCTTCTGGAGACCAACATCTGTAAAAAGAATCAGCAACGTGGTAAAATCCAACACCATAATCATTAGCTATTTGACCCAAAACATGAGATATAGTATTAAAGAAATTGTAACAATTTTCTTGAAATATAAAATACCATAACTTGTAGCCAGGCTTTTTGAAAACTTTTTTTCACCATATTTTAAATAAAGCAACTTCTCTTGTTTTTTAAATTATAAACTGTCAAAAACAATGAATTCACATATACAGGTATGTGTGTGAGTGTTACTTAATACTTTAACAGCAACATTGTTAAAAGCTATCAGAATATGACTGACTGAAAAAAATCTAATTTTCAGAAACTGATTACTGTAGGTTTTAAAGAATGAAATCCGTGTGCTTGTTCATCATTTTAAATTCCAAATGACATCTTCTCCAGATAAACCACAGTCTATAAAGTTCAGTTATAACTATAAAAGAAGTTGCAATCTTCAAATTGTTTTTAAAGAAACATTAAATCAAATTGAGATGACTGCAACAGCTACACAAAATATTTACCTTAATGCTAACATCAGATTCTACTATTTAATAAGCATTCACCTAAGAGATTAAAAACAATTTCAATCTTTCTACAACACTATATCTGTGCTAAGGGATATTAATGCAAATAAGACAAACACCAAAAGACAGAACAACAAATAGTAGAAGAGAGGAGAGGTTAAGCTGTTAGAGTCACGGAGAGCACAGTCTGATACTAATCGTCACTGACACCTTGAAATCCTAATGCTGACTGCTATTAGTTTCTTTTTGTGTTTGTTTTATAGCTACCTTGGGCCACAGACCATTTATTCTTGAGTGTCAGAGGGGTGTTAGCTGCTCTGCAACACCTACCAGTAGATTAATTTTCATATATTGGATTAATCATTTTATTCTGAATTAAATAAAAATATTTGAGTCACTTGTGATAAAACAGCATATGAAAGGTACTTTCAATTATTTTTGGTTGATATATATCAGAGGAAGGCAATGGTACTACACTATACCCAATAGGAATATGTAACTGTGAAAATCATGGGTAATCAATTCATTAATAAAAAATAAATTTACTTTCAATATCATCAACTGGTAAAAGAGATAGAATTCGCTAGTTTTTTTTCATATAAAATATATATTTTCTTGCTTATTATAAATATTTCAAACATGAGCAGACCTACTTTACAGTTCTATGATTAATTGCTAATTACATGTACAATTCTGTTGGCTCCATTAAATTTAACTACACCAGTCACTCAACAAAATTCTAAAAATATTAATCCCATAAATAACTGTAATAATATTAAGATAAATAAAAAATATTTTCTCTTAAATTAGATATAAATAGTGTCTTTAAAATGTATTTTATTAAAACACTGAAAAAAGTTTTCCTTTTAATTAAAGCTGAATCTATTAGTACTAATCTTAAATAATTTTAAGGGCCTACCATATCTAGATGAAGAGAAAAAATATACATAAACAATTTCAATTATTTAATGTATATGAAACTCACATTCTTTATATGTAGGCCAAAGTTGTTCCTATTAAAAAAATGTTCTCCCACACTAGTGAGGTGTTTCATCAAATAACCTAAACAAGGCAATAAAAAAAAGGGATCACAGCTTAATTGCTAAAAAAAAAATAAAAATAAAAAAAAAATAAATATGAAAATATATTAAAAATGTATTTGAGTTTCATTAAACTTAACTCCTTAGCAAGAACATTGAATAGAAAGCAAGTGCTAGTGTTTACTAACAAATAACTAAAATTTATGGTTAGTATTTTTTTTCTTGGATCTAATGTGCTGTTACAAATTTGTAATTATACAAATATGTGGATTTCTACCTTTTCATGATAGCTAACAGTAATAGGAATTACACAGGAGGGATTCAACAGCATTGTGACAAACTAAAGTACCCTTTTGTTTTTAATGTTAAAGAAAAAAAATATATATACATATATAAGAAGCTTTTGTGAATTTAAAAGGCACACTGATCCTACTTTCACTTCTATGTTGCACAGTGAAACTCAAATGCCAGTCTGTGTATATTTGCTTGACAAGCTCAAAAGCTTGAAACTCCAGTTTTAGAATCCTGTTAGTATATTTGAGAAACGATCAGCTATCAACTAGCTGAGGAACTCGGTGTGAAATCACTTGGCACTGATTGACCATTACCTTGTGCTTATATTTAACAGTGTTTTAATCACTATAAACAACATTCCAAGAACATCAATCTATGTTTAAGATGAGTGCTTAAGCCTTCCCAAGTTGTCATTTCTTAAAGAAAAAAAAATCTTGTAACTGATTACAAGAAACAAATGATTGCTACAAACAGAAACTACAGGCTATAAACAAAACTTCAAGTAATTGGTTAAAACAAAAAGCAAATTTGCTAATTTTGTAGATTGATTGTGGAAAGAATCTTTTCTTGTATTTAATTTATATATACACACAAACACACACTGTTCCAATTTTTTTTTTGTCCTTGACAAATTGATATATACTGCTAACAATTTGGACTGCAAGTCTGTAAAAAGAACCAAGTTGCATTCTTATCCACTAGCAACGATAGGTTTTTGTACTTTTTAAATAGCAACTGGTTGATTTCTTTGAAGCTTTATCCGAACATAAATGATAGACTTAAGTAGGAGATAAAAGAATCAGTTATTTATCGAGTGCATACAAATGAGGACATTGAAATATCAAACCATTTTTCAGATAAAGTTTTGCACCCCTCTGTTTTTAAATAAAATGTTTACAGCTGCAGTTTGTTTTTATGGAAAAATTAGTGTTAGCTTGTTAGAAACTACAAAATCATCTGTTATATTCTAATTGTATTCAGATTCAAAAGGATGTTTTTTTTTTGTTTTTTTTTCCCAGTTTTAGGGATAAACAAACATTGACAATATAATTCAACAGGAATTGTGTTTAAATGATTCTCTTTCATACACAGTCAATGAAGAATAAATACAAATCCTACTTCATTTACTGCTTTTATATAAGAGCACACACAAATTTACAACATTAAATCCCAAAGCCTCACAAAACATTCAATTCCATAAAACAAGTGAATCTATCTTTTTCTATGGGATGTAGTGGACCCAGGATAGCAGTCAGACATTAAATTTAGTTTTGATTATTTGTCCATTAGTCATTAGATAAATACGTTTTTCCTCGGAATCTGAAAATTAAGAGTTTGATCCAATACATTTAAATTACACTATTTACATTGTTTGGACTATTGTCCTCTTTACTGCAATGTTTACGACATTTCAGCTGATGTGATGTCGTCATATGCTCCAGCCCTTCTTAGAATGGTCAAAATGTTATAAACATGGCAGTAAAGATAGGACAATAGTTCGAACAATGTAAATAGTGTAAATACTACCTTATCTCAGAAATATAAACAAATACATTTAAATTAATGCTCACAATAAAATTTAAATTCTAAATAAAGAAATTCTTCATTCAATCCAAATGCATTATTTTTAAAGGCAACATTCACCTGTAATTTTTGCACGCAGATAAATTTTCACTGAACATGAATACTTTTATTCTGAAGATAATTTACATTTTCACAATTACACCATTAATGCCATCACCTACATTAAGACATCTATAACAACACTCACTTATTCCTAATGTGGCACAAAACCTTTTTATGCGAGGGAACTGCACATACATGAGTACAAAATGTAGTCAATGTTTTTCCAGAAGTTTATATATAAATGTTAAATAATCTACATTAATTCAAATTTATTATCTATCAAATCTTTCTATGAACCTTTTAAATTTAAAAAATTTGATCAGTTGAGAAAACCAAATTTATAGAAACAAGAAATTTAAGTTCATAGAGAAAGTACATAAATCTAGGAAAGGGAAAGAACATAAAATGTGCCAATGACATCATCAAGTATGAATCGTTGCCTAAAGATTGAAAAAAAAAAAAACATCATTAAAAACATGTATTTTGAAGAAAAGCAAATTAACATTCTCATAACTTTACAAATTATGATTACACACAAACACAAAAAATAAACCTGTTTATTTTTAATGTGATGTTTATACAATATTAAAAACAGTTAAATTTTTCTCTTTGGGGGAGGGGGATTTTAATGTTAAAATTTGTGACAGTTTCATTTTTCCTAATCATAAATGCCATTGATGAAAGCAACACAAGGACATTAAAATTTTCTGATGAAAGTTAAAAAAAAAAAAATTACATAAATATAAAAATTACATCAAATAGTCAAATGATCATTTTTCAGGATGCTTCCTAACATTGCATGACATATGATATACGAGAGAAATTAGATTTCATTAATTTGATTAAACATTTTTCATTAAGAAACTAAATATTACTAATTAAGATTTGTACGCATAAGCACATGACAAGTGGTAGATGATGTTTTTTTACATTGTAAAGCTGTATGTCCATTTTATAGAGGTTTAAGAATTAAAAATAACAATTCATAAATCATGTGACAAAAGAAAAAAGTGTGAAGAGACAAATAAGTCAGATTTTGTAACCATATTGAAATTTTTTTTTTAAATCTATAAAAAAAAAAAAAAAAAATTTTTACAATGAATTCAATTTGCTGCCGACACCACACAAACTCCAACTAAAATTATTTGGAAGCTTTAAAATTTATATCGCTCTTAAAATTCTGCTTATTTCTTGGGTAGTTAACAATTTTGAATGTTTAGGTTGCATTTATTTATAAGTAAATTTAAAAATGCTTATTGGCTTTCTACATTAAAGTCATGTATAATAGTTATTAACTATATTTTAATTATTAAATTGTGCATTGGAATTGTCATGAAAAAATAAAATAGTTTCTTTTAAAATGAAACATGGAACTATTTATTAAAACTGATTATGAAAGTTATTAAAAATAACTATAAACTATTACATGTGTTTGGCATTTGTTTGTGAAAAAGATTCTTAAGGTTTATGATAATGCCAGGTTTAAAATAAGTCATGTAAATGGATAAATTTTTTTGACTTCAAATGAATGGTCTACACATTAATAATATTTGAAAATATTTTCCATTTCTAAAAATGCATTAGTATTTTAATAAAATTAAAGTTTGCTACACTGGTACAAAAAAAAAATGCACATTAAGTCAATCTTATTGTCTTACGAAATTACCATCAATTTTCAGACTATTCCAAAAAAAATAAATATAAATAACATAACACTCAAGGCATTTTTCTATCAGGTTGAAATAAGAATGTGGTAAACAAGCAAGTGCCTTTTTAAGAGTAGTTACTACACAACAACCAAATTACATATACTAGAAATGCTTTGCCAATTTGAAGCCCTGGTAAAAACCAGGATTTTTAATAATCTGAAAGGCAGTCCAGTCTCACCATTGTAAGACAAGTACAATGAAATCTTCCTGACTGATTTGTAAATCAGTCAGATTACATTGACATGCCAAAAGCCATGAGAGAAGTGCCTGGTAGCATGCAAGCCAGCAAAATGTGACCATTAGACTTAGCATCAATTCTATAAATGATCAGAAAATCTCTGGAGAGATGATGTTTTAATAGAAAACAACGGCTCTGATCTATAAGATCTTTCCTGGAAACAGACATCTCCGCCGCTGCGTCTCAAGTGTTCACCTGAACTTTTGTCAGGTGAATGTGGTGGCCACACCAATTGTCAAAAGTCTCTAGAACCCTATACAAACCAATTCTAGGCAAATTGAGCAACAGATGACATGGTGCATTATTCTGTTAGAATAACCCACTGTTCCTGGGGTATAAAGATTACAAGAATGGGTGCAAAGTGTCACAGAAGAGTACAATGTAGCAGTCACCAAAGATGTGTTGAGGTGGAGGAACAAACTCAAACCATGCCACATGAATACACACCACACCAGCGTGCATAGACCCTGGTCGACAACTGGGGTTCATTGCCTCTACACTTTCATCAACCTAAAACAACTAAAAAACACAATGATAATTTTCCAGTGTTAAATTAGCAATGTCACAAGCCCAGGTGAGGCACTGTGTCCAATGTTGTACAGAGTGCAATTGATAAATTGTCTAAATTACGCAAAAATGAAAAGACTGACATCTCATTTCAGATATATTTACAAAAAAAAAAAAAAAAAAAAAAAAAAAAAACGCACAAAAATATCTTTAAATACTGAAGAGTAAATATATTCAATAAAACCACCACTGGCTTCAACCACCGCCTCCAAACAACTTCAGAATCTCCTACAACTCTTCTGGAAAGTCTCATTGTTTAAGTTGGTGAATGCTGTTAAAATCCTTGCCTTCAGTTTATCTTTGGTGCTACAGGGAGTTTTGGTGGTCTCTCACTTAACTGCACTCCACACATAACAATAAAGAAGCTTACAGTCTGGGAAGTTAATTGGCCAGATGTATGGAGGGCTGTGGTTGCAGAAATTGTCTGACAGCCATGACTGGGTCCTCCTGCTTGTGTGGTATGGTGTAAAGTCCTTGTGCTAGACATTGGCTCTTCCAGCAGCCACCCTCTTGACCAAGAGCAGCGCTTCCTCAACGCACTTGATGTAGGCCTCCATGTTGAGTGAAGTCCTGTAGAAAGATGAATGGAGGCATAATATTGCCATCACAAGTAATCACTCCAAACACCATCATAATCGCCATTAGACTCATTCAACTCTTTCTAAATCTTCTGCAGTCATCAGATTGAACTAAAACACTCCAAAATGATTGTACTGGAGCTTTTGGTGTTAATGCCAAGCAATATAGAGATGCTGTTTTCAAATTTCTGGTGGAGTGAATTTAGTCATGGTGCTCTTTTCTTACAGAGTGCCCAACTGACCCTACTATACTGTGTAGTTGACAAAAATCAAAAACATGCATATTTGAAAAAAATATAAAATATAAAATGGTGACAAGTCACACATCACATCCTGTAGCGTTAAAGGCAGGAGGGGGACCTTGGTGGGTCTTCTGCTCCCATATCCCATGGAAGATAAATGCTGAACATGTCTGTTACTGCTGACAATACTAACCCAACTCTTCCAGTCACTATCATTTAAGAATTATGGTTGGCCACTGCACTGTCTATAGTGAGCAGTATCATCTTCCATCAGGGAATACCTGGTACACATGTGCTATCACAGATTAAAAAATGTCATGTCCCCACTCTGCATGCATACACACATATTTCAGAACTGAAGGATCCTACCCATTTGGCAACTACTAATCGTGTTGACCCACTTATAATTCCTATTGCCTTACCAGGAGCTACCTCACCACATGTGAAAGCACAATAGATATAGATCTGAGAATTTGTATGATGTCAAGGTACCACAGTGGTACCACCTACCATCACCTTTACATATTGCTATCCCATGACTTTTAGCATATCAGTGTAAGTTAAGCTCAGAAAATATTTATACTGAAATTGCCCATTGAGATTTTATCAAATTCTCGTTTTTCTGTAAATATATTATCTACTTGTCAGATTTACAAAGATTCCAATAAAATTATGTACTTGTCCTATTTGATATACATTTACCTTAAACTTTCCTGTTTCTTATGGTCATAAAATAAATAAATATTGCACTTGTAAATGACTTTGCCATAATTGTGTCTAACAAAATTAAAGGTAAAAAAACATCAGAATTTTTTTTTTTTAATTTTTTTTTATTTTTATTACAAAAAAGAATTTATTTACATCAACTGACCATTTCAATATATTGTCTAGGATTCTTCAATGCAAATAGAGACATTTGATATTTTCAAGGTGAATCATTTCTTTTATAAGCTAGATCTAAAGACAGGCCAATGTTTAAATAAAGGTTCTATTACAATGAATAAAACAATAGTTCAATACTTGTCTATATTTTGAGATGAGGTATTGTAATTATTTACATTGTTTAGGCTGTTCTCATCTTTGTTAACATAGTCAGGGTGTTTTCGCTATTGTATGCTTGGACATTTTGAGATGACTGAAATTTCTAACTGTACTCTTTATTCTATCCACTGGGGTAAATTGTTCTAATTCCACATGCCATGCCTCTTCAAGATGTCTCAGTATCAATTATCTCTCTTTAACTCAACTCACCCAATCTGATTGAGGGTGTATGGCTAGTTTTAACCTTTTTCAACTTGAAATCAACATCATCTCTTGATAAGACAGGTACTGTTGAAACAAAATAGCTTCTTTTGTAGTGATATAACATTTATGTTCTAAATTCTAAAAAGATTATTCGCTCTACTTTCTATTGACCACTTTTAAGAATAGTGTTTGTTTTTTTTTTTTCAGATACAGAATTTTATTCCATCCATACCTACCCTATACTTGCGCATATATATATATATATATATTACTTAGGCAGCAACCTTTCTTTCAAACATCTTTCATTAAATACAGCCAACAAGGAAGATTTAAGTTTTTCCAGCATCCTAACAGTTTTCAGTTTTGTAGAAGTTAAGGAATATAAAAATTGTCCATAACTATATATATATGAATTTACTCGAGCGACAAGATTAGCAACTAGATCCCACCCTTTTACTGTGAAACCAATAAATTGTAAACGCAAATTCTACTCCAGCAGCTTCTTTTCTCTCACTTCCCGCCTGTGGAATTCCTTTCCATTTACTTGCTTCCCCAACAGCTACAATCTTCAATTCAAATGTAAAGTCAATAGTCATCTCCTATCTCACTAACTTGCATCCTCTCTCTCATGCTCCTTTCTTTGTCCACTCCACTCTCATCAGTATTCTCATCCTTCCCTTACCCTCTTCCTGACACCCCCTGTAACTTTCTCATAACTTTCTTCCTACATAACGTCCTGCTTAACAGTGGCAGTAAAATGCCTTGCTTGAGGTAACATGATTATATATAAAAAACACTTTATTGCTGTAAGCACTTTCAAACACTTCTATAGTTATTTTCAAGGGTATTTTATCTCTGGTGTTATTTCCTCATGTTTTGACTGTTAGATTGTAATTTATTTTTGTGTTGTTTTTAAAAAGGAATGTAAGAATGGTGGAAAAAGTTAACTTTTTATTGGTAGATAGATCTATCGCCCGGTTCACACTCCACCCATGTCTATTGAACAGGTTAAGAGGCTCATCCCTTATTCCCTGTTTAGGATGTGGTTTCCGGCTTTCTCTTTTCCAATCTTTTCACTATTACGTAACCCCCTGCACATCAGTGGCGTTACCGCCTTGCTCGGGGTGATACGATTAAAAAAAAAAAAATCTGTCAGCCGTATTCAATTATATATATATATATATATATATATATATATAATGTGTGTGTGTGTGTGTGTGTGTGTGTGAAAGACAACAAAATAAAAATTCAGAATTCTCTGTTAAAAAGCTCCCAACAAAATAAGGAATTTTTTTTATTTGATATATCTTACAGAATGTATGAAAAAATCTTTTGAAAGTTTATTTTGCATAGCTAGGGTTCAGAAAAAAATAACTTGAAACAATTATTAAGAAAAAAAAAATACAATCATTTTCCCCAAATATGCTACACTTCAACTTACAGGCAATCAGATCTGTAATGCCTGTACATAAAAAACAAATTAACACCTGTGAATTTGTGAATAACTGCAAGCTATACAGCACTGACCTAAATCTGTAGATAAAATGTTTATTAAAATAAAACAGGGTCCCAACAGATTTTGTTATTTGAAGAGTGTATCAGATAATTATTTCCTGTTATAAATTCTTTGCATTTTAAGAGAAAGAAAAAATAAGTTTTATATATACAGAAGTTTACTAAACACTAAAACTTTTTCATCTTTCTCACACAGCTCAGTAATCTATTTTGACTCAATTAGGGAGAGTGGGATACAGACTTTTGAAAATGTTTTTATTTACTGATACATAAAACATTTTTCATTTCTGTATAAGAAATTATAAATGTTAAAAATAAAAAAAAATTATTTTAAACGATGTTAATGCTATAAATAGCATTAATAGAACCTCATTTAAAATTTTCAAAATTTTGTTACATTATTTTGACTTTAGTCTTTATAAATATTTTAAATTATTTTGAATGTTCTCAAATTAATTCTTCAAAAATATAATTTTAAATAATTATTTTAGTTTGAATATCTTGAAAGAATTTCATATATAATCACAATTCTAACATTTTGGAGTGCCAAATAAAAATTTAAAAAAATAGAATGGTGCAATATTTACTGTTGAAATGCCAGAGCCATTAAGGCAAAAATACAAATGTCATGGAGGATTTTTAATCCAACCAAAACAGGAAGAAAAGTTTAAAAGACAAAACAGAAATGAAGAGAAACAAATAACATTAAAAGTATATAAACAAATATAAGAGAACACCAAGTTGTGGCAGGGAAAATGTGTTCTACAGAGTCCAGAGCAAAGAAAATAAGGAAATTGTTATTCTTTCTTACCTGGATGACAGCAACCAAGAATAAGTACAAAAGTGAAGCGAAGCCAAAGGCGTTGAAAAGATGAGAAAGATAAAGTCAGAAGAAGATAAGGACTGGATGAAAGTAGAAATCAGGGATGGGAAGAGGGTCTGGGATAGGATGGCAGCTAGGGTAGGGGGTAATCATGGTATAAAATAAATTCTTAGAGGGAATATTCTGGAAATGGGCCAAAGTTTACTTGATGTAAGGAGTGGAGAGAAAAAAAAAATTTGGCTCCCACAAAGCAAAGCTGCACACTCACTCACACTCCCTTCCTTTCTTTCATTTCTAGCTACTCTACCAGGAAGACAGGATTGCTGAAGGTATGAAGGCAAGTGAATCTGTTTTTAAATGATGGAGCATTGTTTACAATGCATGTTTTGGCCTGGAAGCAAAGCAACAACCTGTTGTGAGAAATGACCCTAAAAACTGAAACTGTAAAAAAAATGGGGAGGCGGAGGAACAACTATATCTGGAATAAACCAGAAAACATTGAAACTTTACTAAATTCTATAAAAGAGAATGAAATCAGTCAAACAATGGCTACTGGTCCCCACCTCCATTCAAATTGTTAAAATAAAAATAAAAAAATAAAATAAAATAAGACTTAACTTTACAAGTTCTTTTTATCTGGAGACTTGTTTTGAATTTTTTTTTTTTAGTTAAAAAAAAAAAGAAAAAAAAAAGAGCCAATCTGAATTTGTTTATAAATATACAAAAGTTGATGTGTTTCTTCACAAGTGTAAAATTAGACAAAGTAAAGTTTTATGCAGTCAAAACAAATTGGCACTTGACCTGTTGGTACACCACAGGCATCAGCAAATGCTTTAACCTAGGTACCTCTCACTTTTTTGCTAAAAAATAACATAGCATGACAAAAAAAAGGTTCCAAGCTTAAAAAAAGTTTATTAGAAGACCAAAGTATTTTTTAATCCCTTCCAGCATGTTCAAAATTTTGGTTAATTATTTTTTTTTTTTGCATTAGGATGAAACCAAAACTGACTATGGGAATATTAATGTCTTTGTTTCCAGTGAATAAACACATTAATTTGGAAATTCTTGGGATGGGAGAATCAAATAATTGCCAGATTTTAATTAAACTTTCAGAACTTATTCACAAATGAATTAATTTATAAAATTATTTTTATAAAATCTTGATAGAAAATATTTTTTAAACCGGTTTCTCCCACCCACTTAATTTCATGAAATTTCTAGAAATTAAATTCTTTCTGGTCAAATTTTTATTAATTAAATGCAGGACTCCTTGGAGAATGAAAATCATCTTTTTTTTCTCTCTCTCTCTCCAATCAGTTGCTCCTTTCCCTAAAATGAGTTCTGCATAGTGAAATAAAAAAAATGCAATAAAACTGACATAAATTAGATGAGGTTTTAATTGCTTTTATAAATAAAAGTATATATTAAGGACATTATTTTCGGGGGGGGGGGGATGAATTGCAATGTATAATGAATTTTTACAAGAATTTTCATTTTTTTTTCTTTAAATTATAATAATTTGTAATTTCAAAAATCTTAAAAATTCTTCAAAACTTTGTCTATGCTAGGTTAAGACTATTTACTAAGCAAAAATTGAAAAGCTTAATACAAATCACACTAAGATTTTTAAAATAACTAAGTTTTTCTCATGTGTGTAAAAACATGCACATTTTGAAAGTATGGGTGACTATACATAAAATTATCAGAAAATAAGACCAACGACTATCATATATTTAAAATCAATATTACTAAAATTAGATTACAGAGAATAGTTCCAACATTTTTAAGATTACTGAGTACTTAAAAAAAAACAAAAAAACAGGAATTCACCTGTCATTTTTTAAAATTATGTTTTAACGGATAAAGTCTCCATAGGACAGCAATAAACATGTAAATAGCTTATCAGTGCTTAACAAGTGCTTTCCAGGTGTTGAAAGATACATAAATCACTACTACTATTAAAATTCATTTTTCTGATTTTTTTTTCTTAAACATGAAGTAAATAATACTTGCTTTAAATTAGTTTAATTACACTTTAAATTAGCTAATATTCCTCAAAAAAGTTTTGAAAAGTTATCCTTAATTTTTGGAAGATTTTTTAATAAATTACATTGCAATGGAAAACAGCTAAAATGGACCTTAATTAAAAAAGTAAAAAATGAATGCAATCAATATAATTTAAAAATTACAGAGTATTCTGCTTAATGGAAATTCATTGAAAGCTAAAAGTTTAAATTTAAGCTTCAAGAATGCTTTTTCATTTATAAAATTCATTTTAAAAATTTGGTATCACAATATATATACATACATACATACATACATACACCTAGAGATACCTCCTCTAGCTGTAATCTGAGGATGAATTGGTCTCCTGCAGTTAAACTACATCAAGCCAAAACATCAAAAACATTTATATAAAATATCTCATAGAAATTAGTTTCTCATTGTATTATTTATGTAGGTAAGAGTGTGGCAAACATTTGAACCACTTACCAAAATCTGACCAACCATCTGGATTAATAAAAAAATTATCACTCCTTGGTTGAGCTGAGAACTTTTCAGAGTGTAGATATCTAATAGCATAAGTGTTTTACAAAAAAAATATTCAACATTATTTTTTAAAAATATATTCAAAGTTGAAACCCCAAGTTTGCTTTGTAATAAATAGCATAACTACAGAAGTATTTTAAAGCAAAAAAAATTAATAAATAAATTTAAGCATTTTGTTATACAGGCCTAATATAAAATAACTTCAAGATTAAAAGAATAAGAGTACAAAGGCCATAACAAACTTCTCATTCATACTTGAAAAGTAAAGAGCAAATTACCATTTCTTCTGGTATGGCCTGGCTATCTCAACTATAGGTTTACAAAAGTCTTTTTTTTGTTTTTTTGTTTTATTAAATTATAATATAAAATGGCAATTCTGTACAAAATGCCAAATTAAATGATCAAATTACATATTAAAAAAAAAAAACCCTATGTTTGCTAATTTACTGACATGACCCACAAGTTAATGAAGTCAGGTATTTGTTTTATTAATGGATTTTTTAATCCCCACCCCACTTTAAACTTTGATTCAACATTAGTGCCAAGAACATGAAGGACATAAATCATTGGAGAGCATGTTCAACTCCATTCCACCCTGCCCCTTACAAACATCTCAAAGGTTCATGAAGTATCAAGATATCATTTCCCTTTGTGTAGTTAAAAAAAATAAAATACAATTTTTATGACATTCCAATATGAAACATGGTAAGGAAACAATCAGAAATAGATTAGCTATTTGTTTTATATATCTATAAATAAGGAATTGAGGATAATAAAATCAGAATTGTCTTCAGGAGTTCAGAATTAAGTATCATGTTCCTCCTACCTAGGTTATCTTACTTTTTTGTTTTGTTTTGTTAATTGTGACAAATATTGACAATTCATTGGATAATGTCAAGCATGATGAAAATGAGTTCTGTCATAAGAGAATAATCCACAAAAGATTCTTATATAAATGAATATGAAAGTCTATAAAGTTATTTATTTTGATTTATTATAATCAAAAATCTGCAAAATTTTCTTCCTCCACAAGAAAAAACTTTATTAATATCTATAAAAAAAAAAATTATTTAAATGGCAACATTGGTAATACAAATTCTAAAAGATTTTGCTAACATGAAAAAATAAATAAATAAATAAACTGAGTAAAAAAATTCATATTCAGATAAAATTAATCTGTGTTGGTAGATCAAGTGATTTAGATTAAAACAGATTTAGTACAAAATTCAAAAATGCAAGAGAAATCAAATCTAAAAGACTTGTGACCTTGACAATGACCTTATTAGCTAACATCTGTGCCCTTGCCAAATATAACTCTTCTGTAACAACCCAGGTGAAATTGTGCATTAAGCATAGCAAACAAATCAGAATTTATCTTTTTAGCCTGCAGAGGAAGACCACCTATATAGACAATGAAAGATTTTTCTTGAACTCAAAACTAATTCTGAATATTCTCCAAATACAAAAGCTGCAAAAAGATTTACATTTACAGGTTTGTACTCCCCCCCCCTCATGATTATGAGAATCAATTTTTAAAATGTATTATTTTGATCAAAGAGCAATATATATATATATATATATATATATAATATTCAAGCATACAAATATATATTCCTAACAACAATAAAGTTGCCAACAATGACTAACTGGCCATCTAATATATAGAAAGTAAAGCTTAGCAACATTGACCACTCCAATTTAAATTCCTTGCATTTGACTACAATGCTAATAATTTTTCACTGCAAAACCAGTAGCAAAAAAATAAAAAATAAAAAAAATAATTTTAAAATTATACAAATAGTAGAATGCACCATGATGTAAAATACAAGAAAGTACCTATACTCACATGAACCTCATTTTTGAATAGATTAACTTTTGCACATAAAATACCCTTGCAAGTTATTAACAAAAACATATAGAAATCTATTTAAAATATAAAAATAACAATTAAAAAGTAGTTTAAAAATCTAATTTGAATTTCTTAAAAATAAATTTTTAAAAATTATGCTATAGAGCAATGTAAGTATTGAAAGAAAAAAAAAGTAGCAATTTTTATCTTCAAAGTTTTCATTTTTATGAAATGCTTTAACATTCTTAAAGATTCTTTTATAAAATTTTTTTTTTATACTTAATAATTACGCAAATCTAATGATCCCTGAAGTGAAAGATTTTTTTTTTTTAAATATTCGCATAATATCTCTTGCCGATCCACTTAACACTTCACTATGAATCATAAAATACAGATTTATTGATCCACCCTCATAGTATTTGAACAATATTCAGCAATATTTTTTTTAAAAAGCCGCTGTTAGTAATATAAACTTGCAAAAATAGTCATTAGCATCAAGTGAATTTGGAATAAAATACAAATTTAAAATCTATTTTGATACTTTAACTGTTTATTCAATTGCCATTAACAAATAACGAAAAACAAATCTACTTAACTTTCAGACTAATGTATAATTCAGATTAAGGAAATGATTACACACATTTCAGTCATGTATGACTTGGGTAACCTGATATATGGTGATAGTTAAATCATTCTAACAGTCTCAAGAGTATGATCCATAATATATTTTCATTGATGTGACCTTTTGCATGTAAATTAAACCCAGTAAATGTGATTCAGTTATAATTATTACCTGAATGTTTGATCAGAAATTAGACTGAATCTTGGGAAACTTGAGATTGCAACACTTCTGGCATCTATTTAGGGAGTACACTGGAAAGAAATGAGATCTTTATAACCAATTTATTTCTCTGTTGAGCCAGTGTAAAATATCTTGGGGCTATTTGCTGCTTATCAAAAGAAATTACTTTTGGTAAGTCTACACACACTTTTCCTTGACCAGTTAATCAATCACCAAGAACACTGAATTTCTCACATTTTTATTTTTAGATTAAAAATGCCAATTTATTCAAGCAGTATAAGTTTTATCCTTGTAAATATGAAAATGGCAGAAAACATTCTTGTGTAACCAAAAAAGCAAGTAAACTTTTTATGATTTATCCAAAATCTATATTGGTCATACAACATTAAAAATCATTTTCTAGCAGAAAAGGTTAGCGTTTCCCTGCATCTCTTGCCAGCACAAAGCAAATGTCACCTTGGTCTATGCAAAACCATTTTAGCTTTTAAAAAGGATTCAATTAGAAAATCACCCGGTTCACACTCCACCCATGTCTATTGTACAGGTGAAGAGGCTCATCCCTTGTTTCCTGTTTAGGATGTGGTTTCCGGTTTTTCTCTTTTTCAATCTTTTCACTCTTACGTAGCCCCCTGCGCATCAGTGGCGTTTTCGCCTTGCTTGGGGTGATATGATTTAAAAAAAAAAAAAAAAAAAAAAAAATCTATTTGATGATTCACACAGCCCAAAAAAAAAAAATTATTGAAATACTGACAGCTATAGAAAAAAAAAAGCGGGGGGGGGGGGGGGGAGTCAACTCAAACTGATGTCAGATAGATAGGCAAGAATAAATGGTTGAGGATTTGTATAAGAATTGAAAAGAATTTGCCAAGATTTTGGATGTCCAATCTTCAGTTCTAATCTAACAAGATTAGTTAGAAACGTATCCTCAACAGATAATCTCCCAAACAACAATTGAGCCGGTATTATTGCTAAGGCAATCATTACCATCTTCCCTGATCAACAAAAAAAAAAAAAAAAAAAAAAAAAAAAGACGAGAACTGATTATGGGTGGATATGCGGCACTAATAAATGTTAAGGACAATCTGTTCAATAGCAATCAAACAATTATGGACATTGACCAGCCAGCTGGACAGCCAGTCATTATAAATTACTGCAAAGAGGTAAATAAATTCGGTTAATAAGCAAGGTTAGAAATAGGTTTTAAGAATTCACTACATGGTTACAGAAAGCAACGAAGTGAGGGAAAAAATGTCAGCATTCTATTTGGAGAGCTGTGTCAATATTTTATAGTCATAAATTATTATATTGATAAATAGGCATCATTTATCTTTAGTAATGAAACCAATGCAGGGATTCTCAAAGTGAGCAGTCCTCCTGATCATCACAGCAGTGTAAAGATTCCATATTGAAGAAAAAAAAAACAGCGACCAGGCAAAAGGTGGCAATGGCACATCTGAACCCTAACATACACCACACCCACACATTGCTCATCAAGTGTATGTTGCCTTCTCTTTACCGTGAATTCCGTTTATATAACAATTCTTATGGCAAATACTAATAGACTCACTTGACACGTAATACAAGCACCAAGAAAATTCAATCAAAGGTTGACCATACATTTGGTGGTTAGAGATGTGTCTATACATTTGAAAGGGCATTAGGGTTCTGCTTTGGTATGCAAGAAAATTATATCCACCCCTCCCCCAAAAATGTTTGGTAACCACTGCTCTAATGCCATATTAAATTCACAACTTAAAAAAATATATGTAATAGAGTTTTTGGTATTGACAATTCAAAAAGCCTCATTGGTCTTTTACAAAGAAACATTCTGAGGATTTGTGGCTTAAAGCTTATCACAATGGTACCAAAGAGCCTTCTTAATTCCTTTCAGCTTTCTCCAAGAAGAGATATTGAAAAGTTATATTTCTCTGAATCTGTCAAAATAAATGGATCTTAAGAATTTTTTTTTAAACTTTCAATTTAATAAAAAAATTATCTGTATGCAAAACACAAATGACTTTTTACAGATATTTTCATTTAATATAACCTGGTTTTTGCTATTTCAACACAATCCAATTGTTACACCAAATTGATAGATTTCAATTTTTGTTTTTTTAATTACAGAATTAATGTCATTCCATCAGAATATCTCATATTTATCTCTTTATGATCATAATTAAGTTATATGAATCAAATCAAGCAACAATCAAGCTAACAGTCTTATACCTCCTTCAAGGTAAATAATTTAGGTCAGTAATAAAATACTTATATTAAATGAACTTTACATTTAAAGTTTCAATAAGTTTTTTTTAAGCATCAAAGGCAACCAGATTTAATTATTTTAGAAGAATGAAACATTTTAAATGTTTTGAATACAAACATAAACGGAAAAGAAATGGTTTCCTCGTTGCTTATGTTAATTTTTTCCATTTACCTTACAAGTAAAAGTAGGTGAATAGTTGAATTGCTTGCAACAGGCAAGACAAATATAGACCTTATATTTCACTAGAAATATATTATAAAGCAATAAAAAATAAGTAAGTCTACAAATTATTACAACTACATGCAACTGCTAATATTATGATTCACTGGGGGTTTTTTTTATTTGAAAAATTAAGCCTTCATTCTTAACCGCCCCACCATCCGAGGTAAAACATTTCACACCACCTGTCCAAGTATTGAAAACATTTCACAGAAGCAAGAACACAGTGCGCCCTACCACCAAGAAATAGAAACAATACAGTCTCAAAAGCAACACTTTCCCCTCCAAATCTGTGTTATAACTTATACTACATTTTAAGTAGATTACAATTATATGCCCCTTGAAGAATGGACGGAGAGGTCCACCTACAAAACTCCAGAATCAGGATTCTCAAGAAGTTAACATCAGCCAAGTGCCAAACTTTTACACTATATATATATAGATATATATATACACACACACACACACAACTCTACTTTAAATATAAATGCTATAAACTGCTAGACTATCCACACAGATGATTTGATTATAATGCCAAAGGCTTGAGTAGAACTAGCCATAGTTGTTGGAAGAACTGATAACAGTCATAGTACAGTGTTGTACAAAAATCACCAAACAGCCCTTCTCAGGTTTGAATTCAGAGCATTCCTTCTAGCAAGAAGTAAGGGAGCCCAGTCTTCCTTGCTATTTAAACCATAGTTGGAGAAAGATACCTTTTCCAAAGGCATTATCAGAAAGTAAATGTAACAATAAACTGGAATTCAATACTGCAGGCTGACAGCCAGCTTCACACCTCAAGTGTTTTCAGACCATGAGTTACTATTTCTTTAGTGGCATATATATATATATATATATATATATATATATAACATAGAATACTTGGTATATTAGTCAGGTAAATTCCAAAAGAGAAACTCAAAAGAACTGTTAAATTAAACAAATTTAACAGAGTAATATAATTTAGAAAAAATTTTTAGATAATCTACAATTACATGGGTAATACGTTATTCTTTCTTTGATTATTAAATGTTAGTATTTGAAATTAGTTTGTTTGATCATGATATGGTCATAAGCAATATATGATATTTGTTTTTTGTATCGCCATTTAAAAACAATGGTCTTAGATGTTAAGTTTAGTTTGTTCTAAAAAAAAAAAAAAAATAAATAAATAAATAAAACAAATTTTTAAAAATAAAATTTCCTCTTCTAAACGTATAGTGTTGTTTTCATATTTTCTATTTTAATTTTGACATGCTTTGATTTGTGATTTTGAGTTTACCTGTTTCCAGAGAGTTGTTATGTTGTTTGCATACTTTTTTGTTAAGTGAAATTTTGTGAGTAGCTTCTATTTCTAGAAAACCTTCCGTTATTCCAATATAATTTTTTTTCTGGATTCCCTTTGGATCTTACTGTAACTTGGTATATTACATTATTTTGTAAGCAGTTAATTTAGTTATCATTCTTATTTTGTTCAGCAATTACAGGTGTAGATTTGTTATGTACTGCTGATTGTTACGTCTCATTTGTAGCATGCTTCATCAGAGCTAAGTTTTAGAGTTTTTCTTAATATTTAGTGCAAGCTTGTTGATTAATATTTTACCAATATATCTTTTTGAACCATATGATGTTTCTATTTTATTGGAAGTTTTTTGTTCTTTAAGGAGTAAATTGTAAATGTAAGCTTTACATTAAAAAAGAAAAAAAAAACTTAAGTGTTATTTCTTTCTCAAAGTTGATAATTTGCAGCTGACAGTAAATTTGATTATACTTTGTTAGGTGGATGAAGTGCAAATTTTAAAATTGTTTAATTTTCTGAACAAGTAATACATGTGCTTTTGTGAAGGTTTGTTATACCAAAGAGTTTAACTCTGTGGCTTTGCAAATCATATTTCTTCATATTTTAACAGAGCATTGTACTTATATTCAAATAAAAACATCTAAAAACTTTGATATAACTTTTTAAAATGTTCAGATGTTTTTATGATTGTAGAAACAAAATGTGTAAGCCTACTTAATCACAATATGTACAACATACTTTTCCATTCCATGAATAAAGTCATTATTACTTGATTTTAATTAAAAACGTTTAAATAAGCTAGTCTCACAGACTTGATTAGTGAGGTATTCTACCAGAACCAAACATTTACAAATTGAAGGAAGTTCTTTCCTAAGTGAAAACTGAAAATATTTAAATATGCAACACAACCAAAAACATTTGTATTTAAAAAAGAAGAAAAAAGCTACAATCGGTTTTGTGTTTGTTTTTTTTTAATAATTAATTAATCAGTACTATAAATTAAAAAAAAAAAAATATGCAAGTTTTAGTTTCTCAGCTGACAAGGAACAGTACAGTCACAAAAAATGGTTTTACCAAATTCAAGATTTTATATTAAAAGAAAGGGTTTACTTTAAAAAAAAAAACAAATAAAATAATGACAATTGCAAAACTAAAGCAAAAAGTTCCTCTTAAATTCTTCTAGGCTCCTCTGGTAAAGATGTTAGTTCTAAGAGAAAATTGAGCATGGAAACAAATGTACCCTAACCCTACTCATTCAAAGTAGTATTTTTTTCGCCTACAGGTGATTTTTTTAGTATTTTTTTCTCCAAAATCAACATGTAATTATGCGCCCATGGACATTTTTTAATCATTTCACCCCAAGTAAGGTCATAATGCCTCTAAGACAGTGCGTGTAAAAGGAAAGAATGAGAAAAACAAAAACATTAAGATAGAGAACATAAGAATTGTTGAATTTTAACCAAAGTTGCCAGTTTCCTCCTCTCGTTTTTAGTTGCAGTAAAAAAAAAAAGGGGGGGGGTTGTAATTTTAAAAGGCGAATGCAAAGAAAGATGTCAGTATGTTGGTTAAAGTGCTAACACACCCAACTTTGTCCTATTTTGGAAGAATAATTGTACAGAAAAAATCTCCCACGCAATAAAGAATAAAAATATATACGATATGACCTTTTTCAAACTTAAAAGAAATCAAAATATTTAATCTCAAGTATTTTCTAAGAAGCAGAAAAAAAAAAGACAACAGAAAACAGATCTACCCGTTTTTGAATCAAGTAACAAAATAACTTTAAAAAGACTGAGAATGTAAAAAAAATTATAGAAAAATCTGAAATCAAGTAATAAATTATAATAAATTAAATAAAGATTTTCTTATGTGGCATCAAGAACTAATGATCATCTTTTCCTTCGCAGTAGACAAAAATGAATCTTATATTCTTCATATTTTGAAAATACGTCCTTAAAAAATAGAATAATTAGGGAGTCGGATCAATATTTTTATTATATCAGAAGAAAAAAAAATTGTACTAGCAAGCCATTCTTTAGTTGCCAGCAGAATTCAGTTTATCTTGTATTTCTCGTTCATATTTTCAATATGGAGAGTCGTGGCATAATAAATGGTTAGCAAGCTTGTCTCGCCATCTCAATAGAAATCCTATATCTAGGTGCTCCATACTTTCCGCCTTGACACATCTAAGCTGATGTACAAAAAAAATTAGCATAAAGATTTACGATAAACATTGTTTAAATGAATTTTAAATTAAAATTCATTTAAACAATGTCAAAACATGTCAAAAACGTATGGAACAAACAAAAAAATGTAATAAAAAGTTGCATAAAGCGTCTTAATTCTTTAAAGATAAAAAAGTAGAAACAAGTTATCCTTTCTTAAAGAGAAACTCAGATTTATCAGACACTTAGTACTTTTTTATAGCTTATCTTGCACGTTAAGGGTCTTATTTCAAGTTTGCCATGTTGAATAACATTCGTTTCTGTGGAAATGTAACATTCATTACGTTTATTTTCAGCCTCTCTAAGTGTTTTTTAGAAACTCCTAGACTAACCATTTGAAATTGGTTCAGATTTTTTCATTAGTATAAAAAGCTTTTCAGCGCTTTAAAAAAAGTAAATAATCAAAACTAAAGTTTGTCATTTTAATTAAAGAATTCTTCTGAATTACATCGAGCAAGAGGCACAAGGAAACATGCCCGTGAGAGGCTTTTTTTGTAGCAATAGCTGTACTTTTCCGCGTTAACATTTGCATGGCAAACATAACCTTCATGAAGCTGCAAAAACAAGAGACACTGACTTATCTTTTACGAAAATAGAAATGAGGCAAAAAGCTAACAAGTGAAACGGAAAAAGAAAAAAAAATCATACATAACTGACAAAATATCGAACAATTACAACATCAATCCATTCCAATGCCATGATTAAGAATTTTCACGACAAACTGCTAAAAACATTAAATCATATTTTATTATTTAATTAAAAATCAAATAAAGTACCCTTCCTTAAAGACTTTTTTACATGTCGGCAAAGAAATGAAACGTCAATGGAGATTGGAGAATTTTTTTTTAAACAGAACACTGCAACATATGGAAGACAAAGCCACTCAGTCAGAAAATTTAACTTTAAATATTTTCTTCTGTTAGAAACTTTAAGTAGTTGATGTGTTTTGAGATCTCAAAAAGACGAATGCTGTCAACTAAAAAAAGGTTTTTTTTTGTTGTTTTTTTTTTTAGTTTTTTTTCCTCTTTTTTTCCGGAAAAAAAAAAATAGAAAAAAATGGCCTCAATTGGAACATGAGAAAAAAAAACTAAAACATACAATTTACACTTTCAGAAGCCCATAGACATGAAAAAATTAAACGGATGTAAATAAAAAGTGTATAATTACATACAATGATTTTTGTTTATTTTAGTTGGAGTTTCCTTAAAAATTCGATAGCCGTCGTTTTGTTCTTGTTACGTACAGTGAGCGAACAACTAGCTTTTATTTTTTAATTCTTTCTCTAGACTTTTCCAATGTAAAAATCAGATTACCCGTTCAATGGAGCTAAGAACCTCAAGATTTAAAATCAACAACGCAGTGTTGGTATTTGTCTTTAAGAAGAAATCTAATTGTGTTATTTACAAAGCCGGGCATACTTTTTGCTATTAAAAAAAAAAAAAAAAAAACTATGAAGCAGACAAGGTTCGAACTCCTTTTTATTTTCACAAACAACAACCTGCTTGACCGTTGATTTACTAACCGTTAGTTCACACACCGAGGTAATATTGTTGGCTATCAGCAAATAACCAATTTGATTTTATTACCTGATGCCTAGCAACATTGATAAAATTGTATCGGTTAAGAGTTCTTATTTCATAATGCTTTTCACACTAAATAAGGTCAGTATTTTTTTTCGTATTCATTTGCACAGCAACTGTTTTGAGTTTGACAGACTAAAAACAGCAATGAATTAATTACCATGGTCGAAGGAAGACATCTGTGAAGAAAACCTAAATCATTTGACATGTGTTGTTTAATTATACATTCATTTTTATTATTATTGAATAAATGTCCTGTTGCAGAGGGGAAAAAAGTCAATAATATCAAAAGAAAAATTATGAAGAAACTTAAAATAGAAAACTAAAAGCGAAGTAGCGATTTGAATTAAGTTGTTAATGACCATTGCAAAAAAAAAAAAAAGAGCAAAATTTATTTAATTTTTAAAAAAATAGACTATTTATTCAGGAAGATTACTTCTGCAATATTGGGGGAAATAAAATAAAATTCCATAAACCTGGTGTCACAGGGCACACATATTGAATTCTGACAGAACAGATCCATTATCCATACGACGGATAAATAATGTGAACTAAAATCGGTTGCAAGCAATAGCGGCTTAGGACCAATTCTGCGGTAACAAATGTATCACATTATATAACATTCAGTTTAAAAGTAACGACCAAAGAGAGGAAAAAGGTGTGGTCTCTTCGTGCCTGTTTAGGATGCGGTTTCCGGTTTTCTCTTTTCCAATCTTTTCACTCTTTTCCTTTATTATTCTTTTTTTTTCAATTGGAGTAGAATAGACTAAACTATCGCCCGGTTCACCCTCCACCCACATCTATTGAACAGGTGAAGAGGCTCATCCCTTGTTTCCTGTTTAGGATGTGGTTTCCGGCTTTCTCTTTTCTATTCTTTTTACCCTTACGTAGCCCCCTGCGCATCAGTGGCGTTACCGCCTTGCTCGGGGTGATATGATTAAAAAAAAAAAAAAAATAGAGAACAAATTAAAAACGGCTATCTCCCTGACTGAGTTTTGCCTAACGGCATATCAACCTCTGTGGGTCATTTAATGCCAAAAAGGTGGGGTTTTAAGGTATTTTTTTAATGTTCGATTATAGTGAGAAGGTTAGTCAGATTTTAACAAATTTTGTTTTTATTCTTTTTTATTTTAGAAAACTGAAAATGTATTCTAGCTTCAAAAAATGTTTTGCTGAGAGTTTTTTTTCCTTAAAAAGTGTATTTTTCTATAAAAGTCTATATTTCTATAAAAGCATTTTTATACTTTCATAGTGTTTTGATCCCAGTTGGGGGCTGGGACCCTAACAGGTGCTACCACTCTGGGTCAGGGTGGACCTTGGAACAACAGCAATTAAGGTGATTCCATGCTCCTCACAACCTTCCAATCAGAGGCCTTGCTGCCGGATGCAATTTAGAGTCATGCCCAGGACTGCCATCTCTCTGAGTAGCAACTGTTAGCAAGTTAGTCATAATATTTCTGCATTCAGTCCTCACTGGGTGCCACATACTCCTGGCAGTGTGCTGACATAAGTTTTGTAAACATTAGCATGAAGGTTTTTCACCCAAGTACAGTGTTTCGAATTAATATGAAAATTTAGCAGACTTGAAGGCATGCTGCAAATTAGGAATTTCTCATTTTAAGCATGGATGCAAGGTTTCGGATATGCTTGTCCACTCAAACCCATATGTGTTTCTTCAACACCCACAGAGCCAACCTGCAATTTATACTGAAACTATAAATACTGTTTATTCAGAATTAAATGTAAGAAAATTAATATTTTATTCTTTTCTTCTGTTGACTCTATCTCTGATCCATAAACCCTTTCAATTATGGGGGAGGGGGTGTCTTTTAACACCCACGCACATGTACAAGATTATGAGGATTGTGTGTGTGTGTGTGCGCGTGTGCGCGCGCATAGGTAGATATGTCGGTGACTAAACTGGCTATCACACTGCTTTTGCGAGTGAGGAGGGTTGTTCGCAACTCAATTGGACTAAAAGTAGGACCTGAAGAAGTACTCTTGATGAGTCAGCAATCAGCTAACCAGACACAGTGTCTCAATAAACCACCATGGAAAAGGCAACAGGAAACCACTCTACTATTAATTCCAAGAAGTACCATGCCAATAAACAATCAAATTATAGAACCTAATGGTGTGAAGGAGTTTAAGTTTAAGGGAATTAACTCCTCACCCAGTAAAGAGAGACATGACTTAACCGTCAGCCAGCGACTGTTTGCATGAGCAGCGTAAAGAGGATAAAATTCCTCGGAACTGATTCCTCACCAGAAAAAAAAAAAAAGACAAGTGTTGCTGGACCATTATCCAGCAACTCCTTGCATCAAACAAAAAAAATAACTTGAAACATGGAATATCAATACGCTAGACTGTGGCTAGTTGGAAAATGTAGAACAGAAGAAGAGTAGGTTAAGCATCAACATTTTAGATATATGCAAAACTAGGTGGCAAAAACAACGGAGATTTTGTCAGTAACAGGATTATATATGCAGGCAGAGAGAAAATGAAAAAGGAATTGGATTGATACTAGATCAAGGCATGAAAAAATGCATTCTAAGATACGGCCAGTTATCTGAAAGAATTCTTGTACTTAAACTGAAAGGAAAGTCCTTCAACATATCTGTTATAGTCTTGTACCAACAACACAAAGTACTAAAAAAAAAAAAAATCAAATCTTTCTGCTCCATGCTAGACAATGGTCAGGCTCAGTGTGAATCACAAGAAATTAGAATAATCTTTGGAGACTTGAATATCAAAGTAGGCAATGAAAGGAAGTAGGCAATGAAAGGAAAGAGGTAATGACAAATCCCAACTAGGAACCCACAATGATTGCAGAGAAAATGGGTCTAATGGTGCACAGCAAATGACCAGGTAATAACCAACACCTGGTTCCAAGAACATCCATGATGATTATGGATATGGAAAAGCACAGGAGGAGAAACTAAAAACCAAGTCAACTACATAACAATCAACAAGAGATTCAAGAATACAGTTGTTCACGGCAAAACTTATCCAAGTGCCGACTGCAGAAGCAACCACCTGCCTTTTATATGTAAGCTGAAGTCTAACACAGCACCCACCCAAATTGCAACTCAACTGACTCCTAGATGAACTTAAACCAAAGGAAAAATATATGGACAGTGTGAAAAAATATGACTGACAAAATGGAAACCAAAACAGGACAGACTAAGAGAAACTTTCATAACATCAGCGAATGACATCATCTCAAAAGAAAATAGACAAGAAAAAAAAACGAGTGAACCACAACCAAGATTCCCAACATAGTACAAAGGAAACAGAAAACAATGCCAAGACATGGAACAGAATACAAAAAAGTACGCAAGGAAACAAGGAACAAATGCAGACGAGCTAAACAAGAATGGCTCAACAACAAATGTGCAGAAATAGATTGAATATCACAAATAAAAGAGACGTGCATAAAAAATAAGAGAACTATAAGGACAAGGAAGCTCATCAATAGAATGCATAAAATCCAAGGACGTAACGCTCATATTAGAGAAATAAAAGATACTTCAACGATGTGACGAATATATCAGAGGTCACTTCCATAACAAAAGAGAACAACTGACAATACACAGAAATGCCAAAGGACCAGAAATATTAAAAACCAAAGTGGAAGCTGCAATGGCCAAACTGAATAGAAACAAAGCAACAGGACCAGACGGAATTGTAATAGAGATGCTGACAGCCTTTGATGATTTCAGCATAGATGATATTACAGAAATAAATAAAACCTACAACAGTGGTGATATATACAGGAAAATCTCAGTAGATCAATCAATTTTCATAGCACTGCCTAAGAAGCCATACATAAATGAATATAAACTCCATTTAACTTAATGAGCAACATAAAAGTAATCATGCAGATTCTGATGTATAGAGCATACAACAGAATCAGGCCAGAGATTAGAACAAGAATGGTTAGAGTTTGTCAAAATCCCTAGAACAAGGAATGCAAGATTTATGCACAGAATATTATCATAAAATGCAGGAAGACGTGTACCTGTTTTTTTATAGGCTATGTAAAGATGTTTGACAAAGTACATCATAAAAACCTGATAGAGCTGCTTGGCAACCTTGACATATTTAAGAAGGCTATCAGAATGATCAAGAATCTTTACTGGCAACAAACTGACTGCATATGGACAGAAAATGACTTCAGCAGATATACAAAAATAGAAAAGGGTGTAAGACAAGGATGTGTCTTCTTACCGGATTTATTCACCCTATACAGCAAAGGCAATTCTGAAAGAACTAGAAACCCCACCAGGATTCATCATTGGCAGTTACAATCTTAATATAAGCTGAAGTGAAACTACAAAAGCTCCTACAGAATATAACAAAAAAAAAAAAAAAAAAAACGAGAAAAAAGTGACTAAACATAAACTACAAACAGACTGAAAACATGGCCATCACTAATAATAGTTGACCAAAATACCACCTGCAGTTTGGGGATATTCAAATCAAGCAGATTTGAGAGGTTGGAAAGCATGACACTAAGATCTGAAAGCGTATTGGGATAGCAAAAAATGCATTCCAAAAGCTAAGCAAAGTATTATGAGACAGGAAAATTCAGTTGGAAACAAAGAACATAGTAGTGAACTGTTACATGATATCTGTCATCCTGTATGGCAGCAAATGCTAGACTATCTCCTCAGACGAAGAGAGTCGAAACAAGAGAAATGTGGTTCTACCATGGACCAAACATGTGAACAATGAGGTTTTTTTTTTTTTTTGGGGTGGAGGGATGAAAACAAAAAGAAAACTTATATTTAAGATCAGGAAAAGGCCATTGAAATTTCTAGGATAAGAATAAGGAAAAGGGGAATGGAGAATCTGATACTCACAGGACGGATAAAGGGAAAGAGGGACAGAGGAAAACAACGTGTGACATACTTGATGGGCTTGAGCAAATGGATGGCAAAACAGGGTTTGAGAGAAATAAAACAAAACTTATTAAAAACTACAAAAGGCAAGCAGATGTGGAGAGCCATGATTGCCTATGTCGAAGGGACGCAGCACAAAGATGGTGAGTAGACTCTCCCACCACCACCACCAAGGTCACATACAGTGCTCTCCAATATTGGTTGCTAATCACAGCTAGTGAGTTCAGTTTATTTTGCTATTTAAATAGTGCAGAGGGAAGAGATTAATTGATATTTCTTTCAAGGGTATTTGTACGAAAATGAGTCGCAATCCTAACTGGAATTTGAACTACTTGCAAATTTCCTGTTCTAAGCATTACGCCATCCAAACATCCAATATGAAATTATTAAATCAACTTAAATATTATTCGTCATTTTATCAGACTAGTTTAAAGACCTCTTGATTGGTAATCCTTTACCAATAAAATCAAAAAGTAAAGAACCGGATTCAAGATTTTTTCCTTTCAGCAATAACAAATGCATAGACACATTTCAAAACAAACGTTCACATTAGTGTAGTCAAATCTTATACAAGTCAATATTTTAACAATAAAAATTGATATTAACCAAGTGACTGATGGTAGTTTAATTTAAGTAACATTTTTTTTTTTATAAATATATCATGTAAACAAATTGCAGCTTGTTTATATTTGTAGAAAAACTTGTTTGATGACATGATAGGGCAGTTTGAATATATTTATTAATTTATTTCAAATTATAAAAAATTGCTATCTAAGAAAAATAGTTTTAAAGAGAAACGATATGAAAACCTCAGAAATCGCAAAAAAAGTAAATAATGAACACATAGCATAACAATAACACAAAAATATTTAGGAAGAAAAAAAAGGTTTTATAACTAAGCCACAAAAAGAGAAATGAGAAAAATTAAAAGGCTAAGAAAAAAAAAAAAATAAAGAAAGTGGGCTGACCAACAAGAAGATATTTAAAGCTGGTGTTACAATTACGAATATATAAGCAGGAAGAAAATATCCAGAATATTAATACTGGCTAAACACACACAAAAAATAAAAAATAAAAATAAAATAAAATAAATAAATAAGAAAGCAACCAAACTAGCACAACTTTCAAGAAAACATCACAAAGACAAATGTTTCAGTTATGGAAAGAAATGCATGAAAAAAGATTTCTTAATGGTAATTTCTAGTTACAATATGTAGAAAGACAAAATGATGGCTGCGTGAGAGGTTGGACACTTCATGGAAATAATCAACAGACATAGAAAGCAATAAGAAGTGAAGTAATATATTAGACTAATATTGTAAAGAGTTTACTTGTCCCTTCAGACTTGAATGATGTCAAGATACACACAGAATTATTGAAAGCTCTTGGGCAAGATATATTTTGAGTCGTACAGATCTTAACAAAAGAAGCTTTAAGCTAAAAAGAGTATATTTATGCAAAACAACACATTTCCTATTCTTAAGACACATCAAATTAATGGAATTGTCAGTCCACAGCCTCTCTGGATATTAATCCACTAAATTTGTGATCCATTATTAAGATTATATATATATATATATATATATATATATATAGATATATATATAGAGAGAGAGAGAGCAACAAATATATATATATATATATATATATATATTGCTCTACTTTGTATTGAGCGCTTTAGTGTTAGGGTTTTCCTCTTGGCTTTTTTTTCTTTCCTATGAGTATTTGACTTTTGTTCATGTACTTAGTTTTTTTTTTTTTACTTCCCCTCTGAGTTCATTCTCAGTGAGTTTTTCAAGATGAACTTAAATATAGTATAACTATTACTAGTATTAGCAGAATTATTTTTGTTACTATTAATATTGTTATAATAATTATATATATATATATATATATATATATAAATAAAAAGAAAAGAAAGTGATATTCAAGCAAGAGTTAAAAAAAAAAAACAAAAAAAAACCATACAATCTGCTGCAAGCTAAAACAGTTAAAGTTAAAAAAAAAATCAATGCTTTTATAAAATATCAAGGTGTTTACATGAACAAAATAATTTAAACCAAGTTCAAATCACTTTTTTCATATGCCCTTGGGAAAGGTATGAATCAATCTCTTCACCTCCAGAATAGACTGGAGCTATCCTTGATAGACAGTCAGTCTTTATAAAAAAAAAAAGAAAAAAAAGAAAAAAAAAAAAAGAAAAAAAAAAAAGGATTACAGGATTAAAAACTATAGAAAAGAACCAGGAAACCATTCCACTATATTTCCAAAAAAACATCATGGTAAATCACAGATGTTTGCATAAAATCTGACCATCTCCAAAAGTTATCCTTAATGTTTGGTTCTTTAAAAAAAAAAAAAAAAAAAAAAAAAAAAAAAGGAAATCAGGTTAGATATTCAAAGCTGAATTTCTCAATATTGTGCATAAGCATCACCTAGGGTTTTATGTTCTGACTAGGAATCATTTTGACTATTGTATCCTTTGGCATTCATCAGATGTGCTTTATTGAAATTTTAAACTGGACACTTTATATTCAATCCATGAGTAGAAATTGTTCTCAGAATGATGTCTTGTGTGTTAATATGATTCAGCCTATTTTGCCATATTTTTGTATCACTTGTTCTGTTCTTCCACTGAACCAGAGAGTATAACAACCCAATTCAATTGCCAGGAAACTATATATGTCTTTCTCTGCTAAACCATAAGCTCTTTAGCACAACAACCAAGACGAATTTCTAGTTCAAATATAAAGGAATAAAAAACCCGACATATCTCGTAATTTCTATCAACATCTATTAATATCAAATACCTCCACTGAATTCTCTATAAAACTAGCATACCAGGATAACAAAAAATTTTTTTTTAAATTTTAAAAAAATTTTTAAAAAAACATAAAATTTTATTGTCATAATCTGTTACTAAGCGGAAAGATCAAGGGATATTTTAATTATTAAGTCTTTTTTTCATTCTTTTTAGAGAGTTTGAAATTTTGGTTAATATTTTTTTGTCAGTTGGGGGATGGGGTTAACATAGGAAATTTTAGTGTTTTTCTTGCTGAGAAAAACATCGATTTAAAAATTCTTGCAAAAATCAAATGTTAGATTTTAATGAAACTTTCAGGACTTATGGAGAATGTAAGTTTTTTTATTTTTTTTTTCTTCAAACTACTCATTGCCCGAAAATCTGCTTCAAATCATAAACTAAAAAATTCAATAAATAAAACTAAGAAATTATTGAATTAGAAAAGCTTTTAGCTGTTTTTATAAATAAGATATTATTAAGGACACTACTGTCTTAAACTTTTTGATGAATAATGAATTTTTGCAAGAATTGTTTTCTTTTTTATAATTCAATTATAAAAATTTATAATCTATACATTTTTTAAATTTTGCAATACTTTCATCCAGTCAAGTGACAAATTTATTAATTATAAACTAAAAAGCTTAATACAAATTATTTTTCATATATATATATAAAACCTTACGTAACATGCCCATATTTGAAAGTATGGTCGACTATACATAACATTATCAGAAGGTAAAAGCAATGACATTTCTAAAATTAGATTATGGAGAATATTTTTAACATTTTTAAGATAATTGAGTACTACTTAAAAATTAGATTAAAAAAAAAAAAAATAATAGTAATTTTCTTGAATTATGTTTTAACAGATAAAGTTTCCATAGAACAATAATAAAACTGTCAACACTTATCAGCATTTGTTATGTGATTGACGAGCAATGACAAGTACATAATCATCACTACTGCTTGTTTTAAAAGTTTGTAAGTCAATCTTTTTTCTTAAATCAGATAATATTCTTCAAAGTTTCAGAAAAGTAGATTTTACTTTTGGAAGATTTTTTAAGACAGAATTACATTGCAATGAAGGACAACTTAAAAAAGAACAATAATCAGCTACTTTATAATAAAAAAAAAAAAAAATATTGATTCCAACCAATATAATTTCTGTTTGAAATACACCAGAGTATTTTTGCTTACTGGAAATAGTAAATTTAATAATTTAGCATTCCATTAAAGCTAGAATGAAAGCTTCAAGAAGACTCATTTAAAAATAAAACAAAATACTGAAAATTAGTGCAGCTATTTAAATAAAATTAAGACATTAATAAAAAAAAATTTTAAAAAAAGCTTATGAATAAGGTTTATTATGGACACTACTATCTTATGAAAAAAAAAAAAAAAAAGTGAGTAATTTTTTTTTTAAATTGGAATTTTTTATGAAGTTTGAAATCTTAAATTTCTGTTTTAATTTGTCCTGGTTAGGTAATAGTGTTATTAAACAGAAACTTGATTTAATAAATTATAAATGGAAAAGCTTATTACAATTTAGCAACCACCAATATTTTAAAAATATATTTTTGTCTATAAATGTACCAATTTTTGTAAATACGGACATACATACACAACATTATCAGAAAATAAGAGCAACAACTATAGTAAATTTAAAACCAAAAGAGAATATTTTCCTAATTCTTTTATATTACTATTATTATATTTATATTTTAATTCTTTTATATTAATTCTTTTATATAACTGGGCAGTTAAATTATATAGAAAGGGCACTTAAGTAATTTTTACAGATATATTCACCATAGAAAAAAATTTAAACTTTCGTCTTTCAATCAAGCTGTGAACAACTTCATGTTTAAAAAATGCATTTCTGCGATATCTTAAACCGTTACTTAAAGTAAATGATATTTCAAATCAGATTAATCAAACTTTAGATCAATTAATATTCGTCAAATAAATTTTAAAAGTATTTTATTTTTAGAAAATGTTTTTTAAATTTCATTGAAAAAGAACTACAGTTAAAAATGGCACCAAGATACATTTTTAGCAAAAAAATAAAAATAAATTCCTTCCATTTAATTTAGATTAATTATAAAATACAAAGTATTTGGCTTATTGGAACTAGCTAATTTAATCTATTCGTTTGAAATTAAAACTAAAATTATAGATTCAAAAAGATTTTATTTTAAACCATAAGAATTGAATCTGGTGTTACCTAATTGTATTTGTGAAGACAATGACTTGTATGATAAAATCTGACTGTATTTAAGTCAAATTCATAAAAATTTGTAGCTCTACGTGATCAACAAGAGATAGAAATAGAAACAAAAAAAAGTAATGTAAAATAAATAATTTGAAATCACATCTAAGGTCCTTCAACAACAAAAAAATTTTAACAACCATTGTTCCATTATCCAATTCAATGAATGAGCAAGCGGAAATTTTACAAAATCCCCAACAGCAATTAATTAAAACTGACATTCACCTTTGTTGTTAATGTTAACATTAAAATGATTATAAAAAATAAAATTAAAAAAAAAAAAAATTAAAAAACAAAGAACTCTTCCGTAAGTTCCATAGGAATAGGATCAATTCAATTCAATTAATTGAATTGTTGACGATAAGCCATATATAGTGATTTGCATGAACAGAATTCTGAAAAGTCCAGTTAAATTATAGAATCCGATGTTTCAGATCAGATGTTCATGCAACAAACCACTATTATCATTTCAGTACTCTTCATGCATATAAATGAAGAAATGATAGGTGTGAAGGAAAGAAGTTATTCAAACACCTGATTCGGTTGCCTAGATTCAATGCGACGAATGAGGAGGACAACAAATTCAGTTGAAGTTAACTTGAAGTATTTGAAATACTGTTTTCTTATTAATGATCATATAAACTTAAAACAACAACAAAAACACTGAATTTATTTTTAATTTTAAAATTGTTAAGGAGGCGGTCTATATAGGAACAGAAATATCTGTCTACATTGGGCACCCCCTTCACTTTTTTTTTAACACAGACACTATAATAGTCTCATTTATTATTCTCTCCCCACACCTTAAAAAGTCCCTTACGCACACAAAAATGCACTTTATACATGCACCTGGTGTTTATTATTTTAAAGAGCAATAAAAATAATTTAATAGCTTTCTATAGCATGGGTGTTTTATGTTGATATAAAGACGCTATCATACAAATAATACCTTTCTCTTTCTTCAATGAGTTCACAAAACAACAACGCATACTCAGCAGCATATAGCCACCAGGTTGGTTGTCAAAAATATATTCAATAAATAATAAAAATCATCATCCATACCGCTTGTGTTACACATGTAAATGTGCATTCATTTCTAATTATTATGGGATGCATACATATTGAAAAAATGCACAATGACTTTTTTGTCTTTAAAGTTTAAAGACATTTAACATGGCCTAAAAGTACTGCAGACCAAATTGTTACTTCATTGAAAATACATTACAATGAGAAAAAACGTAGCAATCAAATTAATTTTCAAAAGTGAGGAACACAATCATAAAAAGTAAAAAAAAAAAGAAACATTTGTTGGAATTGGAGCTTTGATTAGTGTGGATGTTTTAGCGACAACTATTCCAACGACCAACATTGATATAGGCTGCTCTGTACTAAAAGTAAATGGCTTGGAAGCAAGTCTATCCATTGTGCAAGAGAGAAGCCCCAAAGGATTATCATGAAGGAGGGTGTACGATTTATGTGTGTCCGTGTGTTTGTGCAGAAGCAAGCAGTAGGCAAGCCGAAGAAGAATCCAGCTATGAAAATCATTATTACTAAGGCGTGGGAGGGCACCGATGTTTTTGTTGCTGTCGTTGCCAATCATGCAAGGTGCGTATCTGCATGCGCGCCTGCATCAGGGGGCCTATAACATCCGTATTTTTTACCATATTTCATAGTGAGAATGTCTTTTCGTATTTTTCTTCGACTTTCTCTAGGTCAACAAAATCAGAGAGAAAGAATACGCCATTCTATTTTTTTTTTTTTGTAACTTTGATTAATTAGGAATCAGTTATTTATTTCCATTTCATTTTTTAAATAGTCCAGTTAAAAATAAGAAAGGCAAAAATTTGCAGTATGATCAAGTTTTGAATTCAGACAATTAAAAATAACATAAAAAAAAAAAAAAAAAAAAAAAAAAAAAAAAACACGAAATTATATCAAGTGCAAACCAAAATAAATTTATTTTTATTTTTTTACGGAGTTAGAATTTTATATATATATATATATATATATATATATATCCGAAGGAAGGCTAATAATAATTTTGGTGGAGATATCGGCCCGCAGAAAAGGAAGAAGACACAGCTATTTACGATCAACGGCAAATACCGCAAAAAAAGTCTTTCATATTTTACATCGACAACTACTAAAAATAAAACAAAAATAAAAGAGAAAAGAATTACAATAGAAATAAGTTGTGGTCAAATTTCTGTCTTTTTTGTGTAATTTGATCTTCAGAGAGGAAAACAAATGATTAAGAACAAGTTGTTTTGTTGGTGATTAAGCCAGGAAACACTAGCAGCCTGTTTCTTTTTTTATTGGTGATCTAGAAAACCTGGATATCTGAAGAAAATAAATTCGCTTTTTATAATTTTTGTTAGCAATTTACAATCAAATTCCACAACGTCATGATTTTTTTTTTACAAATGAATAAAAACACGCTTTTATTTTTGCCGCAATTTTTTACATTTATTTTACCAGAAACGTGATGACAAAAGAAAATAAATTTGATGACATTTATTTCATTACAAATTTTTTATAAATAATGAAATGAAAGAGCAGCTTTTTTTTTTTAGAACTTGATTCTTTTAAAATATTTTTTTTTAATTTTACTCCTTAACCAGAAAAAAGAGAAAAGAACTGAAGACAAAATACCCCAGAAACCATCTTCCTAATGATGAAATTTACAGAAAAGAAGAAGAAAAACTGATTGAGAAAAATCTATAGTCAGACACTAAAAGGCGATTCCTTTCCTCTCGAATTTCGTGTCAGAACTTGCAAAGCTAAATGGACAAGCGAGTGAGGTATGACATGATATGAAAATAAAGATAAAGGGCAGTGTATTTCTTTAAATTTGACACAATACTGCTTAGCAAACCTTTTCCCATCTCCCCAATTTTCAATAAAGGATTTTAAAAGCATATTATAAACATAATTATAACTTCTGTTTGTTTGCTTTATGAAGGACGCCGTTTTATGAAAGACTTGCTCAAGGTCATTAAAGAATAATAAAGATGAATTGAATATATGAAAACTCGCAATTTCAATTAAATCAATTTAGACGACACGATCTCTACTGCTAGCTTTTACATTACAACTTAAATATTTTTAATTTAGTCAAGTGTGAAATTATTTTAAAAATCAGAAATTAAAATGTAATTATCCTTAATATGGAAAATTCGGTTTTAGTGTGTATTTATTCAATTGTGACTATTATTGTCTTTAAGAGAAAATCATAAATTTTTTTGGAAGCACAAGGAAAATTTCCATGGTATAACAAAAAAAAAAAAAAAGATTTCTCTACTAAGTACTCAGGTTAGCATTTTTTTTAACAAAAAATTAATTATAAAATTTTAAAGCTTATCCGATAAGAAATAAAAAATGCAGAGAAAAATTATAAAAGTTTTTATTTATTTTGACACATACTAAAAAAAAAAGGTTAAAAAGGAAAAAAATTGGTTACCAGTTTGACACTTAATTCGTAACTTGTTGAATTAAAATTTTAAGTTAGTATTTATTCTGCATCAATGAAACGTAGCGATCTGCGTGCAATTTTTTGATTATTATTTTACAACTAATGATGAATTTTTATTTTTAAAATATCGGAGGTTGTACGAATTTATCTGTAGTGTAAAATGCTAATAATGCGTGTGAGCCTAACGGCCATGTAGTTTCCATTCCATCTATCACAAGAAATGGATATTTATTCTCCATCCAAAATCCATGGGTTTGAAAAAAAAAAAGAAAACAAAAAGAATAAGTGTATTCACATTGTTTGGCACAAAGTGTCACTCGTTTTGTTATATTAACTTTTAAAAGAAACTATTTCAAGCACTAAATACCTATCTGCTAGTTAAATAAGACAATTTGAAAAGAAAAATAAACTACCCTACGAAAGCAACGATAAAAGATCAAGATTAGAATTGAAAACAGGGAAACACGACTTAGTTAATTATTTTAACTATTAAGTCTTTTTTAGTCAATTTTCCCTAAGACTTAAAACATATGGCCTACCTGAAAAATGCGGTTGTAGATTTTTTTTTTTAAGTTCACTGCATTGATCATGAAAAATAATCAATATTATAAAATAATGAAAAAAAAACATTACTTTCCAATCCATACATGCTGCTACAGATTTTATGAAGATACAAACAAAAATCTAGTTACAGAGATAGATTCTTGCAATGAAGTCTAAATAATCAGCTGATGAGGATGGAATCAGCAGTCTTCTTTCATAAAGAAAACTAAAAAAGACATGAGCAATTATTAATTATTGCACTTTTTTTAGTCTTATTATTTCTTATTTTGACAGCAAAATCGGTCACGTGACTTCCATTCTGAGAAGACCTGACATGCTTACTTTTTTTGTTTGATAATCTCTCATCAAGTGATTTTTACATTCATTTCTTACCACCTCTCGAAAACAATGACAAAGAATTTTTTAATTATTGACATAAAAAGTCACTGAAAAAAATACTACAAAAATATTTTTATTGTGACTAAAGTGTTGTTTTTGTTTTAAAACTGAATTCGTGAGAGACAGAAGAAAACAAACAATCAGAAAAAAAATTTAATCTCATGCGTTTTTATTTAAATTCGGCCTTCTGTACAACTGACAACTGTTAAGAATTGTTTCATTTTTAATGCAATGAAAAAAGTAGTTGTTACTGCTTCTCTTCCTCTTTTTCTAATTGAAATTAGGGTTAGAATTATGTGAACAATAACACAGTTTTAAATATAGGAATGGACTCCTGGAGGAAGAAGGCAATTGAATAAATAGAAATCGAAACTTCGAGCCTCACCTAGTCATATTTTTTAATTTTAATTTTTTGCCTTGTTACGGGAATTAAAACTGCACTATTATTTTTCGTTATTGCCAACTTGAATTAAATGTCAATAAATAAAGAAAATGGAAAGAAAAGCAAATCTTGAAGTTTTTTTTATTTATTTATTTTAGAAACGCGCGTAAAAAGAAAAAAAAATCTGCGTTTCCCGATTCACAAGAGACGCGACTTTTAAGAAAAGTGCATAAAAATTTTGAAAAACCAATTTTAAATTTTTTCAACGAACATAATTTTTTTTTTTGAAGGCCTCTAAAAATTAAATGTTTTAGAAAAATAAATAAAAAACCCTTATGGATACTAACTTAGTTTTACTTTATAGAAAGATTTTTTTGAATTGTATTCAAAACACTCCAGTCCAGCAAAAAATGCTAAAAAAAATTCCCTATGTCAAAAATCAAATTTTGAAGAGTTACTAACTTTTCTCTCCAACTCATTAAAAAAAGCCAGATAAAATGAAAACTTGCGAAATTTCATTCACCAGAAAAATAAAATGCATTCTACTTTAACTTTACAAGAAACAAAAAGAAAAAAACAAAAAAAAAAAACGAATAGTAAGTACCAATTAAATAATTATTAAACCTAAAAAAAATATTTGTTTTCACTCAGTAATGCAACAATTACTTAGTTTCTAAATAATCCATTGTCAGTTGAAAATAAATAAAATAATCCACTTGTCTGATTAATTGTTTTATTACTAATCATTAATCCTATGGTAAAGCTTATTAAATCAGATCCTACCTAAATTGTTTTGTTTAAATGCCGACAAACAAGCGATAAATACGAATATTATAAAACAGGAGAAAAAAGAATTTTAAATTCCTTTTTAAAAAGTAGTTAAAAAAAAGAAAAGGATTGGTTCAAACAACAATTCTATTTTTGTAAATCACGATAAAAATATTGTCATTCAAATTTGTAATGTAAGTAAATAGTGTTTCTTTTTTTTAAAATATTGCAATGAAAGTGATAATGTTGTCAAAAAGAAAGTCAATTTATTAAATTGAAAAAGAAAAATGCTCGACGTTATGCATAGAAGTGAAAATGAAACCGAAAAAATCCCATCGATAATAATTTAAAAATGAATAGCGGTGGTTAAGATATATATATTAATTTATAATTTATTTTAAAATCACGCTTCAGGTTACTGGGTGGTCATTAAATGACTAACAAATCCTGTACACATGCACACAATTGCTATATATATATATATATATATATATATATGAGACATTTTTACAATTTTTTGTATGTATTGTAAAATGCGTGTGCTCAAATGACTTCATTTAAAAATTTACTGTGTAACACGGTGATTACACGTCTTCATAGGAATATTAGTGAAATCTATTTTTAGCCATTTTAATCTTAAAAATATGCAACAGCATTAAAGTTTACGTTTGATTAGAAAGGAAACTTGAAAAGTAATGCAACACGCAAGTTTATTTTTCGTTTAATTCACAAATTAAATTAGAATTGAAGAAAAAAAAAATAAAAGGATTTCTGGGATTAAAACTGAAAGACAATTTAGTCACTTTTTAGTCTAAAAATAAATTTTTAGTTAGCATAAGAAAGTTTCTGGTTCTGGAAACAAATGCATAAATTAAACAATTTAAAAAAAAAAAAAGAAAAAAATTATGTAATTTAATCATTAACAACACAGATACGTACAATAATAATAATAGGCTGGTGTAATGATATGATTTTTTTATTATTTTAATAATGTTTCCCAACAAATAGTTGTCAATAAATTATTTAAAATATTATTGTAAAAGCCAAAGATGAACAAGTTACAAATCGAATCATTTTTTATGCTAATTTTTCTATCCTTTTCTTGTCATTTAAACAAAAAAAATTAAATGTTATTTTTAACGTAGAATTAAAATGTTTAAAATCGAAAAAAATAAAAATAATAACTACAAATATAAAATACAAATTTTAAAAATGAAGTTTTAATTTTCCAGAGCAACCTTAAAAAATAATTTTAAAATTACAATTTAAAAACTTATGCATAACACAGAATTTTTATTTTATTTTATCTTAGTAAATAAACAAAAGCCGAGTAATTTTTACCTGCAATAATAAATTAATGTTTGTTACATAGTTTGTTCCTTAATCAATGGTTGATGAAATCAACAATTTACAAAATTTACATGTCGAAAGCAGAAGTGAAAGTTTAACTTCAATTATTTATTAATCTTATCATTCAACGCATAAAAACAAAAAAAAATGCATGATAAATCAATGTAATTATAATATGTGGAAAGATCAGGACTTTTCCCCGCCTCTAGAGTTGATGGGGGGACTGATTACAGACTGACCCACGATGGAAAGAAGGAAAAAGATTACGACAGCTCCAACTCACCCCCCAAAAAGACCCATAGATATAAAAGTGGGGGGTCAATTTATAATTAATCCTTCATCTTACATTGATCCCCCAATTCCTAATCCCCGAAATTAAAAAACCCCACTATTTCTAAAGAGAAATAAATAGCTAGTGAAAGACGATGGTGATAAAAAAATAAAATAAGGGAGAACACATGCCATGTTATTGTAATAATGTTTTTAATGTCTTACCTGAGAAGTAAAAATCACTTCTTGGACGAAATGAATACTAGTTAAAGCCGACGTCTTCACACAAATAGGTCTGACATCTAAAATAGGAATAAA
This sequence comes from Ascarosepion bandense, assembly GCA_037127315.1. Classification (NCBI taxonomy): domain Eukaryota; kingdom Metazoa; phylum Mollusca; class Cephalopoda; order Sepiida; family Sepiidae; genus Ascarosepion; species Ascarosepion bandense. The sequence continues at coordinate 1,477,247 of JBBBDQ010001445.1, forward strand.
ATGAGAAAGAAAGAAGGGAGAAAAGGAAAAAAAAAACAAAGATCTTTTACAAGGAGTATCTATCTTTGCGTGGAGAAATCGCTTAATGCCCAAACTGGTTGTTGTTCGTCGGCAAATGTGTACGTGAATGTGTGCGTGTGGAGGATTATTCTTTGCTGCTACTATTATTATTATTATTATTATTTTTGTTGCTACAATTCATATATTATTATTATTATTATTATTACTATTCACATCCATCTTTATTATTTAATTAGTATTATTATTATCACCATCACCTTTTTCCTTATTTCCTGCTCAACTCGAGGTGATGTTATGATCAACCAATAAAAACACACGTAACAAAAGCCATAGAGAAACTAATTCACTAACAACCGTTCGTGACGTCACACAAGCCATTTTCTTGGTGGAAAATTTGCTATAACGATAAAGAAAGTGGTAGTGGGTGACGTAATTATCTGGTAGCCATTTTGTTAGGTGAATCTTTTTTGCATATGCAAATGAGACCACAATTATACTTCTTTTTTTTATTTATTTACAAGCACTTCGTAAGAACAAATCCTAATTGTTTATTTATACATAAACGTTATTTATACATAAATATTATACCGAAGTCAGCAACATTTATCAACAGTGGAGCGATCATTTATCATGTCTTTGTTTAATTTTTTATTTAGTCGATCTTCCAAAACAGCATTTCCTACTTTTATCAATCAATCCACGAAATGTTAATTCATTCTTTTTAAAACTAAAAGTAATATTTTTCAAATTTTTGTTATCTTATGTAATTTTTCCTTGTTGCTTTAATTTATTTATTTTAATGAATGTCTAAAAAATTAAAGCTTCATTTGCTTTGATTCGAGTATTAGGCACGAAATCTTTTTTAAATCACGTGAAATTAAATATATTTTTAAAAATTTTTAACATTCGCAGAAAAGTAGATTTTAAATTTAATGATCATCATAATTAAATAAAAACTATTAACTATTCGATCAAATGTTATGTTTACTGTTTTTAGTGTTTTACAATGCGTTAGTATTTCTAGGTTGTTGAAACTTTACATAAGTTTAAAAGCGGACATTAAAACTGATAGTTTGTTTATTTCATTTTATTCAAGTAATTAGTAATTTAAAGATGAGTTGTTATAAAAATAACTTTAAAAATTGTTTAATGCCTAATTTTTTTAATTTTTAAAAACAAAATGTGTGTGTATTTATATTATATTATTATATTATATTATTAAAATGATTACTGACAAATACTTTAATGTCAGATGTCAATGACATTAATTTCAGCTTGTGTATTTTGGTGAGAGGATAGCAATCAAAAGTGTAAACAATGCCACGTGTAGGGTAAGTCTCGCTAAATCGGTTAACTAAAGCACTTCTTGACTAGTCTTTGAGTCTTGTTGACACTGATTTTTTAAAATCTCGTAAGATAAGAATTAAAAAGAGATGTTATTTTTTTTAAATTTCGTATTTGACTTGTGGAAAGAATTTAAACAACATTCTCATTGTATTTTCACTTAAAATGACTAATAATTAGTTTATCTTTTTTTTTTTTTAGTTTTTTTCTTCTGTATTCGAAGTTCTACTAAAAACGAAAAAGTCAATTTTTGTTTTTGTATTAAACTTTTGGGCTAACTAAAATACGAATTTAAAGATAATAATGGGAAAGGCACCTTCTATAATTTTTTTTTTTAATTAATTCTTTTACACTACATTCGGACTATTATCCTTATCAGTGGTGTTATCGCAATATTTCGGCTGTTGCGCCCTCCGGCCTTCATCAGATGCTAGTCTAGTGGATTAAAGTGTTGGTTCATGAATTTTTAGTGACATAGTAAATTTGAGTTCAATCAATCACTAGGCTTGGCAGTGTGTACTTGAACTCAGTGAAAACAGAGCAAGAAATAACTTTGCTTTTTGATTAATTTGATTAATTCACTTTCTACAGCGTATCAATCCTTTGCGGGTTAAGAAAGACAAATTTTTTAGATTGTAAGAATTTTTTTTGCAATAATATTGGTTTAGTGATACAAGTTTTATCTGTTGAGATACCTGTTGTGAGGCATCAAAGTGTTCAGTTGAAAATAAGTCACCACTTTGTCATGATGCGTATAGACATTTATATATTTATGGGATCCTGGAACATTTGTTCTGAAAACATTATTGGTGGACTCATGTGAGTCAGGGTAAAAACAAAAAACCCAAAACAATGACTTTCAAACATTCGACAATGCATGTTATTAACAAAAAGAATTACATGTATGCACAAATGAAATGCAAGGAAAAGCATTGAAACTAGCTATGAAAATATGCTTATTTGTGTGTGTGTGTGTGTGTGTGTGTGTGAGAAATATGAGTGTGTGATAGACGTGTGTATGTGCATGTGCGAGGGAGTTCAAAAGTCAACAGAGGAGCAAGGAAGCAAATGCGCCCCGTCAGCAGTGTTCTTTATCTACATTTGACTATATCTGGAGCAAATAGAAATAAAAATGATGAAGGAAATATCTGATTCTTTATAGACTTGAAGAGCACTCTCTAAAAAGGATTTTCGGCAAAGTCAAGTGGGGTAACCCAAAAAGGGTATTAGCACAGGAGTAAATATGAACCCTACAGGAATTGGAACTCATCTCTCTGATTAACAATTCTAAAGTGTTATCCATTGCACCACCTGAAAATTCAAACTTACAGCACTTGGTATTACCTAATGGTCACTCATCTAGGTACTGACTCATCTCAGCATTGCTTAACTTTGGTAATCGTACAGAAACTGGTGTTTCAACACAAAGTGGATGCAAGCCAGAGCAATGACTGAGCAAAAACAAAAATAGGCAATACACAAGTTATCACTAAATATGGGCAGGGGAATGGAAAGTGTCTACAATCTTAAATTAAATCACTTTGGAATTCCCTGTAGGTTACTCGGATCAACAGATACCTGAATATTTCCCCAGACATGGGCAGTAGAATAAGAATAGGCTGTTCCCTTTAAATCTAATAAAAGGTTATCCAGATCAACAGACATCTAAAGATATTTCCAGACATGGGCAGTGGAACGAGAACAGTCTACTCATCTTAGGTTAAATAAATGGTTCATTTTGAAATTCCCTTTAGGTTACTTTGATCAACTGACACTGGAAATGATTCATTTTGAAATTCCCTTTAGGTTACTTTGATAACTGACACTGGAAGATATCCCCAGATATAAACAAGAGAATGAGAACAACCTACTCTACTTAAATTAAATAAAGGGTTCAGTTTGGTATATCCTGTAGGTTATCCAAATCAACTGACACCTGAAGATAACCCTAAATATGGGGAGTAAAAAGGGAAGAGTCTACTTCCCTTAAATTAAATAAAATGTTCAGTTTGGCATTTAGTTAGTCAGTTTGGCATTCTATGTAGTTATGTAGTTTATATCACAGACACATGAAGATATCCCTAGATAGGAGCAGTGGAACAATAACTGTCTATTCCCTTTAGATTAAATAAAGACTTCAGTTTAATACTGCCTGGAGGTCACCCAGATGAACAAACATATGAAGATATCCCTAGATATAGGCAGAGAAATGAGAACACTCTACACTCTTAGATTAAATAAAGGGTTTAGTTTGTAATTCTCTAGAGATTACTCACATCAACAGACATCTGAAGATATCCCTAGACATTCCCAGTGGGATAAGAACATACTCTCCAAGATTAAATAAACTGTACAGTTTGGAATTCTGTGTAGATTATCCAGATCAACAACAAATGAAGATATGCCTAGACATAGACAGTTGTACAAGAACATATCCGGTAAAATTAAATAAAAAGTTCTGTTTGGAATTCCCTGTAGGTTACCCAGACCAACAAAACACCTGAAGGTATCCCTAAACATGGGCAGTGGAACAATAACAGTCTAATCCCTTAGATTAAATAAATGGTTTAGTTTGGAATTCCCTGTAGGTTTACTGAGATCCACACACACCTGAAGACATTCTGAGACATGGGCAGTGGTACAAGAACAGTCTATAGCCTTAGATTAAATAAAAAGTTCAATTTGAAATTCTCCACAGGTTACCCAGATAAGCAGACACCTGAAAATATCACCAGAAATGGGAAGTGGATTGAGAACTTTACTTCCTTTAGATTAAATAATGAATTCAGTTTGAAATTCCATGTAGATTACCCAGATCTACATACATCTGAAGCTATTGCCATGGGCAGTGGAATGAGAACAGTTTGAACCCCCTAGTTTAAATAAAGGATTCAATTCCCTGTAGGTTACCCCCATATCAACATATACCTGAACATATCCCCACACATAAGCAGTGGAACAATAACAGTTTACAATTTTTAATTCAAATTCAGGATTCAGTTTGGAATTCCTTGTAGATTATCCAGTACCATGCACACCTAAAGACATCACCAGACATGGGCAGTTGAACAATTATAGTATACTCTCCTGAGATTAAATAAATGGTTCAGTTTGGAATTCCCTCTAGTTTATCCATATCAACAGACACCTAATGATATCCCTAGACAATAAGCAGTGGGACCAGAACATATCCCCTTACATTAAATAAAGGGGTCAGTTTGAAATTCCCTGTAGGTTTATCATATCAACCAACACCTAAAAATATCTCTAGACATGCGCAGGTGGACAAAAACATACCCTCTTAGATTAAGCAATATATATATATATATATATTTAAAGGATAAGTCAACACATCAACTAAAGCAGTTATAAACTATAATTTATTTCAATGGGTAAGTTTTTAGTACCAATGTTTTCAAGCTGCAAACTACAAATGGTTTAATTTTATAAGAACACTAGCATCATAGCCCAACGTTGCCCGTGCAACTCAGAACATTTTAGTAGTAGAAGAAGATGCCAATGAGAGGAGTAGATGAAAATCATTTATTGAAAGTTGAAAAGGAAATTTAATTTTAGAGAAAAAAGTTACATTAATGTAACACAAACTGCAGATAGATGATTTCCTGTATTTATTTAGCAAAAGAATTTTTTTTTCTTTTTAATTTTATTTTCTGAAGTATGAAATATTAAATCTGAAAAAAAAAAAGACTTAAATAATTAAATTAACCATTGGCACATTTTTTTTTTTACATATTTTTCAAACAAAAAACACTTTTTTTTAAAAAATATTTCTTTTGTTTCAAAATTACGGGAAAAAAATATTCACATTTTTTTGTTGACCAAATGAATTTTTAAAACATCAGAATAAAAATTAAATATAAAGGCTCATTTTTTTTTTTTAAATAAAAAATATTTTAGTCACGTTTGACACATGTGATTTGATTTCTGTGACATAATTTAGCAACCATCTTAGATCTTAGATGTTTTACGGAGCAAATGTAAACAATCGGCTCCATTGGCCAAAAAGTCAGAAAGGGAAAATTTGCTGAACTTAAACTCAAAAGTATATGTCAACCTGGCTTCCCTGTAGATATGTGTCCCTAAAAAAATTGAATGGTATAGCTTAAAAAATGCAGGTGTGCATAGAATACAGTCACATACAGACTCAGAGATTGCCTTTTATATATACAGATTAAAAAAACTGGAAAGTGATAAAATCAAAAGGAAAACTTAGCTGATGTATTTCGCTATATGAAAATGTAAGGATTCTATTTTGCAACAAGCATTTATGCAGAGAAGTAAAAATGTTGTTAGTTATATAATATATATAATTTTGTAAAGCCTGCCAGCAATATAAAATAATTATTAGTGAGTTACACTATCGGCCATAATTATTAGGCCACCCCAGTTTTTTAAAGGAAATAATGTATTTCATGCTATTTTTAGTATTTATTGCCAAGTGGATAATTCTAAATGAAAATAGAATTGTTCTTTTGTTATTATTACTTTGTAAAATTTTACAAACCCAGAAAGCAAAGATGAACTTGTCTGAATTCCCCTAAATTTTCTTAATTTTTCATTGATGAAACTGCAATATAGATAATTATTAAATATTTATAAATTCATGTGATGCACATGTTATTGTGCAGTATTAACAAAAGAACTATTCTATTTTCATTTACAATTATTCACTTGGCAATAAATACTAAAAAATAGTGTGAAATACATAATGTTTTTAAAACACTGGGGTGACCTAATAATTATGGCCAGTAGTGTATATCAAAACACTATTAATGAGGAACATTAAATAATTGTTGATGAGGCATGGTAAATCATTATTATTGAGGAATGATAATTTTTTTATAAGGAATATGAAATCATTATTGGTAAGATATAAAAATCATTATTAATGATTAATATCAAATCATTATCAGTGAGGAATATCAAATTATTATTTAGGAATACTGAATCGTTACTGGTGAGTTATATCAAATCATTCTTAGAGAGGTATATCAAATCATTACTGTTAAGGAATTTCAAATTCATATTGGCAAGGTATGTCCCATCTTTGTTTGTGAGATATATACAATTATTATAGGTGAAATATATCAAATCCTTATTGTTGAGGAATATCAAATCATTGTTAGTTTTGTATATGAAATCATTATCAATGAATAATACAAAATTATAACTATTGAAGAATATCAAATCATTGTTGGTAAAAATTATCACATTATTGGTAAGGAATATCAATTCATTATTAGTGAAAAATGTCAAATCATGATCATTGAGAAATATCAATTCATTATTGGTACAGAATATCAAATTAATTAATGTGAGTTAAATAATTATTGTTGACAAATATCAAATCATTATTGTTGAGGAATATCAAATGATTGTTGTTGAGGAATATCAACTCATTACAGATAAGCTATATCAAATCATTCTTCTGGCATATCAAATCCTCATTGGTAAAGTATATACAATCATTGTTGATGATGTACATCAAATCATTGTTGATGTGGGATATCAATTCATTATTGCTTAAGCATATCAAATCATTTTTGGAGATGAATATAAAATCTTCATTGGTGAGTTATAATAAATATTTATTGTTGAGAAATATCAAATCATTATTAGTGAAATATATCAAATTATTATTGGTAAGGTTGTCAAAGCATTATTGCCGATAAGCATCATACTATTATTAATGAGTTATATCAAATCATTGTTAATGAAGTAAATTCAATCATTGTTGCTTAGGAATATCAAATCATTTTTGGTGAGTTATGTCAAAACATTATTAGTGAGGATTATAAAATTATATACACTTCTTCTGTTTGGATCTACTTCCTTAAATTTTTCTGTGATTTGTTTTTTTCTTCTCCTAGAGTAACTGCTTTGTAGGGAATGTCAAGAAAGAAGGGTATGAAATGTTAAAAAGTAGAGAAGGAAATGCCAAGAAAAAATAGTGTGGAATGTTGAGAAAAATGAAAATGGAATTTCAAGGAATAACAGTATAGAATGTTAAAAAGATGAAAATTAAAAATATTGAGAGAAAAGAGTTTAAAGGAAGAATGGTATGAAATGTTAAAAAGGAGAGAATGAAATGTTGATCGAGAAAAGAATAGATTGTCCAGGAAGAATGGTATAGAATGTTAAAAATATGGGAAAGCAACATCAAGAAACAAGAGTGTGGAATGTTGAGTAAATAATATTAAGTACTAACAGTATAACCCGGCATTGCTCAGGTGTAATGAAAGCTTTAAAACTAATCCATGGTCCTGGAGCTCAGACTCTTCGGACGTTGGCACGAAAGACTAAAAAGCAATAGTTGTTTCCAGTTAAAGTGAAACTGTAGACTGAAAGAAAAATGAATGGATGTAAGTCAAATTTTGATTTTCTGGTATCGATATCAAATAAGTTTTTTTCATCGTAAACTGAATTTTGAAGGCTAAATAAGTCCTCTGAGTAAATGATATCATAGCTGAGACTAAGAACTACAATTATACCTACTTAGAGCCAAATCCGAAGCAAAAGCTAAAATAAAAGGGCTGAAAAAAATACAGACATACAGGCAAATAAACAGACACACACACAAACATCTTGCCTTTTATATATGTATATATATATATATATTATCAATTTCTGCACTATTGTAAAAACTGCAACCTTGAAACTTCTGAATATCATTTCTTATGTCTTTGTCTATGAGTGTATCAAATTTGATTAAAATTGGACCACTCCTTCTATAACAAAATATTATCGATTATCGATATTTATCAGAGGTACCTCGACACAAAACCTAGCTAAGAACACTTGCAGACGCTTATAGTACAACTGTGTAAATTTTCAAGAAAAGCAGTTCAGCTGTTTTGGAGTCTATAGGTAACACACACACACACACACACACACACACACACACACACACACACACACACACACACAGTTCCATTTATAAATAAATTTAGATAGTATAGAATGTTTTGAAATAGAGTATGAAATATCAAGAAAGAAGTGTATGAAATGACAAGAAAGAGATGTATGAATTGTGTAGCATAAAATATTAGAGAAATACATGGAATGTTGAAAAGAATGTTAAGAATGAGCAGTAAGAACATTTTAGAAATCTATGAAATTTTAGAAGTCTATGGAATATTGAAGAAGCAGAGCATAGAATGTCAATAAAATCAGGCAAAGAAACAATATGCAATGAAAAGGAAGCCTTTTACAAAATATCAAGAAAGAATATGGAATGGTAAGAATAAAAGAATGTTTAAAAATGTGGAAGAATAAAGAATATATTTTTATATGAAGGTATGTTAAGAAAGAATGTTATTGTTGAAAAAGATGTGTATGGAATATAGAGAAGGAAGAGTATAGAATGGAAGAATAGTAAAGAATGTTAAGAAAGTAGTGCATGGAATGTTACAAAAGAAGGGTAAGGAATGATAAGAAAGAAGTCTAAGAAATTTTGATAGTAATATAAAATGTCAAGCAAGGAGCATATGGAATGTCAAAAATGAGGAGTATTGAATATTAAGAAAGAGGGTCATTGGATGCTGAAAATAGTTGAGAATGTCATGAAAAATGTGTATAATGTAAAAAAAGAATGGTATGGTATGTTTTTAAAGGAGAGTAGAGAATATTAGGAAAGAAGTCTATTGAATGTTAAGAATGGCATATAAGAAGTGTATATAATTTAAAAAATAATCTCAAAAGTAGCATGAAATGTTAATCAAGAAAAGTACAGAATGTTATCCCACAGTAGGTTGCCATTGCTTTCTGCGGTAGACTGGTTGCCGACCAAGGCTATAGAACCCAATCTGTCCTGTTATTTAACTCATAACTGGAAGGAATAGGCGGATTAATACCTTTCCCAAGAGTATTTGCACGTAAGTGAATGCAATGGATTCAGCTGGAATTTGAACTCAGCTCCCCGATTTCTCGTTCCGAGTCAATATCCAATGCACCACAATGCACATCCTTCTTTCAAGACATGATCACCCAAGCGTGTATCATGTATAGCACTCAACTGACTGACGGAATGTTAGAAAAGAATCATGTAGAATGACAAAACAGAATAGTAAGACATGTTAAGAAAAAAGAAGACAGAATGTTAAGATAAGATATTGAATATAGAAAGAATGTTATAGAATGTTAAAGAACAATACTGAATCAAAAAAATAATATTTCAGGTGTTAAAAATGTAATTTTATGGAAGAAGTGTACGGAATTTTAAGAATAGTACAGAGTACTAAATGAAAGAGGGTAGATTCTTAAGGAAGAGTTGTATTTTAATAAAGATGTGTATAGAAACAATAAGAATAGTATAGTATAAAATGTCAAGAAAGAATAGTATTGAATGTTGAGAATGAATGGTAAGGAACATGGTATAGAAGAGTAATGAATATTAAGAAAGAACAATTTGAAATATTAAAGAAGAAAATGGGAGATTGATAAAGAAGAGTGCTGAGTCTACAGAAAAAAAAACTTGTATAGAATATTAAGAATAGAATTATGGGGGCCTTGGCAATGTTTATAAAATTGGTCCTGTGTCAAACACAATCGAAGTCCCCGCAATTTAAAATATCAGAAGGTTGAACAAAAGAAAAAACTGTCTCACTTGTATAGATAAATGGAAATTTATTTACAGGACAGAATAATATCAATTTTGTAGAAAGTAAAATCTTTAACTGTGTACATGTTCCAAGAGAAAGTGTAGTATGTAATTCATTTCAAGGTCTCAGAATTAAATACCTTCCATGCCATTTATCTCACAAAAAATTCACTCAATTTGGCAGTGAAACTCAAGTGATTTTTCCAGGAAGTAGGCCTGGGTGATGGTATAAGAAGGTAGTGCACTGTCCAGGCCACATGGCTATACTAACAAGATCCAAATTAATTATATCAATCCAAAGTTTGTAGCTGTAGCAAAATGTGTGTGTCCAGTAGTAAATGTTCCTTTGATATTATGTTGGAGAATGTCAATTGAAATGAGTGAGTGATAGTTGAATGAATAATATATGTTAAGTATATCACTTAACTTGATAAGCATTTAAAAATAAATTTCTCAATCAAGATTTCTGCTGCACGCCACATGGTGAATGAAGCAGGCGATTGTGCTCCTGTCTGTTACATGGCAAAAGACATAGATTTCTTCAGTTTCTTCATCATGAAGGGCAGGTTCTTGTTAAGTTTCTTCCTTTTATAGAAACTGGAATAGGCTCCAGAACACATCAAAAGGTTTTGGTGGAATTTATGTCTGAACATGTTCTTGTGATGGATAGGGAATTAACAATTAAAAGCAACTCTTTTCTCTTCTTCACTTTTACAAAAATTCACAATTACGTGTGAAATCCTGATTTTGTCAAATAGAAAAGGACTGACCCTGTACTGAAAAAAAAAAGACAAAGCCTGATTTTGTGATCAGATGTTAAATTAATTTTATAACCAATGAAAGGAAGTGATTTGCAAAACTGAGAAAAGTTAGTAATCCAGTGTGAAAAACTAAATGGCTATAAAAACAAAGAAAGAAGCAGTCAGTCAGATGGGAGCAGAAATTAGAGACAGGCTGCAAGATGTGACTAAAGAAATTTTAATCTGCCGACCGGACACATAAGGTTCCATCACACATTCATTCTCCTTCTTCACTCATGCTAATTTCCCTTACCTCTTCTTCTCCATCCTCAACATTCCCACAGTCAACAAATAAGAAAATGACAACAACAACAACAACAACAACAACAATAACAAGATACCTCAACTGACTCCTAAAAACTAACATCCGATAAGTACAATTTCCTTTATTGCTTCACCTTCCTTTTCACTTTCTTGACGGCCATAAAAAAAAGGAAGGGAACACAGAATTTATCAAACACATTTGCTGCTTACAACTAAAATTCTGAACACTTAACTCCTTACTACTATTTCTCATTGAACATTTAACTCTTACAAATTGATTAACTACGTACATTTTCTCTTTTAGCATTTAACTTTTACAAATTGATGTTATTTTGTTCTGTTAATAAAATTCTACTTTAACATACAAAATGAAACATCTTATTCCAACATCCAACCTTCAACCTTCTGATAATTCTGATAAACCCTTAAGTCTTGGGAAGTGTCAGCTATGTTTGTAAATTGGCCTTGTACCGGACATGACTGACCATCCCTACTACATTCTCAGGCATGTTCTCAAATGCTTGCAATTTATGAACCAATAAGTGATGACCAGAAACAAATTCAAAATTGAATTCAGTGTTTGTGCTGAATTGGTTAAGTTTGTCTATGTTAATAGTGAAATAGTGCAATTGCTAAACTGTCATTGTAACTTTTTTCTGCACTCATATGCTATGTAAGAAGTAAATTGTTGCATGTTAAAATTATAAATTATTTTTAGCTTAGAGCAGGGCTCCAAAGAATGGAATGTTAAGAAAGAATAGTATAGAATGTCAAGGGGAAAAGTATAGAATAGTAATAATAGCATGAAAAGCTAAAGAAGTGTATAGAATGTCAAGAAAGAAACATATAACAATATTAATAGCATGGAATGTTCGAGTATAGAATGTCAAGGAAAAAGTATAGAATAGTAATAATAGCATGGAATGCTAAAGATAGATATAGAATGCTAGAAAGAAGTGTAGAATAATAATAATATCATGGAATGCAAAAGAAAGGTATAGAATGTCAATAAAAGAGGTATATAATAATAATAATAATAATAACATGGAATGCAAAAGAAAGGTATAAAATGTCAAGAAAGAAGTATAGAATAATAATAAAAATATTGAATGCTAAATAATGGTATAGAATGTCAAGAAAGACGTATAGAATAATAAAAAATATTGAATGCTAAAGAATGGTATAGAATGTCAACAAAGAACTATAAAATCAGAATAGCATGGAATGCTAAAGAAGGGTCAAAATGTCAAGAAAGAAGTATATAATAATAATAATAGCATGGAATGCAAAAGAAGGGTATAGAATGTCAAGAAAGAAGTGTAGAACAATAATAATAATAATAATAATAAAAGCATGGAATGCAAAAGAAGTGTATAGAATGTCAATAAAAGAGGTATAGAATAATAATAATAATAATAATAATAATAGCATGGAATGCAAAAGAAGGGTATAGAATGTCAAGAGAGAAGTACAGAATAATAATAATAATAATAACATGGAATGCTAAAGAAGGGTATAGAATGTCAAGAAAGAAGTGTAGAACAATAATAATAATGATAATAGCATGGAATGCAAAAGAAGGGTATAGAATGTCAAGAGAGAAATATAGAATAATAATAGCATGGAATGCTAAAGAATGGTATAGTATGTCAAGAAAGAACTACAAAATCATAATAGCATGGAATGCTAAAGAAGGGTAAAAAATCTCAAGAAGTATATAATAATAATAATAGCATGGAATGCAAAAGAAGGGTATAGAATGTCAATAAAAGAGGAATACAGTTAGTAGATTCTGTAGAAAAGCAAAACAGTAGCCAAGAACCAACTATTGCGGCAAAAAATATGAAAATGAAAGCCAAAGATAAAGCTCTTGAAAAGATGAAACAGCGCTGGCAAGACAAACCTCTGCATGGCCAATATCCAGTACGTGCCAATAAATCCAATGTTGACAAAGTTAATACTCATCGATGGTTACGTGCATCTGGATTAAAGTCTGAAACTGAAGGATTTATACTTGCAGCACAAGACCAAAGTCTTTTCACGAGAAACTTTCAGGCAAATATTATGCATAATAATATGGATCCAAAATGCAGGTTTTGTGATAAACACCAAGAAACAATAGACCACCTAATCTCAGGCTGTTCTGTGCTTGCCCCAAACGAATATAAAAATCGCCACGATAGAGTTGGGCAATATTTACATTGGGCAATGTGCAAACATTATGGAAAAGCTGTAAACAAACACTGGTATGAACATCATCCAGCACCGGTTACAGAAATAGAAGATGTAACCATTCTATGGGATTACACCATCTACACAGACAGAAAAATTGAAGCAAACAGGCCAGACATTATTGTTAAAAACCAGAAGGAGAAAACTTGTCTATTAATTGATATGGCTTGTCCAGCGGATTGTAACATAGCAATCAAGGAATTTGAAAAACTGTCAAAATATAAAGACCTGGAAATTGAAATAGAAAAAATGTGGAAATTGAAAACAAGAGTTGTGCCAGTGATAGTAGGTGCACTTGGAATGATAAAAAATGGAACAAAACAACACATTGAAAGAATCCCTGGAAACCCCAGCTTAAGAGATATACAAAAAATTGTATTATTAAGTACAGCCCACACACTAAGGAAAACGTTATCTATGTAATGCTGGGGATGATAGGGAGGATAGAAAAACATGAAATGGAGTCATAACAACACGCCACTACCTGCCTTAGGTCTCCCCGCAGACTTGGTTGGTAGTGAGACCAATGCAGAAATCGAAATATGATGAAAAATGACATAATAATAATAATAGCATGGAATGCAAAAGAAGTGTATATAATGTCAAGAGAGAAGTATAGAATAATAATAATAGCATGGAATGCTAAAGAACGCTATAGAATGTCAAGAAAGAACTACAAAATCATAATAGCATGGAATGCTAAAGAAGGGTAAAAAATCTCAAGAAGTATATAATAATAATACTAGCATGGAATGCAAAAGAAGGGTATAGAATATCAAGCAAGAATTACAGAATAATAATAGCATGGAATGCAAAAGAAGGGTATAGAATGTCAATAAAAGAGATATAGAATAATAATAATAATAATAATAATAATAATAGCATGGAATGCAAAAGAAGTGTATAGAATGTCAAGAGAGAATATTATAATAATAATAGCATGGAATGCTAAAGAATGCGATAGAATGTCAATAAAGATCTATAAAATAATAATAGCATGGAATGCTAAAGAAGGGTAAAGAATGTCAAGAAAGAACTATAGAATAAAATAATAGCATGGAAAGAAAGGACTATAAAATAATACTTGCATGGAATGCTAAAGAAGGGTATAGAATTTCAATAAAAAAGTATAGAATAATAATAATAATAGCATGGAATGCAACAGTAGTGTATAGAATGTCAAGAAAGAAGTATAGAATAATAATAATAATAATCATAATAATAATAGCATGGAATGCAAAAGAAGGAAATAGAATGTCAATAAAAGAGGTATAGAATAATAATAATAATAATAATAATAATAATAATAATAATGATAATAAATGGAACAAAACAACACATTGAAAGAATCCCTGGAAACCCCAGCTTAAGAGACATACAAAAAATTGTCTTATTAAGTACAGCCCACACACTAAGTAAAACTTTATCTATGTAATGCTGGAGATGATAGGGAAGATAGAAAAACATGAAATGGAGCCATAACAACACGCCACTACCTGCCTTAGGTCTCCCCGCAGACTTGGTTGGTAGTGAGACCAAAGCAGAAATCGAAATATGATGAAAAATGACATAATAATAATAACATTGAATGCAAAAGAAGGGTAAAGAATGTCAAGATAGAACTATATAATAATAATAATTATAATAATAGCATGGAGTGCTAAAGAAGGGCAAAAAATATTAAGAAAGAAGTAAAGAATAATAATAATAATAATAATAGCATAGAATGTTAAAGAAGGGTATAGAATGTCAAGGAAGAAATATAGAAAAATAATAATAACATGGAATGCGAAAGAAGGGTTTAGAATATCAAGAAAGAATTACAGAATAATAATAATAGTATGGAATGCTAAAGAAGGATATAGAATATCAAGAAAGAAGCATAAAATAATAATAATAGCATGGAATGCAAAAGAATGGTATAGAATGTCAAGAAAGAAGTTTAGAATAATAATAATAATAATTATAATAATAATAATAATAGCATGGAATGCAAAAGAAGGGTATAGAATGTCAATAAAAGAGGTATAGAATAATAATAGTATAATAATAAAGAAGTATAAAATAATAATAGCATGGAATGCAAAAGAATGTTATAGAATGTCAAGAAAGAAGTTTAGAATAATAATAATAATAATTATAATAATAATAATAATAGCATGGAATGCAAAAGAAGGGTATAGAATGTCAATAAAAGAGGTATAGAATAATAATAGTATAATAATAAAGAAGTATAAAATAATAATAGCATGGAATGCAAAAGAATGTTATAGAATGTCAAGAAAGAAGTTTAGAATAATAATAATAATAATAATAATAATAATAATAATAATAATAATAATAGCATGGAATGCAAAAGAAGGGTATAGAATGTCAATAAAAGAGGTATAGAATAATTAGATAGACTAAACTATCGCCCGGTTCACACTCCACCCACATCTATTGAACAGGTGAAGAGGCTCATCCCTTGTTTCCTGTTTAGGATGCGGTTTTCGGCTTTCTCTTTTCCATTCTTTTTACCCTTACGTAGCCCCCTGCGCATCAGTGGCGTTACTGCCTTGCTCGGGGTGATATGATTAAAAAAAAAAAAATAATAAAGAAGTATAAAATAATAATAATAGCATGGAATGCAAAAGAATGTTATAGAATGTCAAGAAAGAAGTTTAGAATAATAATAATAATAATAATAGCATTGAATGCAAAAGAAGGGTATTGAATGTCAAGAGAGAAGTATATAATAATAATAGCATGGAATGCTAAATAACAGTATAGAATGTCAAGAAAGAACTATAAAATAATGATAGCATGGAATGCTAAAGAAGGTTAACGAGTGTCAAGAAAGAAGTATAGAATAATAATAATAGCATGGAATGTTAAAGTAGGGTATAAAATGTCAAGAAAGAAGTATAGAATAATAGTAATAGCATGGAATGCAAAAGAAGGTTATAGAATGTCAAGAAAGAAATATAGAGTAATAATAATTGCATGGAATGCTAAAGAAGAGTATAGAATTTCAATAATGAAGTATAGAATAATATAATGAAGTATAGAATGAAATGCAAAAAAATGTGTATAGAATACCAAGAAAAAAGTATAGAATAAAAATAATAACATGGAATGCAAAAGATGGGTATAGAATGTCAAGAAAGAAGTATAGAAAATTAGGAGAAACAGGAGAAACAGGATTATCAAGAAAAATGTTATGACATTTTAAAAAAGATTATTGTAGAATGTAAAAATAAGGCATATAGTATGTTACCAATAAAATATGAAGTATATAGAATGTTATTAATATTAAGAAAGAAATGTATAAGGTATAGTATGGTATGTTAAAATTGCAATAAAATGTTGACGAAAAAGAAATATTGAAGTACAGAGTGTTAACAAAAGAGAACCTTGAGGGTAAAAAAAAGAATAGCATTTAATGTTAAAAGAAGAAGTATATGGAATATTAAGGAGAAAATAGAAGGATAAACATAGTACAGCATGTTCTAAAACAGAATATATAATATCAAGAAGATTATGGAATTTTAAGTACAGAATGTCAAAGAAGAATAGTATAGAATATTAAGAAAGAATAGTATGAAATGGCAAGAAGAATAGCATGGAATGTCAACAATATGAAATATGTAATGTTAAGTTAACGGTATGAAATGTTAGGATGGAAGAGTATGGGACGTAAAGAAAATCTAGTGTAGAATGTTAAGTAAAAGGCATGGAATATTAAGATGGAAGAGTTTGGAATGTCAATATGGAAGAGTACAAAATGTCAAGATATTATGGAATTTTTAGTAAACAGTAAGAAATGTTGGGATGGAAGAGTATGTAATGTCAAGAAAAAGTAGTATCAAATGTTAAGTAAATAGTAAAGTATGTTAAGATGGAAGAATATGAAATGTCAACAGAGAAGAGTATGGAATGTCAAGATGGAAGAGTATGGAATGTCAAGAAATGGTACTTTGAAATGTTAAGTATGAAATATTAAGATTGAAGAGTATGTAATGTCAGAAAAGGTGAGCAATCATGGAATATTGAGAAAAAGTATGATGGAATGTTAAGTAAACAGTATGAAATGCTAAGATGGAAGTGCATGGAATGTCAAGAAAGGGTATTATGGAATGTTAATTAAATGGTATTAAATGTTAACATGGAAGCTGTAGTATGGAATGTTCAGAAGCTATAAAATGGGAGATAATGGAGGGCTTGATGGAATGTTAAGTAAGCTGTACGAAATGCCAAGATGGAAGTGCATGGAATGTCAAGAAAGGGTATTATGGAATGTTAATTAAATGGTATTAAATGTTAACATGGAAGCTGTAGTATGGAATGTTCAGAAGCTATAAAATGGGAGATAATGGAGGGCTTGATGGAATGTTAAGTAAGCTGTATGAAATGCCAAGATGGAAGTGCATGGAATGTCAAGAAAGGGCATTATGGAATGTTTTAATTAAATGGTATTAAATGTTAACATGGAAGCTGTAGTATGGAATGTTCAGAAGCTATAAAATGGGAGATAATGGAGGGCTTGATGGAATGTTAAGTAAGCTGTACGAAATGCCAAGATGGAAGTGCATGGAATGTCAAGAAAGGGTATTATGGAATGTTAATTAAATGGTATTAAATGTTAACATGGAAGCTGTAGTATGGAATGTTCAGAAGCTATAAAATGGGAGATAATGGAGGGCTTGATGGAATGTTAAGTAAGCTGTACGAAATGCCAAGATGGAAGTGCATGGAATGTCAAGAAAGGGTATTATGGAATGTTAATTAAATGGTATTAAATGTTAACATGGAAGCTGTAGTATGGAATGTTCAGAAGCTATAAAATGGGAGATAATGGAGGGCTTGATGGAATGTTAAGTAAGCTGTACGAAATGCCAAGATGGAAGTGCATGGAATGTCAAGAAAGGGCATTATGGAATGTTAATTAAATGGTATTAGATGTTAACATGGAAGCTGTAGTATGGAATGTTCAGAAGCTATAAAATGGGAGATAATGGAGGGCTTGATGGAATGTTAAGTAAGCTGTACGAAATGCCAAGATGGAAGTGCATGGAATGTCAAGAAAGGGCATTATGGAATGTTAATTAAATGGTATTAGATGTTAACATGGAAGCTGTAGTATGGAATGTTCAGAAGCTATAAAATGGGAGATAATGGAGGGCTTGATGGAATGTTAAGTAAGCTGTATGAAATGCCAAGATGGAAGAGTATGGAATGTCAAGAAAGGGTTGAAAGAATGTTCAGTTGATAATATGACTTCTTAACTCTAGAACACGGTCGTGATCAATGAAACAAGGAGCCCGTATCAGATACCCATGACCGTGTTACAGGGTTAAGATGGAAGAATATGGAATGTTAAAAATTTTAAGAAAATATTTGTTTCAGTTATGACAATTAATTCTAAAAATTATAAATTTTATTATTTCAAATTTATTCAATTTCTTTACTTTTTAATAGAAGTAGGTATTATCAATTATTTTTTATCTATACTAGTACAATTCTTTTGTAACATCTATCTAATCTAAACATATTAATAAATGGAACTTTGTGTGTGTGTGTGTGTGTGTGTGTGTGTGTGTGTGTGTGTGTCCGTTATGGCTGAACCGATTTTCTTGAAAATTTAGTTGTACTATAAGAGTCTGCAAGTGTTCTTAGCTAGGTTTTGTGTTGAGGTACCCCCGATAAATATCGAAATTCGATAACTGAAAAAATCGGGTTATCGAAGGAGTGGTCTGATTTTAATCAAATTTGATACACTCATAGAAAAAGACATAAGAAACGATATTCAGAAGTTTCAAGGTTGCAGTTTTTACAATAGTGTAATTAATAAATCGATAATATATATATATATATTAAAAAGGCAAGATGTTTGTGTGTGTGCCTGTTTATTTGCCTGTATGTCTGTATTTTTTTCAGCCCTTTTATTTTAGTTTTTGCTTCGGGTTTGGCTCTAAATGGGTATAATTTTAGTTCTTAGTCTCAGCCATGATACCATTTACTCAGAGGACTTATTTTGTCTTCAAAATTCAGTTTACGACGAAAAAAACTTATTTGATATCGATACCAGGAAATCAAAATTTGACTTACATCCATTCATTTTTCTTTCAGTCTTGAGTCTACGGTTTCGCTTTAACTGGAAACAACTATTGCTTTTTAGTCTTTCGTGCCAACGTCCAAAGAGTCTGAGCTCCAGGATCATGGATTAGTTTTAAAGCTTTCATTGCACCCAAGCAACGCCGGGCTATACTGCTAAAAAGTGTTATTTATTTTAACCCAAAATGCTTTAAATCTGCAGAATCGGCGTGTAATCAGGGGAAATAACTAGTGTGATGCATATATATTAGCATTCAGGTAAAAAGTAGCTTCCCTTTATGAATTTTGTTATTGGAGAAAGAATCTTTTTAATAATTTTCTTTCTGATAAATTTTATTTAATATTAGTATGGCTTTCAAATGATTTTCATGTCAAAAGCCATTTCAAAAGTTCATTGAAACACAGAAAATTTTGTTTCACTGCAGTTTATATAAAAAAGAAGTCTAAACAGTTTGTACTAGAAACTGAAATTTTGTATCTTTTTTTCGCCAGTATCTCCACTAATTTGCTGAAAATCAGCATATCGAGAAAAAAAAGGCCGTAAACTTAATAAAAACAAAGTTTTTCCTCTAAAATGTTTATATTATCGTTATTAAAAGAAAAAAATTAAAGTATTTTTAATATTATTTTTTATAATTTTTTTTTATCCTAACACGTTTGAAATGTTGCCAAAAAATCTTGTTTTCTTTTTTCTTTTTCCATTACCGGATAACCAAATTTTATCAGAGTTTAAGATGAGTAATGTGCATTGTGGTGTAATGGATATCGGCTCAGAATGAGAAATCGGAGAGCCGAGTTCAAATTTCGGTCGAATTCTCATTCTCCTTATCTATTACAACTAGAACATTTTGTACGAACTCTACCCTTAGAACATTTTGTACGAACTCTACCCTTAACTTCTTAATGTTTCTAATTGCACATTAACTCCTACAACTTATGTTAGTCTTTCTCTTTAATAAATTTCTATTTTAACATTCAAACAGGTAATCTAACATTAAAAAGGTTCGTAGTTTCAATGTTGAATAGAGTTCTTTGAAATTCCGTTGATCTCATTAGAGGCTGATAATGTATCGGCATGTAATTTAATATCGGAGTTATTCAAACATTCTGTAATTCGATGAATAATCAAGAAAAAAAATATGTACATTCAGTGGTCGGACACGAAGTAGTATTCAAAAAATGTAAAGCAAGCAGATAAAGTTGGTTTTACATAAAGTTGTATGATTGTATTCAACATGGATAAAAAAAAGAAGGTATATTTTAGTTTCACATGAAAGTATTACTTTGGAATTCAAGATAAACAGAATGTATTTTACGTACTTGCTTTTTGACATTTTAATAGACATACAATAACACATTTACTACCTCCCCATATAAAAAAACCAACCAGCATAAACTCTTGCACTCTCAAATATAAGAGTGAATGCCATAACTACTACAAAATAGTACTTACAAACAATTTAATTAACTGAGCAGATATTAACTGCTCTGCAAAAAATGTTTTTACTCTATCGGTTGTCATTAAAGGCTAATAATATATTGGTGTGAAATTCAAAATGTATATTTTATTATTCCACTCTTCTGCACTAATCCACATATTCCAACTTGCCGACAACCAATCTTCTGATGAAAACCTTCTGATAAATATGATGATTACAACTCAGCATAAAAACTTGTCAGGGTTCGTAAAAGCAATTTGATATTTATTTATTTTTGGTTTTCCACGGGAACATCTGTGTGGAGCCCAGATGCGCAAAGACCAGTTTTGGTCATTCGCTATCTGGACCTCTGAGGGCAAACATCCGGTCCCTCGCTTGCTCGGTATCACCACATTCTCATCAACATCTGCCTCAGTTCTAACTGGTGGTCGGCCGTCGCTCCAACCAGCCAG
Organism: Ascarosepion bandense; assembly: GCA_037127315.1. Classification (NCBI taxonomy): domain Eukaryota; kingdom Metazoa; phylum Mollusca; class Cephalopoda; order Sepiida; family Sepiidae; genus Ascarosepion; species Ascarosepion bandense. Next base: position 1,498,515 of record JBBBDQ010001445.1, read on the forward strand.
CCAGCCAGATTCACCAGTTGCAACGATTTGCGATAAACTATCTTTTTCTGGACAACACTTTTCAACGAATACAAAAGTTTTCCTTTTCAGGACAAAGCAATTCTCATCCTCTATATAAACAAGCAAAGATATTTTTTACACTATAACCTTATTTTTGTCGATGTATTTTCTTTTATGAAAATAAAATGGGCAACAATTTGTTTTGTTTTACTTAAGTCTTCATTTTGTCTGTTGTTATATTTCGTCATTTAATATGTGGTTGCGGGCTAATATACAAACCACCACCACCATCATCATCATCATCATCATCATCCTGCGGCCTCAGCCGAGATAGAACTCACTACACCCTTCCAGTATTCCCTAGTTGTCATAGCTCCTGTAAGGTCTTCCTTGGTGATAGATGTATCTCTATGTATCCCGTATGGAAAGGTTAATTTACAAGATCGATTGTGAGATGATGGGTTCCTCCATAATACAAACGATGAAACAAGTTCATCTGTGGCACGTGCACAATGCCCAACAAACTGAACACGTCTCTTTTGAACTAAGGTTGATACTCTTGGTAGGTCTCCATATATCATTTCTAGAGTTGGGTGGTTTCGCCATGAAAGATCAAGTACTCTTCTGAAAAGACGAGTATAACATCCATCTAAACGGCGCTGTTGTTTTGCTGAAAGAGTCCAAGTTTCTGATCCATAGAGTAAGATTGGTTCAATAAGTGCGCGAAAAACTTGGATTTTGATCTTACGATCAAGATTAGATTTCCAGATCTTATCCATTTTGTTACAAGAAGTCCATGCTATGCCTTTTCTGATATCAAAGTCTTTTTCAGAATTCTTGATGTGTGACCCTAGATATTTGTAGTCATCAACGTGTTTAAGGATGTTATTCGAGAGAGTTTTAATTTCATGATTGCTGCGAATGTTAATTGGCATACACTCAGTTTTGGTTTCATTCAGGTGCATCAGAAATGAGGGTGAATGGGCCTCTCTTAAGCCGTGGTAGGTAACCCATCTAGTGATGGTGTCACGATAAAAACACCCTTGGTAGCTCTAGCAAAGCATTAAGTATTCATCTACTGACAAGATTTTGAATTACACTACAAACTGCACCCGGGTTCCAAATACACAGGGAACTAGTCAATCTGGTTTAACTGTTGACATTGGTCCAGCCCCTGCCATTCTCAATCAACTTCCCGATTCTGTTTCATTTATTGAAACCCATGACGGAACAGCTCTAAATCCTTCGGGGCAGGCTGCTTCAGACAATGAAGGAAAGAGATCAAAACTTGTTTCGTGTAGAAACCGTACTCTTATCAGCACATTCAACATCAGGACACCGAATCCATCATCTCGTCTTAACGAACTTGTAAAAAATGCAAAAGATCAGAACAACAATATCATTGCCATTCAAGAACATCGTATCTTTCATTCTGACACTGATATTAAATACCAAAAAATTGAAGACTATCATCTAGTTACAGCCTCTTATGTGAAAAATTCTTCCAACTCGTCTGTAGTGGGTGTAGGCCTTCTGCTTTCACCAAAAGCCATGAAGAATTTATCAGATATCAAAAAGATATCACCAAGAGTCATCATTGCCGATTTTAAGGGTAATCCTAAAACAACAATCATATCTTGCTACAGTCCTCACAATGATAGTAGCGATGAAGAAATCAATCAGTTTTACAACACTATACGATCTACTCTCGAAAATGTTCCAGCTCACAATTTTCTTCTAGTACCAGGCAACTTCAATGCCAGGCTGGGACCGAATGCTGCTAAATTCACCTTCCATACAGAAACTAACCATAACGGTGAGCATCTGGTTGACTTAATGGAGGAATTTAATCTCCATCCGGCTAACACTAAGTTTATGAAGTCCAGCCATCAGCTGTGGACCTTTGAGTATACCAACCATAACAGGTCTAATGTAATTAAGTTTTTTTTATCTAGCAGATTTATATTATAGCGAGATGATATGATTTTCCCGCCAAGGCAATTTTTAGCCACTTCTGCTACTATTTAACCAAGACAATCCAGCGAAGATTTTAGTTCAGCCCGGAAGCAGACGCCCGTGTACATACGCTATGTAATGTAACAACAATCGACCACTTCTTTCGCCATTCGGCGCTAACTCGAATGCTGATAACAGAATCCACGTCAACACGAACTTCACTTATTTATTTCACCCAGTTTTATAATCACGACAAAAAAGTCAGCGTTAGAGAGAAAGAAAGCAGAGACTACACTTCACAGATGTCCATTTCACACCAATATATTATTAGCCTTTAATGACAACCGATAGAGTAATAAAAACATTTTTTGCAGAGCAGTTAATATCTGCTCGGTTAATTAAATTGTTTGTAAGTACTATTTTGTAGTAGTTAGGGCATTCACTCTTATATTTGAGAGTGCAAGAGTTTTTGCTGGTTGGTTTTTTATATGGGGAGGTAGTAAATGTGTTATTGTATGTCTATTAAAATGTCAAAAAGCAAGTACGTAAAAATATATTCTGTTTATCTTGAATTCCAAAGTAATACTTTCATGTGAAACTAAAATATACCTTCTTTTTTTTTATCCATGTTGAATAACAACTTTATGTAAAACCAACTTTATCTGCTTGCTTTACATTTTTTGAATACTACTACGTGTCCGACCACTGAATGTACACATTTTTTTTTCTTGATTATTCATCGAACAACAGAATGTTTGAATAACTCCGATATTAAATTACATGCCGATACATTATCAGCCACTAATGAGAACAAAGGAATTTCAAAGAACTCTATTCTTCAACATTGAAACTACGAACCTTTTTAATGTTAGATTACCTGTTCCCGAGACAAGCTGCTGATAACTTCAAATGTTTAACTGTGTAAAAAAATTCTTTATTTCGTTTCGTCTCTTGAATAACGTGTGTTATTTCCTCAGTTTTACGTTACTTCACTGGAACACCTTTTAGTACAACTGTGTAAATTTGGAAATAAATTCCTTGTTTTGTGTTGTTAAAATATACACGTGTTTCCTCGTCATTATACTTTACCACACACCCCTCTTGCTTTAGTGCCTTAAGAACTGAGTTAGAATTGTTTGCAGTAAGTGGCTGTGATGATACTATGTTAGTAATTGGAGTAGATAGACTAAACTATCGCCCGGTTCACACTCCACCCACGTCTATTGTACAGGTGTAGAGGCTCATCCCTTGTTCCCTGTTTAGGATGTGGTTTTCGGCTTTCTCTTTTCCAAATCTTTTCACTCTTGCGTAGCCCCTGCACATCAGTGGCGTTACCGCCTTGCTCGGGGTGATATGATTAAAAAAAAAAAAAAGTCTGTATAAATATTGACAACAAAGTTTTGGCTATCTTAGACATCAAGACATATAGGAAACAAATTATAGGAAAGATTTTTGATTATTAAAATTACATTTTTTAATCCTTTTCAAAAACGTTCGAAATGTTAGCTAAACATTTTGTTTTTCTTGCACCAGCGGGGAACTAAATATTAGTACAGGAAATTTTAGCATCCTTTTTCGGTGAAAAACACACTGATCAGGAAATTCTTGCAAAAATCAAATAATTGTCGGATTTTAATGAAACTGTTAGGACTTATTCAAAAATGAATTAAATTATTTAAAAAATGACATTTTTTAGAAAATCTTGGTAAAAATAATTTTTTTACATCTTACATTTAAATTTCGAGAAATTAAATTTTGTACCCGATAATGTTATATTAGTTAAGCAGAATTCCTTAGGGGATTTAAATCGTCAATTTCTTTTTGTCAAAAATAGGACCATCAGTTACCAAAATTTACTCTGAATTATAAAATAAAAATAAAGCAATAAAGTTTATTATTTAATTAGAAAATCTTTTAATATTTTAATTATAATAATAATAATAATAATAATATATATATATATATATATATATATATATATATATATATATATATTAAAGTCTGTCTTATATTCTGCTGAGTTTAAGTGATATTGTTATTATTTAAAAACTATATTTACTAGTCATAAATTGAAAAGCTTACTAAAATTTAGCGATTTAGCGATCCTTAGTATTTTTAAAAGTGTTCCATTGGGCTTAGGATGGAAAGATATTATGAGACTGACTGCTAAAAAGTGTAAGCAACATTAAAATTGCTCTACGTGGTAACTTATAAAAGGTATTTATAATTTTTTTAAACTTCCCGCTTGATCCGTCTTGACCCCAGTGTAAAAAAACGGAAGGGCTTACAATCATTATCATCATTATTATGACATCCCCCTAAGGTAGATTATTTTGTGGGATACACATTCACGCATTTACATATTCATTATTACACCTACGCTTACTTCTGTCAGGGGTGTTCTCACCTTTGAGACACGCGGCTTTCATTTAGCTTTCACGTGATAATCTTACTTTTCCGTGCATTTTGACGTGGTTATTTAAGGAGACACACACGCGTCTACTGGCAGTTGGGCCCTGCTTTTGGCCGGCGATAGCGGAAGTGAATGTGCAGTAGTTTCCCAACTCGAGTGAGACCCCCTGCTATCCAGTATGACAGAGGGACATTGGTTTAATTCTCGCTTGCACACACCGCACTAATTGCAGGTTGCAATTAGGCGTGTTTTTATTTTCACACACATGTGCACACACACATACACACATTTTCCTTTTGAAACTACTGGGAACTAAACAACTTATCCTGAACACTCAGAACTTTACCAAGTTGAATTTTCTTCAATCTTATAGCCTTTGAATAATAATGACCAAGCCAATAAACATTACAATTGCATTCTTACCAAGCAAACAAACTTTATTACAAACTTTCATTTAACAAATTACAAATCTAAGAAACATTTGACTTCAGTCAATGGGTAGAAACTCTTGTTTTCTTATCTTTTGTCGAATGTATTAGATGCCCTTTTCCAACCAATACTGTATCGTTATTTATTCTGCTGTTGTTTCTTATTTCCTATGCTATTTTACGCTGAATTGAATCTCAAATAATAAATATCGTAATAGGACCTGCCGTTCTCTAAAATTTTCTTTATTAATTTATATCTAGCTTTTCCCAATTTCAATAAATAATTAAATAATTAGAAACCAAAATTTGCTTTCGTTACAGTCCAAGGGTGATAACTCATTCGCTTTTTGAAATCAAACATATTTTAAAGTATGTACTTTTCGTCCTCGTTTTGCTTTTCCAGTATTTTGCCTTCTATTATTATTTGTTTGAAGATCCTTGTAATAATTATTAATTGGTTTATTTTTTAAGAAGCCTATTTTCAAAACCTGAAAATGAAATATTCTGCCTATTTCTTTGGAAATCTCCTTGATTAGTTGTTATAATATACGACCTGATCTTTAGTGTCTGCTGACTTGATCGTTGCTTCAGTGTTCCAATATTTTTCTTTATCTAATTTTATTCGAACTCTATCTGAAATTTAAAAAGATTAATAAATTTCTTGCATCATTGAATGTTAAAATTCTTTTCCGTTCTGTCTTTTGCCAGTTTGACCCTCTCACTGATTTGTGTTAAATCGGGCAATTTTAATAATAACTTTCTTAGATGTAAAGGTAATGTGGCTTTTATTTTCCTTCCCATAATTAATTCTGTGTGACAAACTCCTGTGGCTTGAATTGGTGCACTCCGACATGCTATTATTGATGCTTGAAATGCTTTCTGATTGTTCCAAAATTATCTTAGCTATTTGAACAGCAGTTTATGTATATATATATATATATATATATATATATATATATATATATATATATATATATATATATATATATATATATATATATATATATATATATATATATATATATATATATATATATATATATATATATATATATATATATATATATATATATATATATATATATATATATATAAATAACGGTCATGTCACGTTGGATACACCGGTTCCCGCTCGATCACCGAAGTTAAGCAACGTTGAACCTGGTCAGTACTTAGGTGGGTGACCACTTGGGAATACCAGGTGCTGTTAGCATTCACGGATGTGCGGTGGATGTCGGCTTGGAGGGGGAAATCGGTGAGCCGAGTTCCAATTTCAGTCGAGCACGCTGCATTCACTTGCGCACTGGTACCCTTGGGAAAGGTATTAATCTGTTCGTTCCCTCCAATTATGGGTTAAATAATTGAGGTCTGCTGTTCGTGCGATCTGTGGCAGTCATCTGCACCAATTGTTTGTTATCAGCAGTTCCAAGAAGTGTGGATGGTACTACACAATGCCTTCACCACTATAAACAAATCTCTGTGTGGTTGTCTTGCTGGAAAAAGGTTGGACCCTCATACGTTGAACGCGACGGGAGAATCCATTATATATATATATATATATATATAATTCCAGGTGAAGAGGACTCAAGGTTTTTTTTAATTTCAGTGCTCTGGCATTTATTTTATTATAAACAGTGCTCAATATAATGAGTATTATAGAGCTTAATATAATTATATAGTTATGTATCAATTGTACATTGCGACACAGAAATTTCTATGTTTCGAGATAGATTCTCAACATCAGGCAATGTTGATGTTAGTTGTGCAGATGATTTACATTAAATCATTTGCACAACTAACATCAACATTGCCTGATGATGAGAACCTATCTCGAAATATAGAAATTTCCATGTCGCAATGTACAATTGATACATCACTATATAATTATATATATATTTTTCATTTTTAAACGTGTCATTTCACTACCTTGGTTTCTACCATGAGTGGTGTCTTCAGGCGATTTTTAATAACTGATTTTACCTTTTACCATTTTTCTTTTTAAGAACGCTCTTGTGACGGTGTTTTATTTGACTGTAACGTCTAAAGACACCATTCATGGTAGAAACCAAGGTAGCGAAATAACTCGTTTAAAAATGGAAAATATTCAAAAGTTCTAAAATATAATTGTATAGAACACTTTTTAATACAAATGTGTACTGGTCTAACCCTATTAGGACCAAAAACTAAGTATTAAACAATCAATATATATATATATATATATATATATATATATATGTATATATATTAAGTAACTCCAATAATTTGCTAAAAAAAGCATAGTATTAAGAAAAAAGACACCAAACTTAATAAAAACAAAGATTTTTATGGTGAAAATATTTATGTTGTTTATGTGATTATTAAGAGGAAGTTTTGAAAATTAGTTTTTAGAATTTTTCATCCTTTCTAATATGTTCGAAATCTTAGTAAAAAATCTATTTTGTTTTTGTCAGCGGGTAACCAAATTGTTACGAGAGTTTATTATAGATAATGTAATATTACGCTACTCTATCTGGTGAAAAACACATTATTTGAAAATTCTTGTAAAAATCAAATCAGTCAGTCAAGTGCCATACGTGATACATGCTTTGGGCAATCATGTCTCAAAAGAGACATGACTGACTGGGCAGAAGATTATCCCACAGTAGATTGCCATTGCTTTCTGCGGTAGATTGGTTGCCAGCCAAGGCGATAAAACCCAATCTGTTCTATTATTTAACCCATAACTGGAGTGAAGAGATAGATTAATATGACGGACATCTAAAAAATACAAAATCAAATAATAGTCGGATTTTAATGAAACTTTCCGGATTTATTCACAAATGAATGAAATTATTTTTTAAATTATCATTTTGATAAAATCTTGGTAAATATGTATTTTTTCTTCTTGCTTCAAATGTAACGGTTGACAAATTGCTTAGTGTTCATTAAAACGTGAAAATTATCCACAGTTGAATTTTTTTATGTTGTAATGTCAAGGCCATGCACATATTAAAGCATGAAAAAAACTGTTCTTTTCATAAACATTTATATTAGCTAAAAACATAGAAGTAACAATAGTACTAGAAAAAAACCTAAAAACAAAACTTTGTCCTCAATTTCACATATGAACTTAATAAAGATAGCTAAATCCCTTTCCTTGACATTTTAATAGACACATACAATAACACATTTACTACCTCCCCATATAAAAAACCAACCAGAAAAAACTGTTGCACTCTCAGCTATAAGAGTGAATGCCCTAACTACTACAAAATAGCACTTATACACAATTTAATTAACTGAGCCAATCTTAACTGCTCTACAAAAAATGTCTTTACTCTGAACTAAAAAATATTAAGCAAACTCTTATTAATAATGACTTCCCAAACAAGATTGTAGATGAACAAATAAGAAGATATTTCAAAAACGTCAACACACATCAAACAGAATATGGCACTTTCACAAAAGACCCTAAACATAACAAACTCTTTCATTGCAACCAGATGCACGATAACTACAAACAGGATGAAAAAATCATAAAACATCTCATTTGTACCAATATATCTCCCGTGGATCCCAATAAACAAATAAAATTGATAATTTGTTATAAAAAATAACTAATACTACTAATTTAATTATCTGTAATAACTCCTTCCCACCAACTCATGTATTATGTAAAATCAACATTATATACCAATTCAAATGTCCCTTGGGAGAATGTATCTGACAAAAAAAAAACAAACAACCCCCAAAAAAATACAATTATATATATTGTATTTATAAGAACTACAATAACAAAACGTCTTACATTACATGTCTGACCATTCGTCCATTTTTAGACATCTACAAAAACATTTCTGTCTACATTCGCAATATAAAAAAATAATGATTGATAAAACAACTATCCTACACCAAGAAAACAACAAAAGCAAACTACAGATTCTCGAGGCAATATTCATTAAAACACTTAAGCTAATAGAATCAGCTATGAATACTGTAGTAATGTTCTAAAAGGTTTGTAAAAAGAACAGTTTTTTTATATCTTAATATGTGCATGAGCATCACATTACAACATAAAAAAAATTCCATTGTGGCTAATTTTCACGTTGTAATGAATGTTAAGCAATTTGTCAACTGTTACATTTGAAGCAAGAAGTTTTACAGTAATTTTTAGCAATATATATATATATATATATATATATATATATATATGAACACACACACCTGTTACACCCTTCCACGTAAATATTAATGAAATTTCAAGCAATTAAATTTTGTATCTAAATTTTGTTTTATTAGTTAAACACAGGAAACCTTGAGGAGTGTAAATCATTTATTTATTAATTTTTTTCATTCAGTTATCTGTTTTCTGAAAATTTGCTCCAAATAATAAAATAAAAAAATACAATGAAATTATGGCATTATTTAATTAGATAAGCTTTTAATATATATATATATATATATATATATATATATATATATATATATATATATATATGTAGTATCAGGTTGCTGCTTATGTTATATTATGTTCTGGGTATTTGGGTGTGTGAATTGTAATATTTAGTGAATTCCTTGGCTTTTGCATATTTTGAAGAATATTTAAGCACATCTCTGGCATGCACAGAGTTATTCTTCTTTTGGCTGGTTGGTGTGCTGATTGTACTTTTTTACCTCCGATGGCTAATTCGACTTCCACATGCATGTGAATGTAAACGTGGACCAACTGAAAAGGCTATGCACATGTTCATTGCTCTTTTTATATTTTCTTAATGCCTATGCATTTCTGGTTTGATTTTGGTGGGATTGTTAGTGATTGTTTGACTTTTGCATGATGTCAGTTGACTACATAAGCTATGTCTGAGTTATAAACTAGGTTACCAGAAATATGGAAGAATAATAATGGTAAAGGATGTATGTGTTGAGAGAAAAAGAGAAAGAGAGTTTCTCTGTCACTTTATTATCAAAAAGGAAAGAGTATATTTCAATACACTTTACTACTACTTATCTACTCACCACAAAAGCACTTCAAACTACCTCTCTTTGTCTACTTTTGAACGTATGTAAACCATATATCCCTTTGGCTTGTGTCAGATCATTTAATCTATAGTTTGAACATTTCACTTCATGTTAATACATTAAAACTAAGGACTAAGAATTCTGATTTATTTTCCTGAAACAAGTTACTGACACTACTTTAAATTAAATTTATGGAGAAGCTGCCAAAAGTTTATGTAGTTTGTGTTTAAATTTTTTCTTTCAATCATCATGAGTCATTATTAGTGTCGTTAATCATAATATTATTAGTTACAATAAATATTTCACATTTCAGGTATAGTATATCTATAAAGAACAATGTGAATAAAGACAAACAAAACAAAAACTTATCTTAGCCGATGTGTTTCGTCTTCTGAGGGGCTTTATCCAGACATTTCATATTTTGAAACTCTATAATTCTAATTTAAATGTGGTGGTTATTAATGGTTTGTTTTTCCTCTGAGATATCTAACCTTTTACACAGGATCCTATCCATAGTTTTGGCATGTTAAAAATCATAATGGTAATTTATGCCTTAACATGTTAATCATGCAATGCAACATAGATTTATGTTACATTTTACCCACCTCCCTCGATTTATTCCAAAAGCTTCCCCACAATTAAAATTTACATTTCAGGTATCAGTTAGTTAAGTGCCATACGTAAAACGCGCTTGGGCGATCATGTCTCTTTTGAGACATGACTGACTGGGCAGAAGATTTTCCTGCAGTAGGTTGCCATTGCTTTCTGCGGTAGACTGGTTGCCAGCCAAGCCTATAGAACCCAATCTGTCCTGTTATTTAACCCATAACTGGAAGGAAGATCCAAGGGTATTTGCACGTAAGTGAATGCAATGAATTCAACTGGGATTCGAACTTGGCACCCCGATTTCTTGTTCCGAGCTAATATCCACTGCACCACAACGCACATCATCATTTCAGGTATAGTATATCTATAAAAGGACAATATGAATAAAGATGAACAAAACGAAAATTTATCTTAGACGATGTGTTTCATCTTCTGAGGGGCTTTATCAAGACATTTCATATTTTTGAAAATCTATAATTCTAATTTAAATGTGGTGGTTATTAATGGTTTGTTTTTCCTCTGAGATATCTAACCTTTTACACAGGATCCTATGCATAGTTTTGGCATGTTAAAAATCATAATGGTAATTTATGCCTTAACATGTTAATCATGCAATGCAACATAGATTTATGTTACATTTTACCCACCTCCCTTGATTTATTCCAAAAGCTTCCCCACAATTAAAATTTACATTTCAGGTATAGTATATCTATAAAAAGACAATATGAATTAAGACAAACAAAACGAAAACTTATCTTCTGTGGGACTTTACCAAGACATTTCATATTTTTGAAACTCTATAATTCTAATTTAAATGTGGTTGTGTTGAAGAATACAAGTGTTACCATATGCAGAACATGTATGTACCATTTTTAAAAATTAAAAACAAAAATTGTCTATTAAAATTTGACAGTGCTTAAGGATGGATATCACAATTACATTTTTAATTCAAACACATTTTAAGAGCCTCCCCCCCCCCGTAGTAAAATAATGAGTTTTGTTTCTTTTGCATAAGAATAACTTCAATTTTCTACTAAAGCTTGTCTTATGTTAACAATCCAGTTGTGACATGTGGATTATGGTCATGAGTTCCTAATAAGTGACAAATTAAACATAAAACTGAATGGAATAATATAATAATAACTGAAGTATATATTATTAAATCCAAGGAAGATTGGAGAAATGCATGTTGAGTGGAATTTTTCTATTAAAGTAAGATGTTTTTGTTGAAATTAATGGAAATGGTGAATGCATTGTAGCCAGCAAGGGAGGCAACTCGACAGAAATATTTTCTCTTTTCCTACCTTATCGTTGCATAAGCATTCACGGAAATATCAAAATACTTGCAAGGATTTCATAGACTTTTAGCCTGAAATAGAAGAGAAAACTAATAAGTTTGAGAAAATAAATGAAGAAAAAGATAGGACGATAGTGTAATATAACAATCTGGCCCCACCCGAGGAAGGCTGATGCAAGCGAGGGTGTTTCCGGTCGTTGAAAGGAACGGATGTCGTTTGACCTTATTTCCGGCAGCAGCGGAAATAACTACAGAGGCAAACAGAACAGGTGTCTCTGAGAATTACGTGGGCGTGCGTGGGCGAGGCAAAACCGGAAGAAAAAGTCCCGGTTCTGGAAGATTATAAAAAGACCTCGGCACACGGATTCGCCAGTAGAGGAGCAACAGAGATCGGCCGGTGAAGAGAGACACAACAGATAAGACTACACTCCCGTCAACCCATTAGAAGCGCGCTCTCTCAATTCTCTGTTCCCTATTCTACACGGTTCATCGTCATTAATAGAAATATAACCTTATATTTTTATATATGCGTGTTTGTTGTTTTGTCGTCATACGGCGATATATAACAATAGTTTATTTCCTTATATCAGCTGAAACAATTTTTATAATAGCAAATACATTTAAAAATGTCCTATCAACATACATTTCTATCTTCCTGGTTTTCTTGGAGTTAACAATTAAAAATAATACTATTGAGAATTGTGCCAAAGAGGTTTCTTCTTGAGTTAAAGACATCAATGATGTACTCTCAGCTATAAGAGTGAATGCCCTAACTACTACAAAATAGCACTTATACACAATTTAATTAACTGAGCCAATCTTAACTGCTCTACAAAAAATGTCTTTACTCTGAACTAAAAAATATTAAGCAAACTCTTATTAATAATGACTTCCCAAACAAGATTGTAGATGAACAAATAAGAAGATATTTCAAAAACGTCAACACACATCAAACAGAATATGGCACTTTCACAAAAGACCCTAAACATAACAAACTCTTTCATTGCAACCAGATGCACGATAACTACAAACAGGATGAAAAAATCATAAAACATCTCATTTGTACCAATATATCTCCCGTGGATCCCAATAAACAAATAAAATTGATAATTTGTTATAAAAAATAACTAATACTACTAATTTAATTATCTGTAATAACTCCTTCCCACCAACTCATGTATTATGTAAAATCAACATTATATACCAATTCAAATGTCCCTTGGGAGAATGTATCTGACAAAAAAAAAACAAACAACCCCCAAAAAAATACAATTATATATATTGTATTTATAAGAACTACAATAACAAAACGTCTTACATTACATGTCTGACCATTCGTCCATTTTTAGACATCTACAAAAACATTTCTGTCTACATTCGCAATATAAAAAAATAATGATTGATAAAACAACTATCCTACACCAAGAAAACAACAAAAGCAAACTACAGATTCTCGAGGCAATATTCATTAAAACACTTAAGCTAATAGAATCAGCTATGAATACTGTAGTAATGTTCTAAAAGGTTTGTAAAAAGAACAGTTTTTTTATATCTTAATATGTGCATGAGCATCACATTACAACATAAAAAAAATTCCATTGTGGCTAATTTTCACGTTGTAATGAATGTTAAGCAATTTGTCAACTGTTACATTTGAAGCAAGAAGTTTTACAGTAATTTTTAGCAATATATATATATATATATATATATATATATATATATATGAACACACACACCTGTTACACCCTTCCACGTAAATATTAATGAAATTTCAAGCAATTAAATTTTGTATCTAAATTTTGTTTTATTAGTTAAACACAGGAAACCTTGAGGAGTGTAAATCATTTATTTATTAATTTTTTTCATTCAGTTATCTGTTTTCTGAAAATTTGCTCCAAATAATAAAATAAAAAAATACAATGAAATTATGGCATTATTTAATTAGATAAGCTTTTAATATATATATATATATATATATATATATATATATATATATATATATATGTAGTATCAGGTTGCTGCTTATGTTATATTATGTTCTGGGTATTTGGATGTGTGAATTGTAATATTTAGTGAATTCCTTGGCTTTTGCATATTTTGAAGAATATTTAAGCACATCTCTGGCATGCACAGAGTTATTCTTCTTTTGGCTGGTTGGTGTGCTGATTGTACTTTTTTACCTCCGATGGCTAATTCGACATCCACATGCATGTGAATGTAAACGTGGACCAACTGAAAAGGCTATGCACATGTTCATTGCTCTTTTTATATTTTCTTAATGCCTATGCATTTCTGGTTTGATTTTGGTGGGATTGTTAGTGATTGTTTGACTTTTGCATGATGTCAGTTGACTACATAAGCTATGTCTGAGTTATAAACTAGGTTACCAGAAATATGGAAGAATAGAAATGGTAAAGGATGTATGTGTTGAGAGAAAAAGAGAAAGAGAGTTTCTCTGTCACTTTATTATCAAAAAGGAAAGAGTATATTTCAATACACTTTACTACTACTTATCTACTCACCACAAAAGCACTTCAAACTACCTCTCTTTGTCTACTTTTGAACGTATGTAAACCATATATCCCTTTGGCTTGTGTCAGATCATTTAATCTATAGTTTGAACATTTCACTTCATGTTAATACATTAAAACTAAGGACTAAGAATTCTGATTTATTTTCCTGAAACAAGTTACTGACACTACTTTAAATTAAATTTATGGAGAAGCTGCCAAAAGTTTATGTAGTTTGTGTTTAAATTTTTTCTTTCAATCATCATGAGTCATTATTAGTGTCGTTAATCATAATATTATTAGTTACAATAAATATTTCACATTTCAGGTATAGTATATCTATAAAGAACAATGTGAATAAAGACAAACAAAACAAAAACTTATCTTAGCCGATGTGTTTCGTCTTCTGAGGGGCTTTATCCAGACATTTCATATTTTGAAACTCTATAATTCTAATTTAAATGTGGTGGTTATTAATGGTTTGTTTTTCCTCTGAGATATCTAACCTTTTACACAGGATCCTATCCATAGTTTTGGCATGTTAAAAATCATAATGGTAATTTATGCCTTAACATGTTAATCATGCAATGCAACATAGATTTATGTTACATTTTACCCACCTCCCTCGATTTATTCCAAAAGCTTCCCCACAATTAAAATTTACATTTCAGGTATCAGTTAGTTAAGTGCCATACGTAAAACGCGCTTGGGCGATCATGTCTCTTTTGAGACATGACTGACTGGGCAGAAGATTTTCCTGCAGTAGGTTGCCATTGCTTTCTGCGGTAGACTGGTTGCCAGCCAAGCCTATAGAACCCAATCTGTCCTGTTATTTAACCCATAACTGGAAGGAAGATCCAAGGGTATTTGCACGTAAGTGAATGCAATGAATTCAACTGGGATTCGAACTTGGCACCCCGATTTCTTGTTCCGAGCTAATATCCACTGCACCACAACGCACATCATCATTTCAGGTATAGTATATCTATAAAAGGACAATATGAATAAAGATGAACAAAACGAAAATTTATCTTAGACGATGTGTTTCATCTTCTGAGGGGCTTTATCAAGACATTTCATATTTTTGAAAATCTATAATTCTAATTTAAATGTGGTGGTTATTAATGGTTTGTTTTTCCTCTGAGATATCTAACCTTTTACACAGGATCCTATGCATAGTTTTGGCATGTTAAAAATCATAATGGTAATTTATGCCTTAACATGTTAATCATGCAATGCAACATAGATTTATGTTACATTTTACCCACCTCCCTTGATTTATTCCAAAAGCTTCCCCACAATTAAAATTTACATTTCAGGTATAGTATATCTATAAAAAGACAATATGAATTAAGACAAACAAAACGAAAACTTATCTTCTGTGGGACTTTACCAAGACATTTCATATTTTTGAAACTCTATAATTCTAATTTAAATGTGGTTGTGTTGAAGAATACAAGTGTTACCATATGCAGAACATGTATGTACCATTTTTAAAAATTAAAAACAAAAATTGTCTATTAAAATTTGACAGTGCTTAAGGATGGATATCACAATTACATTTTTAATTCAAACACATTTTAAGAGCCTCCCCCCCCCCCGTAGTAAAATAATGAGTTTTGTTTCTTTTGCATAAGAATAACTTCAATTTTCTACTAAAGCTTGTCTTATGTTAACAATCCAGTTGTGACATGTGGATTATGGTCATGAGTTCCTAATAAGTGACAAATTAAACATAAAACTGAATGGAATAATATAATAATAACTGAAGTATATATTATTAAATCCAAGGAAGATTGGAGAAATGCATGTTGAGTGGAATTTTTCTATTAAAGTAAGATGTTTTTGTTGAAATTAATGGAAATGGTGAATGCATTGTAGCCAGCAAGGGAGGCAACTCGACAGAAATATTTTCTCTTTTCCTACCTTATCGTTGCATAAGCATTCACGGAAATATCAAAATACTTGCAAGGATTTCATAGACTTTTAGCCTGAAATAGAAGAGAAAACTAATAAGTTTGAGAAAATAAATGAAGAAAAAGATAGGACGATAGTGTAATATAACAATCTGGCCCCACCCGAGGAAGGCTGATGCAAGCGAGGGTGTTTCCGGTCGTTGAAAGGAACGGATGTCGTTTGACCTTATTTCCGGCAGCAGCGGAAATAACTACAGAGGCAAACAGAACAGGTGTCTCTGAGAATTACGTGGGCGTGCGTGGGCGAGGCAAAACCGGAAGAAAAAGTCCCGGTTCTGGAAGATTATAAAAAGACCTCGGCACACGGATTCGCCAGTAGAGGAGCAACAGAGATCGGCCGGTGAAGAGAGACACAACAGATAAGACTACACTCCCGTCAACCCATTAGAAGCGCGCTCTCTCAATTCTCTGTTCCCTATTCTACACGGTTCATCGTCATTAATAGAAATATAACCTTATATTTTTATATATGCGTGTTTGTTGTTTTGTCGTCATACGGCGATATATAACAATAGTTTATTTCCTTATATCAGCTGAAACAATTTTTATAATAGCAAATACATTTAAAAATGTCCTATCAACATACATTTCTATCTTCCTGGTTTTCTTGGAGTTAACAATTAAAAATAATACTATTGAGAATTGTGCCAAAGAGGTTTCTTCTTGAGTTAAAGACATCAATGATGCTTTTTTACCTTCTTACAAATATCAGGAGAAATCATAATCTTCTCCTTGGCTGACAGCAGCTTGTTCAGCCACTATAGCCCATAGGAATCACTTTTTTCCAGGTATACCAGCATGATAATTCCCAACAGAGTCCTAATTGTGACTGCTGAAAATAATTGTAAATGTGTTCTCAAAGAGACTAAGCTTTTGTTGATAGAATGAGGCACCATAGGGCCTCTAACAAGTTTGGTTTGTATGACTACTGGCGGTTCCGTTATAGTGGGTTAAATAAGAGTAAGTCTTCTCTCCCTTCAACATCTACTGATAAAACAGAATATTTTGTTTGTAAGGTTTCTTTAAATCTATTCTTGATACATCTGGAGTACTTTTACCTGTCCTTATATTTAGAACTGACTTACTATTGAGTGATAGGCTTATCATTTCTAAACTGGATCATTACAAAATTATGTGGACTTGATGATATATCTGCAATAGTCCTTAAATAGTGTGCTTCTGAAGTGTCTCCTGCTCTCTCTAAACTTTACAATAAATGAATTGCTGCTTCATTTTTCCTGTTTGTTGTAAATCCTCTTCTGCAGTTCCAGTCTTTAAGAACCCAGGTGAACCACCTGATCCTTCTATTGGCCTATTAGCCTTCTACCATTTTTTGGCAAAGTACTATACGCCTCAATCAACTCCAAATTGGTTAAGCATCTCACATCGCAGGGACTTCTTTCAGATAAGCAATATGGCTTTCACATCTCTAGGTCAATTGCTGATAAGTTAATGCTTATCGTTGAAAGTATCTATCAAGCTTTAGATAAGAATAGTGAAGCTCGAACTGTTGCTTTGGATATTCAAAGGCATTTGAGAGGATTTGGCATACTGGTCTTTTTCACAGGTTGAAACGTTATAGCTTTTCTGGATATATTTTGGAACTGATTCAGTCTTTCTTATCAAATGGTGAAATCTGGTCAGGTGCTCCTGATATATATTTAGAGATTCTTGATAAATTCCAAAACAGAATCTGCAATATTAGTAGTCCTGACCTGGCATCTCGAATTCAGTCTCTCCCCTACTGCTGTAACGTAGCTTCCCTGTGCCTTTTCTATAAATATTTTTGTGGTAATTGTTCTGATGAACTTTTCTCTATGGTATCTAGACATGAATTTAAGTGCAGTACTAGATTGAGAGCAAGATCTCATTTGACAGCTGAAGTGGTGAGACGCAACCATCAGTTCTATGCTAGCAGTTTCTTCTAACAAACTTCTTACTGATGGAACTCTTTTGATTTTCCAAAATTTATATGCAATGTCAATTGTTATCTACTGTCTTCTTAATTCTTGTTCTTTTATTGTTCTCTCTCCTTAAAAGTAGTTTTCCTTATATTCTCTAAAACCCCTCCCCCTGTGTGCTAGTGTCTTTATTGCCTAGTTTGGAGTGAAATAATTAAAATTAAAATAAATAAATATACATTGCAGCCATTATATTATTTTATTCAACCTTTATATTATTATATTACTTTAAATTTGTTTTATACAAAACAGTTCTAATTTATTTATTATTATTAATGTTTCGGACAAGCTCATGTACGGTTCGCCTCTAGATGGAAAGTGGCTCTAGCTGTCGCCAATCAGAAGCATTTACAAGGTTTTGTACCATAATTTTCCAGTGTCTGAAAGCGCTTATTGAGGGTGGGCCAGAAACTGATCATCTCTGGTCGGGTTGGTGCGGTAAGGGGGGTATGATGTTGCAAGACCCAAAACCCCCTAGTGATCCTCGCGATGACATCACTGATGATACCCTCTAGCGTCCCCATTACGGTGCGTATGTTTGAAAGCAAAAGAGTGTACACATAAAGGAAGGAAGAACAATCCATTATGTATTTGTCAGAGATAAACTGCTTGTAAGTTCAGTTATTACAAGTCTTTTTCTTTATTCACTCTACAGTATGGAAATACCTAATAAAGTATATCTTCAGATATTAACTGTTAAAATGGCTACATTTGAACGAATGAATCAGTCAGTCAGTTAATTGCCATACCTGATACATACTTAGGAGATCATGTCTCGAAAGAGACATGACTGACTAGGCAGAAGATTTTCCTGCAGAAGGTCACCATTACTTTCTGCAGTAGACTGGTTGCCAACTAAGGCTATAGAAACCAATCTGTCCTGTTATTTAACCCATAGTTGGAGGGAGAAGAGATGGATTAACTCCTTTCCCAAGAGTATTTGTGTATAAGTAAATGAAATGAATTTGACTTGAATTTAAACTCGGATCTTCGATTTCTCATTCCAAGCTAATATTCATGACACAACACACGTGATTAATACATTATTTATTGTTGAGAATTTCTATAATGGCAGCATATGAGAAGAAAGTACGGAAAATTCTCAGACTGGCTAAGAAGTTCTTTTAAAACAAAATCTGATAATTGTTCAGATTTTGGAAAGTCTGTTGCATTGAGAAGTTTTCAGCACCTCCTCCTCATACATTGGATCTGGAAAATAATATGGAATTTAAAGTATGCAAATTTGGAACTTTGAAATTACAATTATTAGGTTGTCCCCAAAGTTCATAAACACTTGCGAAATGGGTCTATCTGGTCCAGCACAATTGAGACAAGTGATGAGTTCAGAAAAGGCAAGAGACACCATCGGTTCCAAAACAAGATCGATTCAGCAAGAAAGTAATGTTGTGTGTTTGGTGGAACTTTGAAGGAATCATGCATTTTGAGTTGATTCTAAATGGTCGTGCCATCAGTGCCGAACTTTACTGTCAGCAACTTGAGCGGGTCTACGAAAAGTTGAAGCAAAAGTACCCGGCTCTGATCAACTGAAAGCGCACTTTGATGCAGCAGGACAATGCCAAACCACACACCGCCAGGAAGACCAAAGACAAGTTTGAAGAGCTGGACAGCATTGAGGTTCTGCCACATCCAGCCTACAGTTCTGACTGTGTTCCATCAGATTACGGCCTTTTCCACTCAATGCAACACTTTCTGAAGGGCCGCCGATTCAACTCGTTTGATGAAGTCGAGGAAGAGTGTCAAGAATTCTTTGATTCGAAGCCGGCTGAATGGTACTTTGACCAGATCCGAAAGCTTGCAGATCGATGGCAGAAAGTCTTGAAAAACGATGGTCTTTATTTTGAGCGATAATTTTTTTGTTTTTGCGAGTAAAATTTCAATTTCTTGCAAGTGTTTACGAACTTTTGGGACAACCTAATAATCTGTAAATATAGTCAATATTAACCTTAATCTAGTATAACTGGGGAAGATGCCCGTTTAAAGCAGTAAAATGAATTAAAAGGGATGAGGAAAATGATGACAAAAGCTTTCACTGGGCAGAGGTTAGTGAGGGAAAGGACAAACTAAAAATCCTACTTAGAATTTGTAAGTGAATGAGGTGAAACAGAGTCAGTGTGAGTCATATGTTAGTTTCAGTCAGTTAAATGCCATTGTTCCTTCAGTAATGAATTAGAACACTCTTAGCTACTGACATATGTTTACATGGTATATCACACACTAAAAGTTTGCCTTCTTCTACCGAGTGCCCATAGCTCAGAGGAGAGGTAGAATCGCTGACTCATGACAATTCAGTCAGGTTTCAATCCTGGCTAAAAGCAATCAGATATCTAACCGTACTGATAAGCTGTGATACATCAAAACAGATCTGTCTGCGGATATATATATGGGGAAAGTTAATTTTAAAGCCCTATACAAAGAGGTATGGAGTATTACTGGGGTTCGCCTAGCACAGCGCTACACCATTTTCTTTAGTTATGGTTATTCAATTTTCACCATTCTCAGTTTTGGAAAGGCTTCTTTCGTCACTGCCAGGTGATCCTATACTTTGAAATTTCCTCCAGTGAAGGAGATCACACTGAGGGTGTTTGCGAAGTTGCTGGGGTCCTCAACAAACTTGCTGTTCACTGAGGACATTTTAACCCTGGAACACGGTATCAGATACCCTACGAATGTGTTACAGGGTTAAATAATGGCCTTAAGAGAAACCGGGCAGGACTTTTTCCCCTTAGGGTAACTTCATTTTTCTTTTCCTGGGGTGTAACACTATTTTTGCATGCGGAAAAATATAACACTATTTTAGCACGACAGAGCGAAAGAAATTATTATTAGTTGTTTAGGATGCGGTTTCCGGGTTTCTCTTTTCCAATCTTTTCAATCTTTTCTTTTTTTTCTTTTTTTCAATTGGAGTAGATAGACTAAACTATCGCCCAGTTCACACTCCACCCACATCTATTGAACAGGTGTAGAGGCTCATCCCTTGTTTCCTGCTCTTTTTTTTTTTTTTAATCATGTCACCCCAAGCAAGGCATTCCACTTCCACTATAGCGCAGGGGGTTACACAGGGTGATAGACGAGTTAGGATGTACATAGAGGGAGAGTTGGAGAGAATGGGAGGGTTAGTGTGTTAGGAGGTGTCTATTGACCTTACATTTAAACTCCTGGAGGTTATAGCCGTCGGGGAAGCAAGCATGCGGAAGGGAATTCCACAGGCAGGAAGTGCGAGAAAAGAAGCTGTTGGAGTAGAAATTGTGGTTACATTTCATCAGTTTCACTGTAAAAGGGTGGGACCTAGTTGCCAATCTAGTATCTCGTGCAAACTCACACCTAGGGGGCACCAGCAATTTAAGTTCATCAGAGCAAAAGCCATGAAAGTATTTATAGAAGAGGCACAGGGAAGCCACATCACGCCAGTGGGAGAATGATTGTAGGCGGTCAGCTAAGTCGGTATCAATCACATTACAGATTCTTCACTGTATTTTGTCAAGAAGCCTGAGGAGAATAGTAGGGGCACCCGACCAGATGTGGCAACAGTATTCAAAACATGGGCGGATGGTAGATTTGTATAAGTGCAGAATAGATTCAGGCAGAAAGAGAGCCAACTTTCATAGCAGCGGATTTAGCAATGGATTCGACATAGTCATTCTACTTGAGGTCCGCTGAGAGTGTCAGGCCAAGCAGGCATAGTGTTTTACTCTCTGGGAGGCATGCCTGTTCCATGCTAATGGGAGGGAGGTGCGGTCGTCTGTGGTGGTTAATTGACAGTAGCTTTGTTTTGGAAGAATTGAATTTTACGAGCCATTTCCTA
Source organism: Ascarosepion bandense (assembly GCA_037127315.1). Classification (NCBI taxonomy): domain Eukaryota; kingdom Metazoa; phylum Mollusca; class Cephalopoda; order Sepiida; family Sepiidae; genus Ascarosepion; species Ascarosepion bandense. The sequence goes on from JBBBDQ010001445.1 coordinate 1,520,483, forward strand.
CCCCAATCCACCACGGATTGGAGGTCCTTTTCAAGCTCAGCCACGAGGTTCGCCTTATCATCAACACCAGATTTTTGATCAAGGCGAAAATATACTGTGGTATCATCGGCGTACAAGCCTACTTGTGATCTTATGGCATCGGGGAGATCATTGATGTAGATTAGAAAGAGCATAGGACCTAGGATAGAGCCTTGGGGGACACCCGCGTTTGTAGGGTAGTTCTGGGAGGCATGTCCGTTTAAAACCACCTTGAGTGTGCGGTTGGAGAGGAATGACTGGATTAAGTCCAACAAAAGTCCAGTAATGCAGTAGCTTCGCAGTTTCCGTAGAAGGCTGGCATGCTATACTCTGCCGAACGCTTTAGAGATATCTAGGGCAACAGTTCGGGCTTCACCATTCTTGTCGAGAGCCTGGTATATATACTCGGTGATGGTCGTTAGCATATCAGCAGTAGACCTGCTGAAGCGGAAGCCATACTTTTTGTCCGATAGGAGCCCGTGGGCCGTGAGATGGTGAACGACCTTGGCACTGATAATGGCTTCGAACATTTTGCCGAAGATCAGAAGAAGGCTGAAAGGGCGGTAACTTGCTGGGTCCGAGGGTTCACCAGTGTTCTTGAATATTGGAACCACAGAAGAAGACTTCCAACAGGCAGGAAAGCAGGAGGAAGATAGGCAGAGGTTGTAGAGCTTAGAAAGGACAGAGGAGAGTACAGGGGCACATTTCTTCAAGACTATGATTGGGATTCCGTCCCCACCACTCACTTTGTGAGGGTCAAGATTTGATATTATGCTAGAAATCAGCGAGGGCGTGATATGGACGTCATTCAATTGGGATGCGGTTTCCGGTTTTCTCTTTTCCAATCTTTTCACTCTTTTCTTTTTTTCAATTGGAGTAGATAGACTAAACTATCGCCCGGTTCACACTCCACCCACGTCTATTGAACAGGTGAAGAGGCTCATCCCTTGTTTCCTGGTTAGGATGTGGTTTCCGGCTTTCTCTTTTCCAATCTTTTACTCTTACATAGCCCCCTGCGCATCAGTGGCATTATCACCTTGCTTGGGGTGATATGATTAAAAAAAAAAATTGTATTATTAATTGTGCAGATTAATTGTTCCAATATGAGCAGAGAGAAAAATAAGCCTAATGGATAATAAAATTGTTTGTTCGATTGCAATATGAACACAGCAAAATATTGCAAAATGAAATATTCAAAACTAGCTGAGTTTTAAAAAACAATTGCAACCAAGGAGCCACAACTGTAGAGACAGAGACAGTCACCTTCGATAGAGTTCCTGACTAAAGATGTACAGAGACAGAGATAATTGCCATGCTTTTGGATGCCAACCATAGAGATAGAGACGGTTGTTTCTGATAGAGTTCCTGGCTGAAGATGTAAAGAAACAGAAAGACTCCAGCAGACCGACTGACCAAAAAGAGTTAAAGTTAAACAACGAACTGACCAGTTGTTGTGCTGAGCTAAGACAGGTAAGACGAATTAATGCTGCTGCTACCAACCACACACAAAGATCAATCTTCGTCAGTTTCCGTAAAGCTTCGGTGAAAAGCTCGAATAAAACATTTTGAATCATAACAAACTTGAAAACTCCGATTGGAGTGAACAGGAATTACCAACCAAAAGCTTGAATTAATGTTAAGAAGACAGACACTACTCTTAGATGAAACTTTTGTTCTGTTGTAGAGATAAGAGATTGTGTCAAAGCCATCAGCGACTAGCGGCTGGAGACTGTCATTACAGGGGTAGATTGAGAGAGGGAGTAGACAAGTAAGAAGAGAAACTCCTTACCTTGTCCAGTGTTTGCTATATTTTTCTGATGAAGCAGGTGCAGATTGTGTCTTAGAAACTACTAGGATCTTTTCCACACTGCTCTGACCAGCTTTCTTTTCTTTTTTGGTGTCTTTTTCTCCGCCTTTCCCCTCTTCTTGCTTCCCCCTTTTGAGTGATAAAGAACGAGGTGGAGGCATTTCCTCCACTTTCACATGTAGATCCAGTTGAGATAATTCCTGTTCCTCTTGGAGAACTGGTTCCTTCTCTTGTTGCTACTTCTGCTGCACTTCTCGCTGCTATTGCCTATTTGGAGACGATCTTTGTGGTTGATTCTTTTTTGCCAGTGATATTGCTTTCTTTAGTGAGACATCCTGCTGAGGACAAGGAGTGGTTGATTATTTTTCCTCTCCTTACAACTTCTGTCTATTCTTTGGTAGAAATGGCAAGCTGGGCGGTCTTTTCTGTCCCCACCACTGCCTCTTCAGGTCATGCTGGTTTGGCTGTTTCTGGTACTGTTACAGGATTTCTTACAGGGAGCATTTTGGATAAATGCCCTGCAGCTCCACATGACCGGCAGTGAGGTTTTCTTCCTTCGAAAATTACAAAGACTTTCCTACCTCAGTACAAAAGTGTGACTTGGATAGTTAAGTTGCTGGCGGTTTAATGTCACCAGGAGACAAAAGTCTCCAGTTGGCACACCAGCCTTAGTCAGTACATGGGAAACTTTATCCACTAAGCCAAAATTAGCCAAATATCCTCCCACATGGTCTGTGGAGATGCCTAATGGCACTCCATGTATAGTAATCCTAGTCTGATGGGTGCCCATGTACTTTGTTTGTAGTTGTATGTTCTTTGTTATCAGCATGCTTCCTGCTAACTGCATTGCTTTGGTTTACCTCCCCAGCAGGATGCCCCATATAACTCTTGACCATTTTGCCAAAATTTTGGCAACAATCTGTTTTTTAAAGCTCCATGCTGACACTGATTAACTTTGGTGTTTTGACATTGGTAGTCAACTGAGAGATGGTCCTGGCTGTGACCGCATCAAGAACCTCAGGAATCGTGATTAACTTGTTTCCTTTAATGTATTCTTTGTAACTTTGCCTATTTTTTCATAATGGGCCCTGACCTTTTTGGCTAGATTTGTGGTCCAGACAGATGGCGACACTGCTGGTGTAACAATTGGCTGGGGAAACTCAAACATTGCAGTCCCATCACAGCAGGAAAACAAGAAAAAAAGTCTAGCAATACAGATATACAAACAACAAACATAGACAAATAGCGATAAACACAGACAAATCAACTTACTGAAGTAACACAATTTTTGTGCAAACTTCTCCCCAAAAATGAGTCTCCCCTTGAATGAGCATATCATGCTTTTATGTACCTAACCAGTCACCGCTCAGCGAATGAGTGCTCAGAACCAGCAAATAAAAATGATTACAAGTAACACCACCACTACCATCTACGCAAAGTGCTATCCAATTCACCTTCAGTCTGAAGATTGCCAATTCACCGTCTCCACACACCAAAACATACACACGACTCTTTTGGCTCACTGAGTAAGTCTCTGCTACAGTCTTTTTTTGTGGATTCTAGTGGTTGAGCTTTCAGATTCAATCAAAGACCTGAAATAGCTGCTTTCACCTAATCTGAACCAATACCAATAGCTGATCAAATTGTTATAAGTGCCTTCATCCGATTCTTTCATGAAATTCTGAAGGACAATGGTTACATTGCAGAACAAGTCTACAGCTGTAATGAAACTAGCTTGTTCTATCATCAACTGGGGGAAAGGATTTGTTTTTTCACAAGATCCTAAAAAGAAAGACAAGATGAAAGAAATCAAAGACAGCTTCCTCTTTGCCTATAACTACACAAGAACTCATAAGTTAAAGCCCTTAGCTATTGGACATTACAAAACTCCCAGATACTTCTACCTGTGTCCTATAGCAACTCTGCTAATTCATGGATGACTACAAGTATCTTTGAAAATTGTTTTTTTTTATAATCATTTCGCCCCAAGCAAGGCATTTTATTGCAACTTTTTGCAGGGTGTTACATAGAAGGAAAGTTATGAGAATGAGTGACAAGTTATAGGGGGTGTCAGGAAGTGGGTAAGAGAAGAACGAGAATACTGATGAGAGTGGAGTGGGCGGAGAAGGGAGCATGAGAGAGAGGATGCAGGTTAGTGAAATAGGAGATGACTATTGACTTTACATTTAAATTTTTGGAGATTATAGCTGTCAGGAAAGCAAGTAAATGGAAGGGAATTCCACAGGCGGGAAGTGCAAGAAAAGAAGCTGATGGAGTAGAATTTGCATTTACAATTTATTGGTTTAACAGTAAAAGAGTGGGACCTAGTTGTTAATCTTGTGGCCCAAGTAAATTTATATATAGGGGGCACCAGTGATCTAAGTTCATCGGAGCAGAAACCGTGAAAGTATTTGTAGAAGAGACATAGAGAAGCCACATTGTGCCGGTGATAAAGTGACTGTATTTATTAAGAATTTGCTCCTGCAGTTAGGAAGCATCTTAGAGATCAAGGAATTGAACCAAAAGCCATTCGTTTATTAGACAACTGTCTTACACATACTCCTAATTTATCTCTCATGTCTACAGATGGAAAGATTAAAATGTACTTTCTCTCCAAATATAAATAACAAACTGGATATCAGCTCAGAATGAGAAATTGAAGAGCTGAGTTCAAATTCTACTTGAATTCGGTGCATTCACATATGTAAATACCCTTAGGAAAAAGGTATGAATCTATTGCTCCTTCCTCCAGCTATGGGTTAAACAGAAGTACAGATTGGATTCTACGGCCTTGGTTGGAAACTAGTCTACTGCAGAAAGTAATGGCAATCTCCTATTGTTATATATCCACAAACAACAAACACGCATGTATATAAAAATATGACTTGTGTTTTTATTAATGACGATGGACCGTGTAGCCTAGGGAACAGAGAGTTGAGGGAGCGCGCCTCTAATTGGGTTCGACGTGGTGACGGGGGGTTCGACGGGAGTGTAGCCTCTCTGCTTAGCTCTTCTAGCTTCTTCTTCGACTTCTGGTCTTGTCTGGCTCTCTGCCCAGACTGCCTGTCGAGCCTGACTCCTGTCGAGGCTGACTGGGACTCTGACTTCTCTTCGACTTCTCTTCTCTTCTCTTCTACTTCTGGAGACTGACTGACTCTGACTGTCTGTGACTTCTGTGTTTCGAGGTCTTTATATATCTTCCAAAACCGGAACTTGCCTCGATCGTGACGCCTACATAATTCTCATAGTCACCTGTCTGTTTGCTCTGAGCTATTTCCGCTCTGCCGGAAATAGGGTCAAAATGACATCCGCTGCTTTCAATGACCGAAAACACCCATGCTTCATCAGCCTTCTTGGGTGGGGCCAGTTTATTATATTACACTATGGGAAAATCTTTTATCCAGTTAGTCATGTCTCTTTGGAGACATGATCACTGAAGCATGTATCATATATGGCATTTAACTGACTAAAACTAACATATGATTCACACTGACTCTGTTTCACCTCATTCACTTACAAGTTCTAAGGAGGATTTTTACTTTGTCCTTTCTTTTATTAACCTCTGCTCATTTTGTCATCATTTTCCTCGTCCTTTTTAATTCATTTCATTACAGTGCTATCTTTTTCTTCATTTATTTTCTATATTTTATTAGTTTTCGCCTCTATTTCAAGCAAAAAGTCAATGTAATCTTTGCAGGTATTTTGATATTTCTGTAAATGCTATAGAATTATAAGGAAAGAGAAAATATTTCTGTCGAGTTGCCTCCCTTGCTGGCTACAATGCATTCACCATTTCCATTAATTTCAACAAAAACATCTTACTTTAATAGAAAAATTCCACTCAACATGCATTTCTCCAATCTTCCTTGGATTTAATAATATATACTTCAGTTATTATTATATTATTCCATTCAGTTTTATGTTTAATTTGTCACTTATTAGGAACTCATGACCATAATCCACATGTCACAACTGGATTGTTAACATAAGACAAGCTTTAGTAGAAAATTGAAGTTATTCTTATGCAAAAGAAACAAAACTCATTATTTTACTACGGGGGGGGGGAGGCTCTTAAAATGTGTTTGAATTAAAAATGTAATTGTGATATCCATCCTTAAGCACTGTCAAATTTTAATAGACAATTTTTGTTTTTAATTTTTAAAAATGGTACATACATGTTCTGCATATGGTAACACTTGTATTCTTCAACACAACCACATTTAAATTAGAATTATAGAGTTTCAAAAATATGAAATGTCTTGGTAAAGTCCCACAGAAGACGTATCGACTAAGATAAGTTTTCGTTTTGTTTGTCTTAATTCATATTGTCTTTTTATAGATATACTATACCTGAAATGTAAATTTTAATTGTGGGGAAGCTTTTGGAATAAATCGAGGGAGGTGGGTAAAATGTAACATAAATCTATGTTGCATTGCATGATTAACATGTTAAGGCATAAATTACCATTATGATTTTTAACATGCCAAAACTATGGATAGGATCCTGTGTAAAAGGTTAGATATCTCAGAGGAAAAACAAACCATTACTAACCACCACAGAGAAAATATCAGTTACTTTGTTTCTCCTTTGCATGTATCATTCTCTTTAATAAAGGTCAAGCTTAAAATGCCTGGTTAAAAACCTAAGCAATCTTCTGCAGAAGACAAAATTGTGAAGCGGATACAAAATGGTGAGCAACTGACAAAGGTGGCCCAAGAGATAGACATTGATGTGTCACCTGTTAGGAGTTGGTTGAGATCTGAAGAAAAGTTGGAGTCAACAGCAGCTGAACTTCATGAAGATGAGGACCTGAAGAGAAAAAGGTCTTTGCTGATGACCCAATGTTTGACAAAGCAGTCTTAGGTTGGTATTCCAAGCAGAAGGTGTCACAATCTCTACTGAAATCCTCAAGCTCCAATCTCAAAAAATAGACAACTCAATGGAGAAAGGTTTTTGTGTGAAAATTGGTCGGAAAGGCACAAAAAAAAAAAAACTATATACAAGTCCAATGGGCAAAACAGTGGTATACAGTCCAAGGAGAACTTACTGCGGGATAATCTTCTGCCCAGTCAGTCATGTCTCGAAAGAGACATGATCGCCCAAGCGTGTAACATGTATGGCAATTAACTGACTGACATTTATTTATATATAATGTAATATGCCTTATTTTGAAGAAGTATGGAAGAGAAAGTTATCAATTGTAATATTTTTTTTATATATTGCCCGGTTCACACTCCATCCACGTCTATTGAACAGGTTAAGAGGCTAATCTTTTGTTCCCTGTTTAGGATGTGGTTTCCGGCTTTCTCTTTTCCAATCTTCTCACTTTGTTTTTTTTTTCAATTGTAGTAGATAGAGCTATCTATCGCCCGGTTCACACTCCACCCACGTCTATTGAACAGGTTAAGAGGCTCATCCCTTGTTCCCTGTTTAGGATATGGTTTCCGGCTTTCTCTTTTCCAATCTTCTCACTTTGTTTTTTTTTTCAATTGTAGTAGATAGATCTATCGCCCGGTTCACACTCCACCCACATCTATTGAACAGGTTAAGAGGCTCATCCCTTGTTCCCTGCTTAGGATGTGGTTTCCGGCTTTCTCTTTTCCAATCTTTTCACTCTTACATAGCCCCCTGCACATCAGTGGCATTACCTTGCTCAGGGTGATACGATTAAAAAATAAAAAAAATAAAAAAAAAATAAGCAAATCAATTTCACAAATAATGACTGTTGCCGTTCCCCTCAATCTCAGGTAAGTCACTCCCCTCACCAAGAATGAGAATATTTATTATTATAATATTGCAATAAATATGGCACAAGGATGAAGGGGGAGTGGGTTGAGGTTGGTTTTCACTTTCTATCCTACACCCAGCTAATCACATTCACAACCCAATCACTCATTACAATTTACTTATTCTACACAAGAACTCATCCATTACCTCCCAATACCATAATACCACATATTGACAGGGAAACCTAAAAATGGGGTAACAAAACCTATGACATAAAAATTTTATTTCATATACAATATTTCATAAAAATATATCTAAAAATATCTATCTAAACTTACTTTATGAATGGAACTTTGTGTGTGTGTGTCTGTTACCTATAGACTCCGAAATGGCAGAACTGATTTTCTTTCAAATTTACACAGTTGTACTATAAGCATCTGCGAGTGTTCTTAGCTAGGTTTTGTGTCGAGGTACCCCCAATAAATATAGAAAATAAAAAAAAATCGGGTTATAGAAGGAGTGGTTCAATTTTAATCAAATTTGATACACTCATAGATAAAGACATAAGAAACGATATTCAGAAGTTTCAAGGTTGCAGTTCTTACAATAGTGCAGAAAATCAATAATATATATATATATATATATATATATATATATATATATATATAAAAGGCAAGATGTTTGTGTGTGTGTGTCTGTTTATCTGCCTGTATGTCTGTATTTTTTTCAGCCTTTTTATTTTAGTTTTTGCTTCGGGTTTGGCTCTAAGTAGGTATAATTGTAGTTCTTAGTCTCAGCTATGATACCATTTACCCAGAGGACTTATTTAGCCTTCAAAATTCAGTTTACGATGAAAAAGACTTATTTGATATCAATACCAGGAAATCAAAATTTGACTTACATCCATTCATTTTTCTTTCAGTCTACGGTTTCGCTTTAATTGGAAACATATTGCTTTTTAGTCTTTCGTGCCAACGTCCAAAGAGTCTAAGCTCGAGGAGCATGGATTAGTTTTAAAGCTTTCATTACACTCGAGCAACACCGGGCTATACTGCTAGTATTTATATGAAAATGAAAGGAGAATGGCGGAATAGTCCAAAACAAACTAAAATACAACATTTAAACTGAAATAAACAAATGTTAGTAAAATCTGTCCCCCCCCCACAAAAATCAGAGTAGCTGCTGTATTTTACCAAACAGTGGAATCAAATAGCATACTCCCTAACAGTGAGGCAAGGGATAAAAATAAATAGGGGAATGGGAAATCAAAAACTGACCCAGTCAAGATTAAAAAGGGAGTCATTAAACAAACAGGGGAGGTTGGGAAACTTGACATGGATCATAAAAAAAGAGAATACCGGGAACAGGTTAGGAACTGCACTTACTCACATTAACTAGGTACACTAAGAGTTCTAATTTAACCAGAGGGTTTGCAGGAAACTACCCTGTTGTGACATCAGTCAGTTAAGTGCCATACATAATATACGCTTGGGCGATCATGTCTCGAAAGAGGTATGACTGACTGGGCAGAAGATTATCCCGCAGTAGGTTGCCATTACTTTCTGGGGTAGACTGGTTGCCAGCCAAGGCTATAGAACCAAATCTGTCCTGTTATTTAACCCATAATTGGAGAGAAGAGACAGATTAATACCTTTTCCAAGAGTATTTGTGCATAAGTGAAAGCAAAGAATTCAACTGGAATTCAAACTCGGCTCCTCAAGTTCTTGTTCCACGCTGATATCCACTGCACCACAACGCACACGCTGTGACAGAAGGGACTTAAAAATGAAAACTAAGGCTGGCTCCATTCCTACAAACCAGACTTGCTACAGTTACCCACCTTTTGCCAAAATCTGTTGATATCAAATGCTATCAGATCTGATCTTCATCCTGAACTGATGCTCAAAAAATCTAATCAGATGTTGATAAGAATAATGTTCGTATCGCAAAATTTCCTCCATTCGCAATGTACAAATCATCATTCAAGCTATGGCTAGGAACGTGAGAAACACCGTTTCACTCCAGAATACAGAAGTGACACATTGTCACACATACACAAGATCGATGGAGACAAGATAACTGGGAGTGATATGAGCTGTCAACTCACCAACAGGGTCCCAGAAAGGGTGCACTTGAGGTTAATGGTAGAAGCTGTGTGTGGCTGTTTTCTTCAAACCAAGATCACACCGATGACAGTTAGGCAAAACCACCCTGCCCCATCTGAAGGCCATGTTATTGAGAGATAGCATATTCGGAATCAATCGCCAGCTAAGCAAAACTCAGTGTTGCTGAGGTAATTCGCCATTGGCACCCGGGACCAAAAAGAATACAACTTGGTTGCTGAAAAGCCGAGCTATCCACAGAGATGATCCTTCATTGTGATCCCCTCCATTAATAAACAATACAATAGCCTTCAAGACCAAGAATTGTTAGTGGACCGGGAAAAGACCTGCAAGGCCGCTTGACAATCTCGCAAATATTCAGATTCTTTCTGGGGCTTATATCAGCGCTCAGCCCTAGAAATGAGAGGAGTAATGGTAAGGCTAGAAAAGGCATCCATAACACTCATTTCCAATATCAAGTCCTCTATCAACACACGGTGTAGGAAAGCAAATCTTGAGGTGTGTTGGTGACTTGTCACATGTAGCATTCCCAGCCCTCCATGACACATATTTGGTGCAGGTATCTGTTGACCTTTGCTTTGCAACCACCCCACAAAATGGCAAACAGCAAGCACTTGATCGCCTTTCTATGGTCTTTGCAGACAAACAACTGGTAAAGGACAAGGGAAAAGACATATGTGACACACACCAAAGCCCTGCCCTTCATGGACAAACGCTGTTGAAGCCAAGTCTGGACCACCGCTTCGATTTTTGATAGTAGCTCTTACCAGATCTTCTCCGGCTGGAGATCCAGCCTGAATCAAACTCCAAGAATGAGGACCAGTCTGTCAGGCCAAATGAAGGGCTCTAGAAGCATGACCCCCTTCCAGGCACCTAGCCTTAAGCCAGAAGACCTGTTGCAGTTATTGGCCCTCATCACCTTCTGCACCGCCTCGGTGTTGCTGCGGCACAACACAAAAATGGATACATCATCAGCATAAGCAGAATCACCACCAGGGACATGAATTCCATGTAGGCCAGACTGCACGCTCTGTTCCTTAGCTGATGAAGAAGGGGGTTTACTTACTCAGGCAAAGGAAAAACAAAATAGCTGATATTTTCTCTGTGATGGTTACTAATGGTTTCTTTTTCTTCTGAGATAGCTAACCTTTTACACAGGATCCTGTCCATAGTTTTGGCTTGTTAGAAATCATAATGGTAACTTAAGTTTTAACATGTTAATCATGCAATGCAACATAGATTTGTGTTAGATTCTACCCGCCTTACCCCATTTATTTCAACAGCTTCCTCACAATTTAAAATTGTCATAAAATTTAATGTAACAACCTCTATTAAGGTCTATTTGAAGAGTGAAGTGATGATGTCAGCACAAACTTTACGGCGTGTTCGATATTTTGGTAAATTTTCGTTTTAGGTGCCGATGGCTTTTCCTCCTTCAAATTTATCCAAACTAGCATTATTTCTGTGTAAATGTATATGCTGAACTCAAATCAACAATTAGTTATTGAAGAAACTTACCTTATGTCCATAAAAAAAAAAGAACTTTATCTTGCACTTTTTCTCTCCCGTAACTTTCACGAAGTCATGTAATTAACTGTAGAATGACGTTCTACGTAGGCAGCAATTTTTGGTCGAATTTCGTCCTTTACTGAAATTTCTGGCAATGTACTTCCTGTTTTGAGAGTAATAAGCGTAGAAATACAATAGCGCATTACTTTAGTTGCCAGAAGTATCAGTAAATGAAGAAAAATCTGCCAAAATTCATTCATATGTGCAGTACGTCATTCTGCAGTTAATTACATGACTTCGTGAGAGTTACGGGAGAGAAAAAGTGCAAGATATAGTTCATTTTTTTTATGGACATTTAGATAAAAAAAGTTAAGTTTCTTCAATAACTAACAGTTGAATGGAGTTCAGCATAGACATTTGCACAGAGATAATGGTTTTTTGGATAAATTTGAAGGGGAAAAGCGTCGGGACTTACAACAAAAATTTACCGATATTCTTAGTTTTTAGCATATTCTCAACAAGCATTGCCATCTTTTGCTTGAAACACTTGACAAATTCAGGGAAAATGTTCTCAAATTTGATAAATTTCTATAAGTTGGGAAGCAATGATCCTAAAAAATACTGAATTTTTATTGTGTTCTTTCAATTAGTGGGGGAGTATACAAAAATATTGAAACAAATTTATATCTTACAAATTTCATATAAACAATGTATAATACTCTTAGAAAACATTTTATGGTAAATAAATTGCAATGTCTACACGGTTACATTCTTGTAGTAAACTATTTAGTTTATCACTGATAATGCATCACAAGAACAAAATGTGTAGCTTTGAGAGAATCTTGTAAAATGTTCCGATATGAATGCACCACAATTTGTATAAGAACTTTGCAACTTGTGATTTCTGTAAGATAAAAAAATACATATTGAGATTGTCGTTCGTAATCATAATTCTAAACTGATAATTCATAATTTCTTCAGTAAGTCACCTAAATACGACATTTCTTTTTTGTCAATAGCTTAAAAATATTTAGTGAACAAGGGATTTCGATGGACCTAAAGGAGACTACCACTACCTTTAATTTAAAAAAAAAATGAAAAACAAAAAATTTAAAGGCTTTAAATTTGTTGTTTTTCATTTTTTTTTTTTTACTTTTTTGAATGCAATCTTATCAATTAAACCCTAAACTTTCCAATTGACAAAAAAAAAAAAAAAAAAAAAATTGGAAAAATTTCAATATTTAAACAGTTTTAGAGTTGAGGGGGTGTTCAGTTTTTCATACAACGTTATGATCCTCCATTTTGGAACCACTCGCCGGTACGACATTACCACCACCTGTAAATTGGTTGATTATCGATTTTTTTTTTTTTTTTTTACTTTTTTCAGTGCAATCTTATCGATTAAACTCTCAATTTCTCGATTAAAAAAAAAAATTGTAAAACTTTCAACATTTTAACAATTTTAGGGGGTGCTCAGTTTTTCATACAACCTTCAATTAACTTTTTTTGCTTGCGCATATTCAACATCTGAATCCTTTGCGAAATTTTTGAATAAAGCCATTCTTGGACTTTCCGAGGAAGATGCCATCGTAAGAACTAAAGAAAACTTGAAAAAGACAAAAAGAGCAACAACTCGTCTAAAAAAACAAAACAAAAACAAAACAAAGCGACCGTTCCAAAATGGAGGATCGATTTTACTATAACGTTGTATGAGAAACTGAGCCCCCACTAAAATTCTTTAAATATTAAAATTCTTCCAAATTGTTTTTGATAATCGTAAACTTTATGTAATAATCGATAAGACTACGCTGAAAAAAAGTTAAAAAAAATTAAAAAGAACAAATTTAAAGGTGGTGGTAGTCTCCTTCAGGTCCTCTTTGATTTCAATGAAAATGTTAAAATCTGAATAAATGTTCAGGGAAAAATTATTTCTACTGTGTTTCTTTTTTAGTAAAAAACAAAAACAAAAAAAAAACACTTAAGAAAAATAAACAATGCATTTCTGACGAATGGAAATGTCTCTTTCTTTCTTTTTTTTAATGTTTATAGAAAATTGCGTATTTTTCACTTAACTTACACGAAATCCAGATTGTTTTGTTTTGATAAGATCATTAATTAATTATAAATAGACAAACTACTATTTACTATTTCTGAATTAAATCAACTCTTTCTTGGTTATTGACAATGATAGAATAGATTATTATTATTCAATTGACTAAACAAAAAAAAAAACGAAGTATTTTTTTTTTTGTCCTGGAGCATTAGCAAACTGATTCTTATTACCAAAATATTGAGTTCGATTTTCACTGGATGAACTAATAGCTTTGTGTCAAAACAAAAGTATAATTTTCGTAAAAGTAACGGTAGAAAACGAACAAGTTGTTGCAGTTAAGGCAAAACCCGATATTTCCTTATTCCTGAAGGCTTCTTTGTACCAGTATGGTTGAGATTTTCTCAGCCTTATTTTGGTACTTTAAAACTTTTTTATCTTTAAAATTTTTGTTGTATCAATGCACAAATTTATTAATTTTTAATCTTTGTAACTATGTAATAAAAAAATTAAAGAAATATTTTCATCAGTAAGGCCTTTAAAGAACGCGATTTTTTTACGAAAGTTTTTATTGATAACTTAGTTTCAAATGATCAAAACCGGAGCGTGTTATGTTTATGGCGTTGCTTCTAAAACCACTTTACAGTGATACTGAACCTTTAAAGCTTTCTTTTTGTGCCAATCTTAACTGTCATTAACATATATACTTACTCTTAAGCTGTAGTATCGCAGATTTAATCAAATTTAGGAGGAGGAAGAGTTTAAGAATTGAAAAGGCGACGAAACCAGCTTCTATGTCGTCGACAAGTGTCTCCTCTTCCAAACAAGGTAAACGTTGTCGAAAATAAGTTTTCCTTAAAAAAAAAAGTCCTTATTTTACCTAAATAATTTTTTAAATCGTTTCCTTAATGTTGTGCTTGTTGATTATATTGTTTGATTAAATAGAATATTCTTTTTTTATTATTTATATTTTTTAAAAAAAAGCGTGTTGCGATTGACAAATAATTTATTTTTATTTTCAATACTTTTAAAAATTACCGACTTTTTTTTACTCACATTTCAACAATTGTATGAGTGTTTTATGTACGACCACTTGAAAGGATTTTTTTAAATTTCCTGATATGGTTTTTAATACCTTTCTCTCTATATTTTTGATGTATAATAAAAGTAAATGATACAAAATACAGTTCACGATAACAATGTTTTTTCTGTTTATTTTTACTTTTAGAGTTGAAGTTTTATCGCTTATTCGATTCGCGACTACGATTTGATTTTTGAATATTTTTATAGTTAAAGTTGTTAACGCTTTCTTTTAGATTACGATATCTCATTCAGTTTATTTTTAAATTTTCACAATCATTAAAAAACAAAAACTGACATGAGAGATTATCAGTTAACTATTATTGTTAATTAAATTAATTATGCATCAAATTTTTTAGTAACTTTCTCCTTTTTAGACCTTTTTTTTTACTTTTGTATGAAACATTTCATTCATTAAATTAAAGAATGCAATTGAAAGCACATTTAAACTTTTAAAAAATCCCACTGCAAAAATAAAAAAAAATCAAATAACAATTAACATTCTATATAAAATTTATACTGATAGATTTTTTTTTCAATTAAATGAAGAATTGAAAAAAAAATCTTAAAATTGAAATTTACAGATGGTTTGAAAATAAAATAAAAAAAAAACCTCAGTCATCAAAGACAAAATACACATTCTGCTAAAAAAGAATAACTTTTAAAATTTAAAATGTTTTTTTTTAATTCTAGCGTTAAAGAAGAGTTTACGTTTTTATTTAAAAAAATTAAATAACTGGATGTACTGTCACAAATAATAATATTGAATATTGATATAATAATAAAAAGGGGAAAAAAAGTTCACTTCAGGATGACTTCCCGCTCAACAATCCCTGTGTGAATCATAAAATGATAAACTTATGTTTTATGATGTAACTCAAAATCAGGAAGATATCACTTTAGGCAATAAATTAACCTAATCCTTTTTAAACTTTAAACTTTTTCAGTAGTTCTAGACAAGTAAAAAATAATTTAAAATAAAAAGCATCGTATCATATTTTCTTTGGCAACTGTGTTGTTTATTTAGAATTTTTTTTTAATTTAAAAAGATATTTTTTGTACCTATTTTAATAAAGACAACGAAATAAGTGTTAGCTCTTTAGTCATTAGTTTTCAAATCAATTGATAAGTATAGTAAGTCGCTTATTTTTTTCTTCCTTTCTTAAATTCACATTAAGTGTTGTGTAGAGACGTTACTCATGAGGATGGTTGTTAGTCATGACAGGAAAAACCAAAGATCATATTTTTCATTTTTTAAATGTTAATGTTCACTTGTTGGGATTACTCACTGGAAAGAAATAAGAAATCATTGTCCCTCACTTCTAAAAAAAAAAAAAATTGTAATTTTCCATCCTTGTTTCTTTAAATAAAAAAAGTCTGACTGCGATATCTCTCTTTGGGACGTAAGTGATCATGACTACCCACGGCTAACCACTCTTTGGATAAAAAAGAGGAGAAACCTATTGAATTGAATATTGATTTTTCAACGATTTTCAAATCAGAGTTGTCTATCTTCTAGACTAGTTGTCAACCAAGGCTAGCGGGCCGTGTCTTCTTTTTTTTTTTTTTTTTTTTTTAATAATATCACCCCGAGCAAAGCGGTAATGCCACTGACGTGCAGGGAGCTACGTAAGAGTGAAAAGATTGGAAAAGAGAAAGCCGAAAACCACATCCTAAACAGAGAACAAGGGATGAGCCTCTTTCACCTGTTCAGTAGACATGGGTGGAGTATGAACCGGGCGATAGTTTTAGTCTATCTACTCCAATGATGTACAAGAGAGGGTGCATAAGGATAACAACTCTTAGAAAACATCTTTCGTCTGCTTACATTGAAGAGGTTATTGGCAAAAATACAAAGGGGAGTTTGGTCTAAGAGATGGATTCATCATCAAGGCGATACCTTTTCCAGTGGGGTAACCTCGACGTGTTGTAAATGATTAGCAAGCTTGTCTCGCTAGAGAGTACCATAACTGAGTAGTGAGTGCGGTCCTCACTGGGTGGCCCATACTTTCGTCTTTGTGCCACTTCTAAGCTGTGCTTAGAAAATCATCATACCTTTACCAATGTTAGTACGATGTGAACTATTTCGGGCGAAATTAAGTTCGACTTGCTGATGAAAAGTGCTTTTTCAGTTAGTTTTTTTTTATCTATGAAGTTTAATATTTTTTAAAAACTTGCATTGTAGCATTTTAAAAATCTAAATTTGTACATTTAATGCACGTCATGATGGGAGATAATTTTAAAATGTTAGAAAATAATCTCAATTGTACTCTGCTTAATTTTTTATTCTCTTAGTCTAGTATTAAAAAAAAAATATTTACTATTTAAAAATACCCCCTACTTTTATTAATTATCTTCAGTAAGGTAAAATGCCACTAATAAAATTCATGAATATTGGTTCATCTTTTTGATACAAAAATATATATTCTTTGCATTAAATATTAGTCTGTTATGGTGCATTCCTTCAGTCAGTTAAGAGCCGTATGTGATACATGCTTGGGCGATCATGTCACTTTTGATTCATGGCTGACAAGGCAGAAGATTTTCCCTTAGTAGATTGCTGTTTCTTTCTGCAGTGGACTGGTTGCCAAACAAGGTCTGTCCTGCTATTCAACTCATAGCTGGGGAGAGAAGAGATGGAGTCATACATTTATTTCTCAATGGTATTTGTGCATAAGTGAATGTAATGAACGTGACTGGAATTTGAACTCAACCCTCTGATTTCTCATTTTGAGCTGATATGCATATGCACTGAAAGCTTTGCTGGCAATTCTCATTGTGTAGTCTGAAAAAAAATAAAATAAGTGGCACTGACACTTTTTAAAAGCTTCTCTCCATACGATTTGATTTTATAATCAAATAATTGTACTTTGTTCAGATTTATTTCATAAAAAGTTTAAAATAGTTATTATTAGACAGTGTCGCCACTTTTAATCTGTAAACGAACTTACTTCTTCGTAGATCAACATTCCATTTTATTTAGATGTCATTTATTTGCAATAAATGCTAATGATTATTTGCACTTTCACCTGTACAATCTTAGAAAAAAGAACCGCAGACATGTTCTCTTGTAGAATATGCTCACAGGTGCATAGCGTCAATATTGAACTAAGTTTTATTTATTCAGTAAATGTTTACTCTTTAGGCAATGCAGCCAGACAAAAATAACTTAAATAACTAAAAACCCGCATTGGTAAAAACAACAAAAAAATTCTTTCTTTTACAAGTGAGTTCACAAAAATCTAAACTTATTTATAAATGGAACTTTGTCTGTGTGTGTGTATCCGTTACCTATAGACTCCGAAATGGCTGAACCAATTTTCTTGAAAATTTACACTGTTGTACTATAAGCATCTGCGAGTGTTCTTATCTAGGTTTTGTGTCAAGGTACCCCCCGATAAATATTGATAATCGAAAAAATCGGGTTATAGAAGAAGTGGTCCGATTTTAATCAAATTTGATACACTCATAGACAAAGACATAAGAAACGATATTCAGAAGTTTTAAGGTTGCAGTTCTTACAATAGTGCAGAAAATCGATAATATATATATATATATATATAAATTGATACCAGGAAATCAAAATTTGACTTACATCCATTCATGTTTCTTTCAATCTACGGTTTCGCTTTAACTGGAAACAACTATTGCTTTTTTAGTCTTTCATGCCAACGTCCAAAGAGTATGAGCACCAGGACCATAGATTAGTTTTAAAGCTTTCATTACTCCTGGGCAATGCCGGGCTATGCTGCTAGTGAAGCATAAATTAAACTTTTCTGTTGCTTCTCATGTTTAAGAAGCACTTTTTAAAAAAAAGTTTTGTATGTGTGTGAGAGGGATAGTGCTGAAATAATATTTATTCAAACATTTATCAACATTCTGATATTTTACTCTCAATGTAAAGAAAGCTAGCACCAGATTTCATTAAGAAGTTGGGACAAGGTATGCCCTGATGTGTGCAGAAATAGTCAATTAGCCCACTATATTATTGCAATTGTTCTTGTAAAGTTGCAAATACTTATTGAACCGTAGTATGTTCTTCTGGCCTAGTACACTGGGAAGATGATGGATAAAAAAAAATTATCAAACACTTTTAATGAGCTCCATTACTTTTGGTGGATAATTTCAAAGTAATGATTTATCTTGTGCAATAAAACTGTTAAGATTAAAAAGTAAATAGACAAAAATATCTGATTTCTGCAATACAAACTCTGACCTAATTCAACCATTATTGCCATGAGAATAAGAAAATGTCCTATTTTCATCTCCACTTGTCTTCCTAAATTTGAAGTTTTATCTTGAGTTTGCACACACGTTTCTTTTCGTTATCTTTCCCAAAATAAGAACCTTTACACCTGTTGTTTTATTATATATATTTCATTAAATATGGTGGACAAGGAAAATTTTATTTAGTTTTTCTAGCATTCTTACATATTTTTTTATTTGAGGGAGTACAAAAAAAAAAACTGTCCATTGTCCCAAGTGCTCTTGCTCACTTTAGCCATTTTCTATGTTTATTAAACATCATATTTCTGCTGTAATTTCCAAAAACATGTAAAACTTGTAATATATAACAGAAAATGCAAAACTGCAAACATTGTTGTCACTAATCAAAATAACCTTTCAGAATGACCAATATAGTGTATCAGTTTCACTGCTCAGTACAAGACTGTTTCTTGCCATAAATCAATTACCTGTATCAGACATACAACCACCTCCTTGATTAGACACCTTACGTGTCACTTATTAGAGTAGAGTGTTGTAAAAAAATCTATCAGCCCATAATCTACAAGAGCCCTTAAAAAAATATTATTCAAAAGCACTAGAGTTCTATGTAAATCCAATTACTGAAAACATCTTACTATAAGAGAAGCCCAGTACATCAAAGACCTCTCTCCTAATATCAACCTCCCCTAGTTTAACAATGAAAGCACTATACTGAATGTCTTTTAAAAATAGGAAGTCATCCATTCAAATTCCAGCCATACTCAACACACAATGGCTTGGAATAAACATTCTCACTTAAATTCAAAGGGTTAACGAGGGAGAACATCATGATGGTATTCTCAGGAAACTTCAAAGTCAGCATGAAACTGCTCTGTTGAGGAGACACTCACTCATTGTAATATATATATATATATATATATATATATATATATATATATATATATGAAATGTGTATCTATATAAATATATATATTGTGTGTATTTAGGCAGTATTTTTTCATTGATGCATATTTCATTAATTATGGCTTTCCATACTTAATACTTCTCACTCCCACTCTTGCATGGTCATGTGAGATGCTACAAGCTGTAGTGCAATTTTCGCTTCTAGCATGCATGTACGTGTTTGCCAATCTTCCATGAAAACAAAATATACGACTACTACTATCGTTTGTCTGTGAACTGCTCATTACAGCCAACACAATTGTCATCTTTGATAATGGCTGATGTAAGCCGAAAGCTCAGAAAGGATGAAATAAAAAAACGTATCAATATTGTGAGTTTCTTTCCTCTTTCAATAAAAATGCTATTAAGCTTATCTGACGATATGAAAAAAAATTTACATAAAATAAATTGACAAAACTTGTCTATATTATTTAATGAAACATACATCAATGAAATATATATATATATATATATATATATATATATGTATGCAATTTGTTATATTATTTACATATTATATATGCATGGTACTTATTTGAAAGCGCTCAATATCAGTGATAGACCTAACATATTCAGTTAGCTAGGTGTGAGTTTGTGACCCTGGGTTTCATGCTCTTGTGATCGTCAAACAAACTTTTCTGACTATCGCAAGAGCAGGAAACCCAGGGTCACGAACTCACACCCATCTAACTGGGATACATATATATATATTAGTCATCCACATACAAGCCTGTTTCGCTGTATCACAGCTCATCACTGTGGCTAGACATATCCACTTGCTTCTGGCCGGGATCGAAACTCGACCGATTTGGTGTCAGTCGGAGTCTCTACTCCCTAAGCCATCGGTGCATGGGGTCAGAGAAGGGAAATTTTAACGTCTTGTATGTAAGCAGTGTATACAGATGCCAGTCACCGAGAGAATTCATTTCGGAAGAGTCACACATTATAGCCAAAGTGGAAACTGTTTTTAAAATTTTCTTCTCCAGAGATCTCAGTCGTAATGAAAGCATAATATATTAGTCATCTACATACAAGCCCGTTTCGCTGTATCACAACTCATCAGTGTGTCTAGACATATCCACTTGCTTCTGGCTGGGATCGAAACTCGACTGATTTGGTGTCAGTCGGAGTCTCTACTCCCTAAGCCATCGGCGCATGGGGTCAGAGAAGGGAAATTTTAATGTCATGTCTTGTATGTAAGCAGTGTATACAGACGCCAGTTACCGAGAGAACTCAATTCATTCCTGAACAGTCACGCATATATATATATATATATATATATATATATATATATATATATGATTATTTAGTGAACTTAAATTCAAATTTATTAAACATGTAGTTTGTAATATGCACCTGATGATTGCGTAACACATGAAACACTGAGTTGTGCCATTGATGTTGGATAATATGTATATTTATTAATAAATATAATTAATAGCTCTGATTATATTACATTGAGCACTGCTTTATTAACACCTGAATAATATTTTTTTACATGTGTTTTTTTTCCCATATATATATTTATTAATTCACATAACTATATATATGAGAGTCAGTCAGTTAAGTGCCATATGTGATACATGCTTAGGTGATCATGTCTCAAGAGACATGACAGACTGGGCAAAATATTTTCTTGTAGTAGAGAGCCATTACTTTCTGTGGTAGACTGGTTGCCAACCATGACTATAGAACCCAATTTCTCCTGCTGTTTAACTCGTTGCTGGAGGGAGAAGTGATGGATTCATACCTTTCCCAGAAGTATTTGCACGTAAGTGAATGCAACACATTCAACTGGCATTTGAACTCGGCTCTTCGATTTCTCATTCTGAGCTGATATCCACTGCACCACAACACACATCCATGTGAGAGAGTAATTCTTTTTATTCAAATTTCTTTAAAAAATAAATTCATTTGAGGCAGATTAGCTTATTTAAATCTTAATTAATCTGATTTGAAACCAATATTATTTACTTTTAGTTTAAAATATTGCAGAAAAGCAAAAGGTAATTTTTTTTTTCTTTCTTTTTTTGAGGCGACAACTTTCTTGACTTCTACTTGGGAATAGTAAACAAGTACAAGTTTATTTACACACTTGCAAATTAAGTTATTTAAAATTAAATACAAAGTGATTTAAATCTTGTGATCTGAACTTTCTAATCATAGTGGTCCTTATAAAAGAATGACTTATTGCATGTTTGTGTGAGGTGTAGATTTCAAACTGAAATTGTATATATCAACATCACTTTTTTTTTTCTGTAAATTTTTTGTAGGCCTGTTTTAAATGCTTCTCTTAATTTGGTAATTTTAAATAAAAAGTAATTAATCTTTGATTTAAATTAAAAAATTCACAATCACCAGAAAACTTTAGAAATATTTTTTTTTTTTTTTTTATCTTATTTACCTCCTGAAAACAGGTCTGTCACTTTAGATTTTATTTTTAAGGCATAATGCAGAAAAATATTGTTCCTATGACGGCAATAATTGTTAAACAAACCGGAGCAAAATTTCGATTTTTGAATTTCACATTGTTGATTATGAAGTCACGAAAATTGTGGTAGCATCCGTGCCGACGTCGCAACATTGTGACACAAGGTCGGAGTTTAATGTTGGATTTTTTGAGAAAATTACAAAAATTGCTCAAGTCTTCTTCCCAATTTCGGGTTACCTCAGACGCCCCAACCCAGGTACTTCCCTGGAGAATGGCACCCTGGGGCTTTAAATAATTTCTCGGTATAAGTACCAGATAAATTGTGGTGGAGGGATTTTTTCTTTATTAACGTCTCTCTTCGTTTATTTATTCACCAAATGTTTTCTTGTTTAACTGGTTAGTCATGGTCTCTGAATTTTTAAATCAACAAATTATAACACTGCGATAAAGAATTTTTGTGAAACTGAAAAAGGAAAACTTTTTTGTTTACTTCTCTAAAATAATAGTTTTTTTTTTTTTACTTTACTACTTTTTAAAAACTTTTATTTTATTTTTAATGTCTGTTTTTTAATGCAGCACAATAGAAATTTTCTCTTTTATTGTGCTTACAAAAAAGAAAATTACTGAATCACTCTTTTTGTTGACCATTCCACATTAACGGCTAATTAGTACAAAACAAAAAAAGAAAAAAAAAAAAGAAATCGTTTTTTTTTTCTTTTTTTTTTTCAGCTGGTAGATCCACTCTCAAAACTGTAATTGTAAAACAAACCTTGACGGTGTTAAATACTTGCTAATTAAACAAAATAAATAAATAAAAAAAAAAATAGAAATAAAAAAAAAGAGTAAAAGTAAGACGATGTCGGCTTTTTAGTTGTTTTTATTTTAAAAATAAGTAAGGAAAGCAAAACTACACACAATATGACGCTTTCAAAAGGAGCTCATAATTATTTCCGCTTTCTTTATGATTCAAGATTTTTGTTTTTTGTATCATTTGTTTTTTAGTTTCGTTTAAGTTTTTTAAGCAATAAACATCGATCCATTTGGTTTGATAGTTGTTGTTAATGTTATAACCTGCAGTAGGAATTCTTGGAACTTCCCATGAAGTATAACAACAACAACAACTACGTCATGTTTGTAATCATTCATTAATGTGTATTATGAAGTAATCGCATTTCATTTTATAAATGTTCACTCTCGTGACATTTAAAGTGACTCACCCAACGAAGTGGGTACATGATTTATATTGGTCATTTGCTAAAAAAAACTTTCGGAATTAGTGTTACTATTTTTAGCTTAATGTAATTTCAAGCTTTAAAATCTTCTTCATTATTCGCTTTTTTATTCATTTTATTTCTGAGCTCGACATGAGTGGATATTTTTTCTTTTATTTCAATCAATGAAAATAAGAAGAGCAATCGACTTTCGTTTTCTTTTCAAGTAAGTTTTTTTTTTTTTTACTTCGGCATTTGAAAATCATTTTTTGTCAAGTATAAAGTTTTCTTCAAGATTGTTAGTCTCTTCCTTCCTACTAGGATTAAATTATTATTATTATTTATTTATTTATTGACATTTATAATGAATGAAATGTCAGAATAACGATAGTTGACAAATTTACGCTCCTCCACATATTCATTCATTTCAAAATTTCAGTTTAATGTTTGCCATATAAATTCTCGTAACGATTTGGTTACCCGCTAACTCAACAAATCAAAACAAGATTTTTTTTTCAAAAATCAAAATTTTGAACGTGTAAGAACGGATTACTAAATATTATGGGAAAAGTTTTTAAGTTTGGGGCCTTTTTTAATTATTCATAAATTATGCTGTTTTTTCGGCGATTTTGAGAGGAGGTACCTATTTTTACAATTCAGTTTTTTTTTTCCGGTGACAAATACATTATTAATTTGAAAATTCTTGCAATAATCAAATTGTCGGATTTTAATGAAACTTTCAGGACTTATTCACAAATGAATGAAATTATTTTTGAAATTATTAGTTTAAAAAAAATCTTGGTAAATTTTTTTTTTTTTTTTACACCTGTTACCCCACTTCTTTCATGTAAATTCATGAAATTTTAAGAAATTAAATTTTGTTGCGATTATTGGTTTTATTAAACGTAGGATTATTATTTATTTTTTTTAAAAGTTGTCTTCGTTTGCGAAAATCTGCTCGCAATAATTAAAATAAAAAATGCAATAACTATGACTCAATGACATTATTTAATTTGGTAAGCTTTTAAATTGCTTGAATAAATATAAATTATAAATTAAGGACATTATAGTCTGAAGAAAATTTTTTTCGATTTAATAAAGAAATTTTAAAAGAATTGTTTTCATTTTTTTAATTATAATAATTTATAAAGTTTCAAAAATATTTTTTAAATACTTCAAGATTTGTTGGGGTTAGTTTAAAAAAGCAAAGATTATATTCACTGACTGAAAATTAAACTTTAACAAATCGTCGTGCCTTCCTATTTAATTTTTTTTTTTTTTTTTTTTTTTGTAGGGTAATTTATGTGTAAATTAAAATATCATGTTTCAGGGTTTCATCATCTTACAGGGAAAATAAATTTGTACAATTATGTCATTTGTGATCACCATGCACTTATCTTACCTCACATCTGTTAAATTTGTCAACACATCATACAGTGGAAAGGTCAGAAAGTTGTACTCTGAAGAAATAGTTTTATTCTAAATTTCATGCTATAAGTAATATTTAATTTGTATAAACCAGATTAATTTAACATTAAATTTGTTAAATTTTCAAAAATCATGTCACAGATGTATATTTTATTCTTGCAAGATTTTTAAAACTGAGAATTAACTTTTGTTTACAAATGTGTCAATTGCTTTCTGCGGTAGACTGTTTGCCAGCCAAAGCTATAGAACCCAATCTGTCCTGTTATTTAACCCATAACTGGAAGGAAGAGATGAATTAATACCTAAGAGCATTTGTGCGTAAGTGAATGCAATGAATTCAACTAGAATTCGAACTTGGCTCCCCGATTTCTCGTTCCGAGCCGATATCCACTGCACCACAACGCACAACGCAATAAAAGGTACTTAGTTTAAAAATAAAGCCAACAAAATATACTATAAATTTGTCTTCAGATTGCTCAGTAAATAACATTGAGTGATATCTGTCAATATTTCTGAGATGAGGTATTGTAATTATTTACACTATTTACATTGTTTGAAATGTTGTTCTCATTTTTGTTGCCATATTCATGACGTTTTGGCTGCTGTATGCTCAGGCCTTCTTTAGGTGATTGAAATTTCAAACTGAACTCTAATTTCGTTCCCTGTGGTAGATTGTTCTAGTTCCATGAATCATGCCTCTACCATATGTCTCAATATCTGTTATCTCCCTTTAAAGTTTTTTGTTCACTTCTGCTGTAGTTTAATATTTGTCACAACTCCTTTGGGCCAAGTCACTGGATCCAACCAATGCTTTTATCCACTTGGCCATGTGTCCTCAATACTTGGCTACAGCAGAAGTGAACAAAAAAACTTAAGAGTTGAGTTAAAGGGAGATAACTGATGCTGAGACAGCTATAAGAGGCATGACTCATGGAACAAGAACAATCTATCCCAGTGAATGAAATAAAGAGCTCAGTTCAAAATTCCAGTTACCTGAAAAAGGTCAGTGTACAATGGCCAAAGTGTCATGAATATGGAAATAAAGAGGAAGACAAGTCTGAACAATGAATATAGTGTGAATAATCATTTAATAACTATAACAACAACAACAACAACAACAACAAACATCTATTTTAGATATAATTTTTGCTGTTGAATTTGATGTAACTGATTTTTTTTAATATAGGACTTAAAATATTTTATGTTATGGCTAAAATAGATTTACAAAATGGAATTTTGTCAATTTTGAGTTAAAAATGAATCGGGAATCAATTTTATTTTTAGTAGATACATTTTTTAATACTTAACTCTGTATTCAAGTTTTTTTTTTTTTTTGGATATCCTTGTATACTGGTGAGCCAACCATGGGCTGACTCATTTTATAGTTCACCAATAGAAGGATTAACCAATTAGAAGGCTCAAAATATTCAATGTGATGTGTATAAAAGGCAACCATATTTTCCTGAGTATTGGCGATATAATCCGATTCAGTAGAGTGTTTGACTCGTGAGTGTTAATCTTTGACGTTGTTTCATTGAACAGATTACATACTGCACTGCATTCTGTATTCATAAACTATGGTGGACATGGTCAACAAAGGTTATAGGCCTATCATGCTTTCACTGCGCTGTATTCTATACTCATAAACTATAGTGGATATGGTCAACACAAGTCGGTTATTTGGTCCCTTATTAGTACCTTGCCTGTGCTGTGATTCTTTCAATCAGAACCACCAGAAAAAAAATTGGTATGGAATTGCTGCTACTACTGCTACTAGTGTGGTGAATATGAAATTAAAAGTAACTCTTCTCTTCACTACTTACAAATTTCACAATCCATTGTGGAACCTAATTTTGACCAATAGGAAAAAGACAAGCCAGATTTTGAAATCTGGTGTTAATTATTTTGTAACCAATGAAAAGGAGTGATTTACAAAACTGAGAGAAATTAACAAGCTAGTGTGAAAAAGTCTTTTGCTTTATATAGAGAAAAAGAAATTGGAACCAGTCAGATGGGAGCAGATGTGACAAAAGAAATTTCAATCTGTTGAACCAAACCGGACATACTTTGACTACATGACATTCCTTTCTTGCTTGTTATTTTCCTTCGTCTCTTCATTCTCACTGTCAAAAAAGAAAACAAGAAGGCACTTCAATTGACTCCTAAATATTAACATTGATATGCACAATTTTCCTTTATGGCTTTCCTTCCTTTTCACTTTCTCGCTGTCTGCTAAAACGAAAGAACACTGACTTTATTACTACCCAGTTAATCTTTTTCTGCATACACACATTTTGCTATAACTAAGAACTCTGGATTCACTTAACTCCATACTACATTTTCTCTTTGAACATTTACACACTTAATAATTTCACTTCCTACAAATTGATATTATTCTGTTCGGTAAATAAATATCCATTTAAACATACAAACGAAACACTTTTATTATCACCAACCTTCTGATGATAATTATAACTAGTGAAGGGTTCGGTTATGTTTGACACAAGGCCAATTTAATAAACATGATTGAGCTCCCTATACTAGTCTTGATTTTTGTATGGTAACTTTGTGGAAATCTGATGAAATTAGGTGTACCAGTAATACTACAAAGTAGTGTCTAGACTTTGTATCAATTAATTACATTCAGTCAGTTAAATGCCATACGTGATACACGCTTGGGCGATCATGTCTCGAAAGAGACATGACTGACTGGGCACAAGATTATCCCGCAGTAGGTTGCCATTGCTTTCTGCGGTAGACTAGTTGCCAGTCAGGGCTATAGAACCCAATCTGTCCTGCTATTTAACCCATAAATGGAGGGAAGAGACGGATTAATACCTTTCCCAAGGGTATTTGCGCGTAAGTGAATACAATGGATTCAACTGGAATTCGAACTCGGTTCCCCGGTTTCTCGTTCCGAGCCGATATCCACTGTACCACAACGCACATTAAGCTGCCATAATATTTTTTGTTTTTAATAAGACAAGAATTTGTAAACAAATTATCAGTGAAACATAAACAAAACAGTGGCCCACAAATATTTTATAGAATTAATTTTTTTTATTCTTTTACTAACCAAGCAAAAACAAATTGTCAATACTTTGAATAATGTAAGTAGCCCTACTTTTTTGCTAAAAACAGCATAGTAAAAGGCACCAAACTTAATAAAAACAAAGTTTTATCATCAAAATGTTTTTCTTATTATTAAGAGGAAAGACCAAATTATCTTTATATTTTTTAGTCCTTTCTAACACTTTCAAAATTAGATTAAGAATCTTTTTTTGTCAGTGTGAGACCAGAGAATTTTAGCAGCTTTATTTCTGATGAAAAACACTTTAATTTGGAAATTCTTGTAAAAATCAAATTGTCATATTTTAATGAAACTTTCAGGACTTGAATGAATTATTTATGAAATTATTTTTATAAAATTTTGGTGAAAGTTTTTTTTTTTTTAAACATCTATTAAACCCCACCCCCTACACCAATGTAATTTCATGAAATTCTTTTGGTCTACAAACTTTTACTAACACAGGACTCCTTGGAAAACGTAAATCATATATATATATATATATATATATATATATATATATATATATATATTAGTCATCCACATACAAGCCTGTTTTGCAGTTCATCAGTGTGGCTAGACACCTTTATTTGCTTCTGGCCGGGATCGAAACTCTACTGATTTGGTGTCATTTGAAGTCACTACCCCCTAAGCCATAGGCGCATGGAATCAGAGAAGGAAATATTTAACGTGTTGTATATAAGCAGTGTATTTCAAACTGTTGCCACTTTCACAAAAATCTGCTCTGTATGTTATGTAAAATCAAAATATGCACTAAAATGA
The DNA here is from genome assembly GCA_037127315.1 of Ascarosepion bandense. NCBI lineage: Eukaryota > Metazoa > Mollusca > Cephalopoda > Sepiida > Sepiidae > Ascarosepion > Ascarosepion bandense. The sequence continues at coordinate 1,548,887 of JBBBDQ010001445.1, forward strand.
TCTAATTAAATAATTAGATAAGCTTTTAATTGCTTTTGTAAATAATATATATTAATGACATTATTGTCTAAAGAAAAAAATTTTACGAATTTTTACAAGAATTTTCGATTTTAAATTATAATTTAGTTTTAAAAATCTTTAAAATTCTTCAAAACTTTCTCCATTTTAGGTCATTTAGTTATGACTATGTTTACTAAGTGAAAATTGTAAAGCTTAATACAAATCATCACGCTTGCTGTAAGATTTTTAAAATAATTTTAAATTTTCTTCGTATATATAAAAGGTGCCCATTTTGAAAGCATGGATTAACATACACAATATTATTAGATCTTATAGTCTTATTTGATTGATGACTATAGTAAATTTAGTCAGCCTTCCTAAAATTAGATTATAGAGAATATTTCCAACGTTTGTAAGATTACTGATGACTTAAACATTAATATAAAGAAAGCGTTCACACATTATTTTCTTAAATTATGTTTTAACAGATAAAATTTCTGTAGAACAGCAATAAACATGTAAATAGCTTATCAGTGCTTCTTGGATGTTGAAATTTATAAATCAATATTACTGTGTTTTAAAAAAATTTTTTTTTTTTTTTAACTTAAATAATACTTTTTTTAAAATCAGCTAATATTCCTCAAAGTTTCAAAAAAGTACATTTTATTTTTGGAGGATATTTTTAATAGAGAAAATGAAAAATGGCTAAAAATGGTGCTTATCAGCTATTTTAGAAAATTTTAAAAATTGATTCCAAGCGATATAATTTCTGTTTTGAAAAATACACCACAAAATATTTTGCTTAATGAAAATATTAAATTTAATCCTTTTAACTGTCAATTAAAGATAATTTATTTATAAAAATTCATTTTAAAACTTAGGTATTGTGGATTTTTAGTAAAAAAAAAGTGGAGGTCCTCAGAATAATGAATATCAATTGTTGTTAATGTTATCTTCATAAAAAAATTGGAAAGTTATGTTTCTTTCTCTGTAACTGATCATTTGATAGAAGTCCTGGCATGTTTTCACAGTGGGTTTGTAAGTTGACATTTTTGTGACATTTTCCAAGTGATATGTGCTACATCCTGTCTGAAAGTCAACAGTCTCAGGATTTCAGAACTGGTCTTTATCCTAAGTATTTAAGATATGATCATTTGAAGTTAATCAAAATTAGCATATGTTTATTAATCTTGTATCTTTAGTCAATAAGTTCTGGATACTTGCTTTTTCTGCCTCTTTTTGCTACCAAAGTCATTGGAATCTTGTTGAAATGAATGTGTCAAGTTACAGACAGGTTTTGCTTGTTTACACTATTTATCAAAAAATGACCTAAATCAAGTGGAATTTGGGGTGCTACGAGACACAATTCTGTCAAATTAACACAATCTTTTGACATATTTTACCTTCCCTTTTTGACTCTGCACACCTTGCCCTCCTAAAAACAACAAAAAAAAAACACTTTGACACTAGCAAAAAATCTCTCCAACAAATTTTCTTTCTCCTTTTTTGTGCAAGTTCCCAAATATTAAAACAATTCAAAACTGCAAAATATATAAAAATTGTTCCTGGGAAGATATTTCAACTTACTCAGTTCCTTTCATATATTAAATTGATGATTACCTGGTTTTGGTATCATATGCTGAACACCAAATATCAGTTTTTGACATAACTTTTCTTGTATTTATCAAAAAATCATGATATGGACATCTATTCCTAAGTTTTTTGCAGATGTTGAATCCATTTTTAGCACTGAACTGCCCCCTCCACCAAGATATTCAAATTGGTTAAATGCAAAACTCAGATATTTTTAGGGTTTTTGTCCCTTCACTGCAGACCAGAGTTTGCAGACCTAACAGCCTATTTTTATAAAATGGGAAATAAGTTTTGATTTAATCTTCCTCTGAAGTACAAATAACTTTAATATAGTTCGATAATTGAGTTAAAAATCATTCAGAGGGCTCAAAATCCACAAATGTCTGCTTGGCCGAGACTGATGGTCTTGGCTTGGCTCTATTGGTTTTTTTTATTTATTAATGAAAACAGAAAACTGATGGCCTCAAAAAAAAAAAAATGGTTTTAATTTTAGTATTGAAACCTCATTATCACATTCACTTTGAAACAAAAGACCCCCCCCCCCCCATTACAATTCACTTTGTTCTTCAAAATAAATGTACAAATGTTATTCCTGCTTAAATAAACATTTGTCTACTTTGGTACTTTCCATTTCATAAAACAAATTTTTTTTTATCCAATTATAATTGCAGAAAGTAATAGCAATCTACTGCGGAAAAATCTTGTCCAGTCAGTCTTGTATCTTTTGAGACATAATTGCCCAAGCGTATGGCACTTAAGTGACTGACTGACTGATCCAGTTATTTACATTGTTTACACTTGGACTAATATCCTCCTCTTTGTTGTTATTATCACATTGTTTTGATTGCTGTATCCTCTGGCTTTCTTGCGGGAGTGTTGATCTGGGTAATATTTATGGACTTTTGAACTGATCCCTTTATTTAATCTATAGGAATGGTGTATATTGATGCTTCCTTTCTATGTCTCATAGGAATATATTACATTTTATTCTTCAATTGCTTGGTGCTTTTTTGTAAATGTTTCATACTAGAAACTCTCTCTCTCTCTCTCACACACTCACACACACCACTGGCTTTAAAGTACATTTTCATCATTCAAATCTTAGCTGTGAATTAACCTGTAATGTCTTATTAGTAAATTTACTTAGTCTTAATGATTAAAATTATTAACAAAAACAATGTGTATGCCATATCTCTTTGTATCTTATAAATAATGTTCACAAGATTTTGGAGAGATGTGTAACTAAACAAAATAATTATTGACCAAGTTTATCATTGTAAATATAGTAACTAGAGTCCGCAAATTTGGCAAAGAATTATCGATGATAATGTCAACTTCAAATCTGCAATTATTTCCCTTTAACCTTTTGTTTTAACTTTTAAATGTACTTTGCTTTTATTGCATAAAATTTGGTGAGCCCGAGCAAATTTTGATTTTAAAAAATGCGTCCCAGAGAAAAAATGTTTGGTAACCTGGACTTTTTGTTTTTATCTCTGAAGTCTGTACGATATTTGTAAATGTTTGGCATTTAAAATTACTTTATGTAAACTATTATATTTCAACAAAGTTTTACTTCCACATATTGTTTGAATATTTTCTTATAGTCTCTGATTTTGTTTTCATGATAAATTTTTCTTTTAAACTACAGAAATAATGCGAGGAAAAATGTTGATTGCACTTGCCAATTTTCATACTAGTTTTAGAAAGGCTTAGTTTTTTTATTTATTTATTTATGTCTGTTGTTGTTTTTCAGCTATTTGAATTTTGAAAACTGACTCTACATCTGTCATGTTTGAAGAAATCCATGATCCTGCAGCCCGAGTGAGGGCCCTGTGTGAATTTGGTTGTCAGGTTGCTATTGACAAATCTGTGGCCCCAAAGCATTATTTCCGTTCTGGTATTGAAATGCTTAGAATGGCCACTGTTTATCATGAAGAGGGAAACTTGGAAGCTGCATTCATTTTGTATTCTAAATTCATTACGTGAGTAGAATAATTTTTTTTAAAGTCCTCCATCCACCATTGCATTATTGTTTCTGTAAATGATTTCCTTTTGTTAATGATGGCCTGTTTAAGTTTATTTTAACTCTTTTGTTAATGTTGGCCTGCTTAAGTTTATTTTAAGTCTTTTGTTAATGTTGGCCTGCTTAAGTCTATTTTATCTGAGCTAATGCTGATAATAAATCTGTGTAGAGTATAAAATGCTTTTGCAATTCTTGTGGGAAGGCTTTTGATAGTGAAAATCCTAATCTGTGCAATCACTAAACACTGTCTTTTAGCTCAAACTAAGCACCTTCAACATGGTCTCTTAACAAAGGTCTATTGGTTGTTTCATTTTGTTTGGTGGCATGTCAACTCCTATGGGGCATTTCATGCCGAAAACAAGATATTTTGAATATAATTTTATGGTTTCAACTAATATATTTTCAACACAATTGTATGCTTTCAGCAAATGTATTGTTGGCTATTTTGCTATAAAAGTGAATTGTTGGCTAGTTTGCTATAAAAGTGAATTGTTGGCTATTTTGCTATAAAAGTGAATTGTTGGCTATTTTGCTATAAAAGTGAATTGTTGGCTATTTTGCTATAAAAGTGAATTGTTGGCTATTTTGCTATAAAAGTGAATTGTTGGCTATTTTGCTATAAAAGTGAATTGTTGGCTATTTTGCTATAAAAGTGAATTGTTGGCTATTTTGCTATAAAAGTGAATTGTTGGCTATTTTGCTATAAAAGTGAATTGTTGGCTATTTTGCTATAAAAGTGAATTGTTGGCTATTTTGCTATAAAAGTGAATTGTTGGCTATTTTGCTATAAAAGTGAATTGTTGGCTATTTTGCTATAAAAGTGAATTGTTGGCTATTTTGCTATAAAAGTGAATTGTTGGCTATTTTGCTATAAAAGTGAATTGTTGGCTATTTTGCTATAAAAGTGAATTGTTGGCTATTTTGCTATAAAAGTGAATTGTTGGCTATTTTGCTATAAAAGTGAATTGTTGGCTATTTTGCTATAAAAGTGAATTGTTGGCTATTTTGCTATAAAAGTGAATTGTTGGCTATTTTGCTATAAAAGTGAATTGTTGGCTATTTTGCTATAAAAGTGAATTGTTGGCTATTTTGCTATAAAAGTGAATTGTTGGCTATTTTGCTATAAAAGTGAATTGTTGGCTATTTTGCTATAAAAGTGAATTGTTGGCTATTTTGCTATAAAAGTGAATTGTTGGCTATTTTTATTTTTTATATAAAAATGTATTTCTGGTATTTTACTATAAAAAATATACATAGTGTTTTGTCTTTGTTTGGGACGTTATGTATTTGATCATAGCTGGGAACTTCTGAGAGCAACAACGTAGCTTTGACATGGACCACCAATCACATTGCAATCTGCCAATTTGCATAACTTCCTTTTACAACCAATCATAGCCATTGCAAATCTCAATTTTGCATGTGTTTTATGTCAAAAAATTTCTTAATCACAGAAAAGGAAGAACACCAGATTTTGTCATTCATTTTCTGAGAATGATTTGGATATTTCATTTTCTCATTTCAGTGTTGGTCAGCGAATACTAGTTAATATTGATAGAGTAAAAATGGAGGGGAAAAGCACACTAATTTCTATTTTTTCATCAAAGAAAGATAATTCTTCATTAATTTTTTTTTTTTTTTTTTTTGCTGTTCATTTAATACTTGTGCAGTTTGTATAATTAATGAATTTTCATCTATCTTTGAAAAAACAAAAAAAAACATATTAGGAGAAATCAAAGGAAAACCCTGCTTAAATCTATAGAATTCACATACACTGTCAGATTTTATTAGACAAGTCAATTCTTTCACAATAAAATTGGTAACCAACCAACGAGTAGAATATTGAGAATATACTTTGAGTAATATATTGCACGAGTTTCAGCTATAGTATCAGTGCTTACTAAAAATTATTGATAACTTCTTTTGGCACTGTTAGGTTTTATTAGACGCATAAATTTTTATTTACTTTATATACTCCTGAGTTGACTTTGTTTAGTGCACCCCTGAATTTTTACATGAATTTTAACTCTTCCAGAAAAAAAATTCTGTTTATAGTGTAACCAGTCATCAAAAATGCATGATTTTTAACCTCTTAAAAAAAAAATCCCGTTTATAATGTGACCCTTTAATTTTTTGTATTAAAAAAAAAATGCTTATAGCAGCTAAAAATGAAATTTGAATGCAATATTTTAAGTAAGAAATTTCTTATTTTCTACTTCACTAGAATATCTTGTCCTGTTCTTTTCCAGGTTTAATATAATCTTAAGAATATTACTTTCCATGCACACATTGTTCCATGTAATAAGCTGTGTTTTTCTGGTGCAGAGTTGTGTCTCTGTTAAATTGTCCTACACTTTGCTTAAAGGTGGTAGTTTAATTGCTTTCATGCCTTTAGCCGATGTCGTTCATATTCTGCATCTCTTCTCTAATTCACAAAACCAGTTCCTTGAAATATTTTTTTGCCAGTCAATTCTATTTTCTTGCTTATTCCTCTTTTAATTTTCTCAAATCTTTGTAATATTTTTAAAGATAATCCCTCCCTCCCCTGCCAAGATTTTCAATTTTTTTCATCATTCTATGATCTTTTAACTTGTTTCTCAATATTTTGTTTCTCTTTTGAACCAAGGCAATGTTTACCTGTCAAATCAAAAAGGAATATTAATAACTATACTACTAAGTATATTTATTTACAATGTGATTAGCAACCTTCGAGATGCATAATAAAATTTCATATCACCAAACAAGTTATATAACCTGAAATTCACACGGTGTATTTACCATAGAAATATATTCTGCAAATTCTTAACAGAGTTAATGCCAGTTTTATTTTGGAATGAGTGACTTTTATAATAAAACATGATATAGAGATTACTATGTCAGGAGTGCAGAGAAATTTCTTTCAATTTGTATTTAAATTTCAATTCTTTAATGTTATTTAGTAGCCATGTTTCCTGCTGTGTATGATTGCTCATATCTAAACTTGGCTACAATGGATACATTTCAATAAAGTGTCTTGATTGGAATGGTCTTTATTGAGTAAAGAGTTGCTGAGGTTTCAACTTCAGTTGTTATCAGTTAAGCAATTTATCTTGATTACATGAATTGCTTGACTGAGTAATAACACTAAAGATGATTGCTTTGTTCCGACTTGAAATCCATTTACTTTTCTGTTTGTTGAATTTGTACCAATAAACCGTAGCTGAATATTTAGTACAAAATCTTGTTCAGATGTGTTTCTCAAGACTGAAGTCTTGTTAAAATTAACAGAACCAAATGTGCGAGAACAAATTGAGACTGATTGTTCTGATCCCTTGTGGTGAATGGGAAAATCAGTTGCCCCAAAAAAGAGCTTGTGTCCTGTGCACAATTTGTTGAAAAAAAAAAAAAATTATCTTAGATAATTACTGCCTCACATATTGGAATTTTTTTTTTTTTTATCTGCCCATGAATTGTTGCTTTTCTTCAAGAGGAGTGGGGATTTTTTTTGGTTTGTGAATTCATTGTGTTAGAATCTGTCAGTTGGATTTTTTTTATCCTGTTTTATTTTGCCTCTTGGACTTGTGATTTCTATAATACTCGTCTTTCCTGCCTTTTGTATTTATGAGACTGGATTTGCACTTTTTCACTGCCCTTAGTTTTGGAAATTTAAGAGATTCATCCTTCAGTGTGCTTTATTGGGCATTTTTGATTCTTAGAAAGCAAATCTTTGTCTAATCTTGGCAACAGGAAAACAAATATTACAATTGATAAAGATTTTTAATTTTTTTTTTTTTTCTGTGCACTTTTATTTTTCTGTTTTTTATCATTTACCAATGATTAAATTTGTCATTTTTTATACTTATTCAAGTTTGTCATTGAATTTTAAACCAATTTCTCTCCTTCTCATGCAGGTTATTTATTGAAAAACTTCCATCACATCCATTATACAAGACATCAGATACGATAGCTTTACAGAATAATAAAAAAGTGAGTGCTTTACATTTCTACTTTTATATGAAAATACAAAGTTATACATGCATAATGTTTAGAATCAAAATTTGTGAATGCATTGAATAATTGCTATCAATAAGTTTTATTAGTGCTTAGCAGTTCTGTTAAGCTGAACTTGGTTCAATCATCATTAATCTGTCTTAATATTTAATAATGGTTTCTGCTTTATTTGCAATAGTCAACAACAAGCAGACAAGCAAATCAAAATAGTAACTAAATATTTTTTGTCATAGGTCGATAGGACTAATTAACAGTTTTTTTTTTATTTCCTAATGTCCATCTGACAAAGGAATCAAATGTTTTGAAGTGGAAAAATGACTAATTGCAAGTATTTTCTCTTCTAAGTTACTTTTAACCACTTTTATCTCTGCTTCTAAAACAAATGCAGATAATTTTTGGGTGCTGCTTGTAAAGGAATTTAAAAAAAAACTATGAAAAAATAGTTCAAACAAATGTTTGAGGTAACATTTAATTTATATGGGCACACACCAAGAACAGATGACACAAGCCAAATTTAAGAAATATTTTATAAAAATTTTAATATTGCATAAGGTTCTCAGAAAAGAAAACTACATATAAAATGTAGAAAGAAGAAAATACTTCTCTGAATAGTTTTCAAAGAATGGGTACAATTTTTGAAGCAAAGTTTGTGTTAACAGTGAAGAATAGAACAATCACGTGAGTCAAAAACTTTTCCTTGATGTGAGAGCAACTTTGTTTCTTTCAAATCTTGTCTGGTGATTGTCAAATTTCTTGTGTATTTTTTTTTTTTGTTTTTTTGTTGGTTTTTTTTTTGCCACCTTTTATTACCTACAGGTAGGCTCTAAATTCACTTCTTAGAATTTAGAGGGGAAACATTTTGAGTGGTTCTGATTGAAAAAAAAACACAGCTTTTTCCCCACAAATCAAAATGTCCCAAAAATATTTTTGAAATTCAAAATTAAGCAAGATCCTAATGCAATGTTTGCTGTCTCTCAGAAAAACAGACAATACACACTCAAGTAGCTTAAATTTCTTATATTTTACCCCCAGACATAGCAGATTTTTGCATATAAAATTTATATTGAATGACAGACAATTTTTATGCAAATGAAATTCTAATGAACCTTTGAACAATTCAGAATGATTAAATTTTTTTACAATAAGTACAAAATCTAATTATACAATAATTTTTGCAGCAAGTATAGAATATTACAATTACTTACAAGGATTTCTTTTCACAATGTTTGAAATAATTTGAGTATAAAGAACAAATTGCATTTATTTATTTTGGTCACTTACATAAAACTTTTTCCACATTACCAACAAAACTTGACTGTGAAAACATTTTACAATTAAACTTGAAAGGCATATTCATTTACAGAATTAGAACAATATTTTTTTTCTTGTACATATGGCACAATATTTGAATTCTAAATATATTTTCCTTATTTTATAACCATTAATTCTGACTTAAAGAAATCAGTCCATTTTTGCATTAATTCACAAATAAGTAATATGAAGTGCCTAATACCAAATATAATGATCTTTAGGATCAATTTTTTATTGTTCATTTTAGCTAACCATTTAGATTTTCTGACTGAATCAGTGCTCCTAAGTGAGTGGTGGGAAACATGTTCATTTTCAGATACCAGATGGACTTGATTAAAGTTATATGTTAAAGATAATTCCAAAAGATGAAAATGGCTCAGACAATGAGTTTGAGTCAAACCAGTCTTCTCTTTTAATTATAATTGAGCAAAGCCTTTTGTCATCACCCAATATCAGCTCAATTCGTCTTCTTCTATGTGCCCTGTCCTTTCAGGACGTAGGTGATCATGGTTTTCCACATCTCCCTATCCCTGGTGGCTCTTAGTATGCCTTCTCCTGTTATACCATGCAACCCTCGTTCTGTCATCCACCTAATTAGGTCCTTCAATATGTTATCCGCTGCTTTCCCCTGTTTCTTTTCCTTCTACCTGGCGTGTTAGTATCAGGTTCTCCAAGCCCTCTTTCCTCATTGCATGTCCCAGGAACTTCAGCTGTCTCTTCCTGATGCTCAGTATTAATTTCCTTTTCGTTTCCATCATTTCCAAAACCTCATCATTGCTCACATAATCAATCCATGATATCCGCAGCATCCTTCTGTAGAACCACATTAAAGTTTCTTCAAGGTTTTCCTTCATTTTTGATGATATTGTCCATCATTCACTGCCATATTGAAGAACTTTTGTTTCTAACGAAATTGTCCTGTTTCTTAATACTTTACTCAACTTCTGGAATGCTTCCTTCGACATGCCAATTCGCCTTTGGATCTCTGTGTCACACTTTTCGTCTTCTGTTATAACACTTCCCAGGCATTTAAATTTTTGTACCTGCTTGATTTTAGTATCCCCGACCTGTATTTGGCATATTGGGCTGCTCTTAGAACATATACCTCTGACCTTTGTGTTTGAAATTAACCATTATGTTGATAAGGAAACAATTTCAGAGATAAGTATAAATTGCAAGTTTGAATCCTTTTACTGTGCAAAACAATGAATAAAGGATTTTATTTGTTCATGGGATTTAATGTGCTTTGCTATATGAAAGAAACCATTTTTACTCATATACATTCACACACAAACCTTTTAGTGTATTAAGTAAATTGTAAATCTTCTACATTTAATACTTAATAATTAAATACAAATATACGCATATCACAAATAGTTGATAAGTGAGAAATATTTATTCAATTTATTATTTCAAATGTTGATATCATTTGGAGGGTTAAGTGAGTAACTTGCAAATGTTTGCCATATTAAACCTAAAACTTCCTTTCCCAGTATGAATAACTCATTAAAACAAACCAAATGATTCTTATAAATAGTGCTTGGTACTACTATGACCCATATGAATATCAATTTGTGAAAACTCCGTATTCAAATAATCTTCATGAATTGGCAGGGTTACAAGTGTTAATCGAATTAGTGTGATATTGTTTCATTTCTTTTAGCTTCAGTCCAGAATGAAGTATCATCCTTCTGTTAAAACACCAGCTTCTATCTCAGAGATTACCTTGTGGATTGATTGTTTTCTAATCTGTATTGATTATGCATTGCATTTGGCCATTGTCTTAACTGTTGCTAAGCCATTAAATTGTGGCTACTACACTTTTATCTACTTTTGGGTAAGTAAACAAACTAAAAATCTTTTGAAAAAAATCTTTCTCTTTTGTGTGTGCATCTAACATTTCAGGCAATATTTAACTACATAAGTGTAAACTCCTAATTTAACCTCATAAAAGAAAATTTATTTGTAATTATAAAAGAACCAGACCAACACAAAAAGGGATTGTAACTCTGTTGTGCCTGGTGTAAGAAAGTTGTGGTCCCTTGGATCATTGATTATTTGGAAAAGGCAGTCTCTCAACAGAGATGGTATTAATTTTAAATCTGAGTGGCAGGTAATTTATCTGAGAGTTGTGATACTTGGTTGTCAAGAAATCATAGCCAATCTGTGCTGCTGACCCCCACATGTATATTGTTGTGAACCCAGAATAGGTCCGGAAGAAAACACAACTCGGGTATTAGTGAAACAGATGTATATTAACGAAAAACAAATACAAGAGTATTACACGTCAGGCTGACTGCCTAGTGTGAGACCGGGGCGATTCAACCAACACAACTCCTCATTCAATCGTCCAACGTAGAGAGGCATATTCTCCTAGTATTTATAATCATAAGAGTTCATTATGATACAAAAGGGTAGGTCCCATAACATATATAAAAGTGATGTTTGTAGAGTCTTAGTGTTATTTTTTTTCTCCTATTTCTTGTTGGCATAATTGGTTGGATTTGTGTTTATTCATCCTTTTTTAAACTACAATAATATTCAGAAATTGATCCAATCTGATTTTTTTTTTTTTATCTTGGCTGTTTATATAATTTTCTGATCATCTCATTTGCGTCAGTGGTATATCAAAATGATTAGTGATAAGTTTGATTGCTTGACTAAAAATGTAACATTTGAATCCATGTCTACCAATGTTGTGAATGCCAGATGGTTGCTTTCTTAAAACGTTTGTCAAAGACTGATTTAAGTTTTTGATTTCAAGATAGATATTTACAAAATTTAGTTTGCCTGATTGCCTGAAAAAGAATTTAATTTAAAATTGTGTTGTATTGTCTGCTTTGAAATCTGAAATTCTATATCAGATTTCCTTTATTTACACTGTTGGACTATGCCTCAAGAACACCTGGCCCATTGGATATAGGCGTTGGTTAGTTTCAGTGACTTGACCCAAAGAGTTGTGAGTTCAATACCTAGGTACAGCAGTGGTGAGCAAATAAGTTAGAGAGTTGTTAAAGAGAGATAACTACATGGCATCTGGAATTGGCATCGAATGTGGAATGAGAATTATATACCCCAATGATCGAAATGAAGGGTTTGGTTCAAAATTCCTAGCACCTGATAAAGTCCAGAACGTACAATGTCCGAAACATCATAAACACGGCAATAAATTGAGAATAATCTGAAGAGTTTAAATGTAAATACAACCTCATTTCAGAAGTATAGATTTACTATATAAGAATTTAAAATCATGTGAAATGTAACTAAATTCCCCTTATAAACTCTATTAAAATTTTAACTCTGAAGCTTTTCTTGTTTTCATTTACATGTTCTTCATCACCAAAAACTGCATATGTAATGAATGTTTGATAATCCTATAAATGAATAGACAAAATAATGGTTGCATTTGCTATATATCAGGGTTGAGGTGTAATTATTAGTAATATAGGAGAGACAATTGCAAACTAATTCATAAATGGATTTAAAACAAACACTTACCTGTACATTTGCGATGAATTTGAATGCTTATCACAAACTAAGATTGTACTTGGAATTATATGATAATTCTTTTTCCTCATATATACAGATATTAAATAAGGAAGACAACAGAATTCAAAATCTTTTTTTTTTTTTTCAAATCATATTCTGTTTTTTACATCTTTATGACTTTTTTGTCTTTAAAATATTTTGACTGTATGTCAGGGGTTTATTTTAAGACTTTGTAACTTATGTTGCTTTGCAGCTCAAACTAGATACCAGGTTCATTGACAGGGTGCAGTTTCTTGTGGCTTAAAAATTATCCTTTGGCCAAATTGTTACCCTTAAGTGAAGAACAAAACAATTCCTAGCAGTAAACCAGATTTTATTTCTCTGATGGAATTTACTGCTATAAGCAAGTGAAGTAGGGTTGAGGTGAAGGTGTAAAGTCCTGTGGCCTTCATCTATATCCTTCTGTGATGAAGAATTTGTTCCTTTTGTTTTCCTTTTTGCCCAAATTATCAGGTTTATGGACAACAGTTTTCTTCGTCTTGTTATCTTCATCTAAAAAATTTTGTGTAAATGTAGCTTTATTTACTTGTACACGCTATTCGACTCACTATCAAATTTCATATTTATTGCCACACACTTCGAAGTCCTTGAAAATTTACAAAAGAACCCTGTTTTCTTTTATTGTAATCATTATATAAGCTTAATATTTTTAAATTGCATTCCTTTCATGCTAAATGCAAAACATCAGTATTTAAAGATAAATATATTCATTTGTCCAATGGATTTTTTAAATCTATATTTCTCTCTTAATTCTAAGTTTTGCTTTATTAAATAAAATTTTAGAAATGTCCATGTAGAGTAATGGTGAATAACAAATTTTATTATTTTAATTAAATAAATTTAAATCTTAAAAAAAAAATTATTTTTCAGCAAATATACATTTTTACTTTTACAACAGAAATGCCTGCAACTTATTTTATCTAAAAAAAAAAAAAAAAAAAATTAAAAGTATAGTTGTGTGGGATGGGAACTAAAAATCTTTCAATCAAAATAATTTAGTTTTATTGCCATTTTTATTTTCTGCTACAAGGTAAATTTTTGACTTAAATATGAAGGTTCAAATAAAATTTTAAGTAATTTGATTTTTCTAGGGATTTATCTATTTTATGAATGTAAATATTTTTAATGTCTAATTTTTTTTTTTTTTTTTTTTTTTTTTTTTTTTTGAGATTTCATAAAATTAAATAAAGCTAGGTGTGATTGACTTAAACAAGAACACCTTTCCATACACTTACACTTACAAATTTTTTTATAAATTCAAAAGTACCTAAAAATTTCTAGAAATTTGTTAGTTGAGTTTTCTGTAGATTTTTAATATCAAGGCTTAGCTGATCTACAAATATTCCATGTGTTTTAAGTGTAAACAACATTACAAAGAGAATATTTTTCACGCTATTTACATTATTTGGATTATTGTAAAGACACATGGCCTTAAGAACACATGGCCCAGTGGATATAGTTGTTGGTTAGTTCCAGTGACTTGATCCAAAAAGTTGTGAAGTAACTTAAAGAGTCAGGTCAGAGGGAGATAACTCATGACTTCCAAAAGGAGCTTTGCACAAGGAATGAAAATGATATACCCCAATGATCATAATAAAGGATTCAGTTTGAAATTCCTAGCACCTTTATTTTCTGCTGTGGAGTGTACAACAGCTGAAATGTTGTACAAATGGCAACAAAGATGAGGACAATAGTCCGAAAAATGTAAATAGTGTAAATGCTACTGCATCTCATAAATATACACAAACACTAAAGAAAATCTTTTGTGCTGTACATTGGACACAATTTTGTTCATTTGAAGGCCCAATATTTATGACAATAAACTAAAATTATGATACTTACAAATTATACACACAAATACTGCTAGACAGGTCAAATGCACATGAAGCATGTTTAACCAATGAAAATATTGATCCATATGGATCAAATACAAATCAATATGGATAAAAATTTGACAGAATTATAGCATAATGAACAAATAAGAAACATTTATAAATTTAATGTTTCGCTTTTATTAATACTTTATCAGAGAATAAGATATGGAAGAAAAGAAATTCTGGTATATTTATTTATGTGTTTGATTTTCATTGGTTAAGCCTACTTCATGTGCATTTGACGTGTCAAGCAGTATAGCACCAGACAACAAAAAGAAAAAAATGATAAAAAAAGGGAAGAACTTTTCAAACTATTAAAAAAAAATAGATTTTTATATAATAGTAGAAACAAATAGAAAAGTGGTACAATATTTAGATGGGGAATTTAATTTACAACCTGGCAATGTCTTGATATACATGAGAACAAACCCTAAGTTAACATACATAAATGCAAAATCCAACCATCCCAAAAGTATAATTAGACACATTCACAAAGGAATAGAACACAGACAATCAAATAATTAGTCAAACAAAACAATATTTGATGAAAAAAAAAATATCTATGAAGATGCACTGAGAAAATCTGGCCATTAAAACATTTTACGATATAATTATTAACCAAACAAACAAAAAAAGACAATCGAAAACGAAACATTATCTCGTTCAACCCACCATTTAATTTAGAGGTAAAGACCAAAATAGGAAAAATATTTTTTAAACTGACAGACACTTTCCAAAAGGATCAGAACTAAACAAAATTTTCAACAGAAACACAACCAAACTAAGTTGTAGTTGCACTAGTAATGTAGATAGTTTCATAAAAAAACAAAATGCCAGAAACTTAGATATCAGTGTACAAAACAAGACCACTAATAAAGAATTCAACTGCAGGGACAAAAATAAATATCCACTTCAAGTACTTTGCAACACAAAAGAAGTCATTTACAACGCAAAGGTATGTGACCCAAATGGCCAAAATAAAATATATTTGGGTTCAACCAAAGACAGGTTAAGATCAGGTGGTTCAATCATAAGTCTACATTCAAAATAGAAAACTTAAAAAAACTGTACAAAATTGGCTAGCTATGTGTGGAAATTAAAATTCAAAATATGGAAAAGACCCAGAAATAACGTGAAGTATAGTAAAAACAGCTAAGCCTTAAAATGGTGGCAAAATATGTAGACTGTGCCAGGAAGAAAGGTTAGCGATTATGCTATTCCCAAACAAAAACGAACTATTGAATAAAAGAATGGAAATTATGACTAAGTGTAACCATACTAAAAAAATACCTCTTAGGTTCATACAACCATGGATGAAAACGTCATAATTCCTTGTAATTTTGAAAATTGCATGCTCAAAAATTCCCTGCCACATGAGCGTTCAAAAAAAGAAAAAGAAACACAGTTACGTGAGTGTTCTTAAAAAGCGGGTGGGTAGATGATAAAATCAGTTATTGAAAATGGCCTGAAGATACCACTCATGGTAGAAACCTAGGTTGCATAATAACTTGTTTACAAATGGAAAATATTCAAAAGTTCTACAATATTGTATTGAACGCTTTTTAATACAAGTGTGCACTGGTCTGATCTTATGACCAGAAACTAAGTAATTAAAAAATCAAAATCTCTCTCTCTCTCTCTCTCTCTCTATATATATATATGCATGCACACACACAGAAGTTTGATACCCCTGAACCTATATATAGATTTGAAAATGCAGGAAAGCCTTCTTCTCTAAGGATTCTTTTCAAGTAACACTTTGTCAGAAGAATACATTGGTAAATATTGACAGAATAGTAATTTGCATTGCTTGAAAAGAAAAATATAAGTAGAAGAAATGAACTATGACTAAAATAGAAATTTATTACTAAAAATGTGGGAATAAAAAAAAAATACTTGCTAAGGAGACAATGTAAAGGGTTCCTAATGGGTATAAAATGGAAAATGTTCTCATATACCTCCTAAAAGACAGTAAACAAAATGCTCTTTCTGTCTGCACAGAGATAGTTGGTTATCTAATAAAAGATGCATCTAATATATGTAAATGCTGAGCAGACTGAGGTTTGCACAGGACTGTAAACAAATCAGCACCATATCTTGCCACACACTCTGGATTGTCTAGCAAATGTTGACCAACAGCAGAGTAGTGAACAGACTGGGCACAACTCATACTGTAATTAAAAATACTCTGTCTTGTATTTACAGGAACATGTCTGATCCAGGTCTGAAGTTTTTCCTTGGTTCATCCTCCATAGTCAGCCTAACACTGACATTTGAATTTATTAAACAAAGAACTACCTGAGTGGTAGGACAAAACCATCTTTGACAAACAAGGGAAAAACTGGATTTGTCCTAAAGAGAACATGTAACATAACCACCGAAAAACCCGATGTAATACAGTTGAACCCTCCCTTGGTTAGTGTCTGACCAGTCAAGTCAATTTCAAATATATGGGTCACAGAGCAGCACCAAAAGCTACCAGAGCCTTGAAGAATTTAATTTTGTGTTCAACTGTGCACTTGATGACATTCTGAAGATGCCCATTGTCACTGAAAATGCTAAAAATTTTCTCTTTCTTTATCAAACTGCAGCATAGTGACAAAAGGAGCTTCAGAAAACTTTAGAGGTCTTGTTGAAAATGTTGTTTTATCCAGAAATTGGAAAGAAGAAAGAGAATTTACTTTTTCTGTCGGATGGCTATTGGAGTCAAAAAAAAAAAATGCAAAACATTAAAAGCTGTGAAGTATCTACTTGTAAATGCCTACTTGATGAAAAATACATACCAGGAATGGTATTTATAGATAATAAACTTGGGACTTTGTTTAATATACTTTATATAAAAAAAGAAACAAAATGTTGAGAAAATTTACTTAGATTTAATGAGTACATGGTGTAAGCAGTGTTGCAACTTGAAAACTATTTTTCCTCTAATTTTTATATAAATTCTTTCTTTGTCAGAAATTGAAACAAGTGTTCCCTATCGCAGAGAAATTAAAAAAGAATCTCACTGACCGATACACTGCTGAGGAAAATAAACGTCTGGAGTTCGAGGTTTGTGAAGAGTTTTTATATGTACTCTATTTCTTGATGAGATAATCCTGCTAATTAGGAAACTGCAATTTAAATGGCTCAAATCTGTATGGCAACTTAACTGTTCAGCAATATTAATATTTCTGTTCTTCATCTTTACACTCTGCCTTGTTTGACTTGTGCCAAGATAAAACTGAAAGTTAACATGTATATTTATAAAAACAAATTGAATATTAAATATTGTTGGTGTACAAACTAATATTTTATGTTCCCCTTCTCCATTATAAAACTTTTAATATCAAGTCTGTAAATAACATGATTTAGGAAATTTCATTAAATTAAAAAGCAAAAACTATTGCTTTATAATTTTTCATCTATCAGAATTTATTATAGAAAATATGGTTTACATCTCTTGATGGCAAATAATATTAAGAGCAAGTGATGTGCAGCTGGTGTAATGAGTAACAGTTCGAAATGAGAAATCTGAGTATGAAGAATTTCAATCAAGTTAGTTATATTGACTTATATGCAAATACCTTTGTGAAAGGTATGAATCTCTCTTCTCCCCAAGGCACGGGTTAAATAGTAGGACTTGTATCTGGAAAAATCATTATCTCAAAAAAATTGTTAATGCAATATTTACTTGCAAAAAATCTGGATTATTTTTACAATCCAAAACCTTTTTGCTTTAGATAACCCTTAAAGTGTTCAGTTGTAAAAACAAATCCGTGAAGCCTTCAGTTGCTCAGCCAAGAAGTTGAGAACTTTGTTCTATTATCAGAAAGTGCTGGTTGGGTTTGTTAGTGAGAAAAATGTTCCTTTTCACATATGTATCAGAAAACATGTTTTAGTATAAGTCATTTAACTGTAAAGCATATCCTTTATTTCAGAAATAAAATAAAATCTTAAATATTTACTCTGGGTCTTTTTTTTTTTTTTTTTTTTTTTTTGAAAGTGCTTCCTCGCTTTCAAAATCATCATCATCATCATCATCATAGTTAAGATATTTGGAAATCAGATTACTGTATGTGTGTGTGTACTTGTACCAAAATGTCACAAAAGAAACTTACATATAGCTTTTTGGGTTTTTTGCCTGTAACATTTTTGTGTGACCCATATGAAGGTTTATGCCTCAGAAAAATTTGTTTGTAAATAAATATGTTAGAAAAGGGTCTAATTGTACAGCTTGTATGGCTGTGTTGTATACATCCAATCTGTTTTCATTTTATATAATGTATACATCTAAGTAAATAAACAAAGAATTCTGTTTGACCTTTCATGTGTCTGAAACCATTTTAACTTTGGCCACACTTGCTCTACATAGATATATTATACCATTTTGGAATCAGAATTCTCCCGGGATCAGAAATCTTCCCTTCATTTGTGCTTGAACATCCAGCACTGAGATTTGTGTCTGGATGAGGAAGGAGCAGTTAAAAATTCAAATTTTAAAATAACTGAAAAAAATTAATTTTTAAAGATTTTAATTTAGGTTGAGTTTAAAATAACGTAAAAAAATTTTTGCAATTTAAAATTTTTTGTTTTAAATTCAGTTTAAAATATCTCCAAAACATTGAGGAAATCAATTTTATTTCTTCTTCAAAATGTCAAGGAATCAGAGTTAAAGTGAGAAGTTTCATGATGTGAGGTTTTGAAGTTCCACAGAGTTTGTGATTTGAAGAACTCGATTTTCATCTAAAATTGAACTTATAGATTGAATCAAAGTTAAAGTGAAGCTTTGAAGTTCCATGGAGTGAATTGATAAATACGCTTATTTCTTCAAAATTATCATTGCTTGTTTTTAAGCTGGACCAGAGGTCCCTTTTAGTTTTGGGACGGAGGCCCAATTAGCCCCCTTATAGGAGCTTGCTTAAGTCTGCATGGAGTGTGGCTTTTATGCTAGTTTAAAATAATTGAGATGAAACCCATTCTAAACCACATGACCAGATAGGTTTAAAGATAAGGTTGATGATGCCAATATAATTTTAATTTGTAGAAAAGCTATTTTGTACATTTCACTCTATTGCTTTTGAAATGTAGTGGAATTGAGTTGACAATAATTTAAATGATTTGTGCCTGTTTCCATAAACAGTGTAACTTGTGAATGTATCAGCAGATTTCTTTTGATTTTGTTTTGTTTTTTGTTTTTTTTTTCATTTTGTCATCTGTTTCTTATTCTGACACAACAGAGAAAACGTCAGGAAGAAATTAACAAAGAGCAGGAACGTCTTCGGAAACTTGAAGAGCAACGTCGTCTTGATGAAGCAGCCCTAGCTGATCAATTGAAAAAAGAATCTGAGGAACGATGGTTAAGGGCACAGGAAGCACGATACAGGGAATTGCAAGAACAAGGGAAGCAGGGACCAAATGCTCCTACATTGGGAACAGGACCACTTGTGGACTTGGGGGCAGACATAGCCCCTGCTCCCCCTGACTACTTCTATGCAGTGAGTCCATCTAGTGATTCGAAACCGTCCAGTTTACAACCATCACCTCCAATTGTGCCAGACAGGGAACTGAAGAAAAATGTTCTCTCTGTGAGGTGAGTACTTAATGGCATCTGTTTAACCAAACAGCGGACATGATCTCTTGAACAATATCAAATGTTTTGTGAAGTTTTTACCTCATACACACAGTGTAACAAAATTCAATTTCAGTGATTCTTTCTCTCGTGGACCCGGTTAAAGGTCCGATAAGAATAATGTAAAAACACCCAAATAGGAAAATACGAATATATATTAAATACGGAAAGAATATAATACTTGGAACTTGGTTAGTAGGAACGATAATATGAGTTAGTATGGAATACTATGATTCGAACCTCGGCCTTAGAACTGGGGCTTGTAATGGTTGTTAAGGTAGCAGTGTTTGCGGACCAACCCTCAACTGATTTTGGGCTGCTCTGAGGGCGCTCAGGCTACTTCCTCTCACCTCTTGTGAGGGGGAAGTATAAGTAATGGCTGGAAGAGTTCATTCAGTCTGTCGGTGATGCCGCCATAACACTTTCAAAGCTTTCTTTTACATTTTATTTTTTTGGCACTTTCTTATAAAGTGATGTTGGTCTTAAATTCTGTATTTTTTTCAGTGAATTAACCTTAATGACCCCATAGTCAATGTATTATTGATCTGTTCTTCTTGGAGGCTTTCTGATCAGTTTGTGAATGTTTTAACATCAATGCAAATTTATGGTAATTTTTAATCATTTTATTATAATACTTACCAATAGGTATCACTACACAATTTTAAAAACATTATTTCTTTGGCATCACGTTTCAGATTTAGGATTCTCTGACATTTGTCTGATATTTCCTGCAGTGTAAGTTTATTGTTCTGTCCAATTTTTGTTAGAATTTTTGCCTGTATTTTTGCTCCTTTTTTAGGTTAACTTTTGATTGAAAATTTAAACCTTTGGTGTCAGTTTGTTTAGTCTGAATCTTTCACATTCTTTAATAATTCCAGCATACGTAGATAAAATCTTTGTCCTGTTCTGTTAGATTCGTATATTGCTAAAAGTTTTTGTCAGAACATGTATTGTCTTTAAAACCAATTTCTCCTGTTTTTTTTGTTTTTTTTGTAGTCTGAAATTAGAGTATTTCTCATGTTCTGCCATTTCTAATTTCCTCAATAAAATTCTTGTTTTCTGTTGTCTTACTGGTCGCTGCATTATTTCTTTGAAAATTTTTTTTTCATATCTACGAAAATATGCAGAAAATATAGGTTCATCTTCTGGATTGTATTTAAAATCCAATATGGCATTTGCAATAGTATCAGGAATAAAAGAAGCTGAAAAATTTTCTGTTTCCTTCAGAATTATTTCAAACAACTTCTGTTGCTGTTTCTGCAGTTCCAACAACTGCCGATATTGCTGTTGTTGTTGAATTTGTATCACAGAAGTCAATATTTTCATGTTTTTCTACATACCGAGAAAAAGATTTAAACCAATGTGGTTCAAGTTCTCGTCATCACTGGTATCCTGTGCATCAAAGCAACAAGGATTTTTTTTTTCCTACTTGTTAACTCAGCATGAGTTTGTTATGGACAGTAATGTGTATGTCCCAATCGTTATATAATACATTGGACTCTATTGCGAGAGTGGTGCATTCTTACTCTCTAGTAGTTCTCTACTAGCAGTGGTTATTTACTTCACACAGCTTGCAAATCTTGTATTTGATGATATAAATATTGCTATTTATTTCCAAACTTTGTTTGGCTTGTTACTCATGCAGTAACCTTTTTAGTTACAACAGTTTTTCAAATATCCTCATAACTCCAGTATGGGTTTCAAATCTTGTTGCCACTTTTGTAACTCCATTCCTATCAGTTATAATATAAAGTCTAGCTGTAAGAAATTTTCTAAAAACTGACTCCAATGTTGTTGTTTTTTTTTTTTTTTTTTTTTTTTTTTCCTAGTCTTCTTGGAGTTCTTTAAGTCTCTAGACTAATTCATTTAGTCACCAGTGGTGTAATATTTACTCCACAAGACTAATCCTATTACTTTCCACTTTGGATGAGATGGATGTGTGGAGGGGATATATTTAGTCCTATCAGAATCAGTTTGTTTCTCTGGTTCTTGTTGTAAGATTAATTAAACATTTCACTGTTGGAACAGCTAAAATTTCAAAACTTAGTTATTTAACGATGTTAAACTATGAACAGTGACTACAGGTCTACCTCAGGTTATGTTGTTTCAAGTTAAGTCATTCTTGATTATTATGTTGTTTGTCAAAAAAAAATATGGAAAAATAAAAATGAAGTTTGTCATTTTATTCAACTTTACATCTGTCTGCCACAGATATTAAAGTGATAATATTACTAGAAAAGTGTTAAAAGCACATAAAATGATGTTACTGTACAATAAATAAGAATAAAAGTATATAAAATCATATTAAAATATATACATTTACAGTAAATGTTAATATAATCATCATAAATCTTAGAGAATGAAATATGAAATCATCTGTGACTCCGTTGTCATCTTATTTAGTTGTCTCCAAGTGCTCAATATTGGTGTTTTTAATGGTAGTTCCAATATCTACTGTTGTAAACGTCTGCCTTTACAAGTATGTTTGTACATGTATTCATAAATTTAGATTTCTTTTTTTTCTGTAAAATATTAAAAACTAAAATTTATTTGTTTGTAAGTTTAAAATAGATTCTTATTGACCATAAATTATTAAAAATGCATTTCCAAATAAAATACATAACTGGGAATGGTTATTTGTGGTTTAGCCTCGATATAAATAAGTTCGGAAACAAATAAATTCAACTTGTTGCCTCTCCTGGAACCAATTATGTAAGTTGAGGTATCGCTGTTTTTGGCGAGGTATCGCTGTTTTTCCTTTCCCAAGAGGTTTTGCAAGTTTATTATGTAAAGCTTAGTTGGCTAAAAAATGTGAATCTATTTTTCACAACCTTAAAATAACTTCTTATTTTCTGTTCAATTATTTGACTTTGCTTTTCAGCCCAACTACACCTCCATCTGTCGATCGAAGTACAAAACCTCCAAGCATTAATCACCTGACAAGCATTGGCTCTTCCAGTGATAACGCTTATGGTCTACGGACTGTAATGGTACCAAAGCAGCTGATGGATAAATTCTTGAAGATTGCAGAGTCAAATACATTAGCTAATATTGAAACTTGTGGCATTCTTGCTGGCAAAATTGTAAGTAGAAACATCAATGAGGCAAAACAATTTCAGTCTATTTTATTTTTGCCATTTTTTAACCTTGAAATGTCATCTGCTTATACAATTACATATTCTTCTTGTCAAATAAAAGTAATATTGGTAGATTTTTTTTTTTCAAAATAGATGTCAACTTAATAAAAAATTTGTAGCTTCACCTAATTGTATCCTCCTCCACCTACACACTTTTATCTTTTTATCCATCCTTCCTCTTAACTTTCCTTCCTCTCTTCTTTCCTTCCTCTCTCTTCTTCTGTCTTTTCCTTTTTCTTCTCTTTTCCGTCTTTTCCTTTTTCTTCTCTTTTCCGTCTTTTCCTTTTTCTTCTCTTTTCCGTCTTTTCCTTTTTCTTCTCTTTTCCGTCTTTTCCTTTTTCTTTTCTCTTTTCCGTCTTTTCCTTTTTCTTCTCTTTTCCGTTTTCTTTTCCTTTTTCTTCTCTTTTCCTTTTTCCTTTTTCTTCTCTTTTCTTTTCTTTTCCTTTTTCTTCTCTTTTCCTTCTTCTTTTTTTCCTTCTTCTTTTCCTTTTTCTCTTTTCCTCCTTCTTTTCCTTTTTCTTCTCTTTTCCTTTTCCTTTTTCTTCTCTTTTCCTTTTTCTTCTCTTTTCCTTTTTCTTCTCTTTTCCTTTTCCTTTTTCTTCTCTTTTCCTTTTCCTTTTTTTCCTTTTCCTTCTTCTTTTCCTTTTTCCTCTCTTTTCCTTTTTCTTCTCTTTTCCTTCTTTTCCTTTTTCCTCTTCTTCTTTCCCTTTCCCTTTTAATTTCTTTCCTTTTTTTTGTGGGCGGTCGGGAGACAATATATGCTGACACTTAAAATGTTCTATAAGTATATTTAAAGATTTTCCTAGAAATACAAAATTTTATTATGGCTGTAAAAACAAACATTTTATGGAAATGAAAGAAAGGAAAGATATAATTATCATGAGCAGCAATTTGAAAAAAAAAATCCCTGCAAAATTTCCTATCATGGTAGGACATAACACATGTAATAAATATTTGTCCTGTCTTACTATGAAAGTATATTCTCAGTTTTAAATCTGTCACATTCAGACTTTCTATTTGAAAATTTTATTGATCATATTCATTAAATCTCTACATCCTCAGCTTTGTAGGCAGAAAGAATCATTGTTAAGTCTTAATGTAATCTGTTATACAGGCATATTATTTATATACTAGTGTGCCTGTCCTGTTGAAAATGATGTTAATTGTTAAAAAAAATTAATATTGAGATGCACCGAAAGAAAAGTTTTGAAACAATGTATTTGAGATTCAAGCAGAGAACTTGAAGTCACAACTAAAAGAAAGGTCAAATAAGCATTTAATTCATTCATTCCTTTTACAGTTTTTTTTTAAATGGTCAATAGTATCTATGATTCATTGATTACTCTTGGCATTATATAAATTGTTTTTTGCTCATAATCTTTTTATGCAATAACATTTGTATTTAATAGTAACTACAACATTTTTCTATGTATGAATGTGAGCCACCCCAGCTTCCTTCATGGCAACACCAAAAATCTCTGCGACCAATTGATAGTCAATAACTTCTTTTCAAACCAGGCTCTGCTCACATTGTGTTTGATTGATGACAAAGCCAGTTTGGGTTGAAAGTTCCAAAAGTTTGCTGCATCAATGAACCCGACAGAGCTGGGAGCCACAATAAGAAAAGGAAATCTTTGTAAAATTAACAATAAAGAATTTATACATGGCCGTATTTGACTACTGGGCACACCGGGCATGGGTTCGGGCCAATCCGTGCAATCATAGTGAAAATCTGGGCAAGGAAAATGTCTTCATCAGAAATCAAACTAAACAATTCACATAGAATTGAGAAAGAAAGAAAAACGAAGAAAACACCCGAATGAACGCAGTAAAAATCTGTTTATTTATTAATTTTGGGAGAAAAGACTGGTTATACTCAGAAAGTCTGAACCCAATTTCCTGCTTTCGTTCATGTTCTGTGCCTAATGTCCATTGGAATAGCCGCAAAAATCATAGTTTCTGGAAACGTTATCACATTGTCAACTAATAAATCCGGGCAATTTTCTCTGTGCTCGGTGTTTTTTAGCATCAGCTACAGCCCTGAATTTACATACATACATTTTGTTTGATACTGTATTGGATTAGATTGGCTGCAGACAACTATAATTCCAATCCATGGCTTCTATAGGATGTAACACTTTATCTAAGTTGGTTGGTCTGACACCAGGCTTAAGTCTGAAGTGACGACACATTTCTCGTGTTAACTTGCTCTGTACTGGTCCAATTCTACGGTACTTAACTGTACTCTGAAAACCTCTCTACTCTTCGTTTATATTGAATCTCACCTTTAACAGTTGTGGTTGTAATACACTTTGGGTACACTTAGCATTTTCAGATGACCAACAAGGGATCCTCCTTTTGGCCATTTGATCAACTTCGTCTCCTCCTTTCTTGTGTGAGTGCCTCTTACTATTGCTTGAGGTAGGCATGAAACGTCCCTCCAACTTTCTAAAATCAACCAGGGCCCTTTTTTCTCATTGGTCATCTGATCAATCCTGTCTCTTTCTCTCCTGTGTGAGTGCCTCCCACCATTGTCTGAGTGTGTGTTTCAGCCAAATGGTCAAATTTTTAATTCTTCTTCTTTTATGTGCCCTGTTCTTTCAGGACTTAGGCGATCATGGCTTTCCACATCTCCCTATCCCCGGTGGCTCTTAGCACGCTTTCTTCTGTTACACCGCGCAACCCTTGTTCTGTCATCCATCTGCTCAGGCCCTTCAAATATGTTATCCACTGCTTTCCCGTCTCTTTTTCCCCTCTATCTGGCCTGTTAGTATCAAGTTCTCCAAGCCCTCCTTCCTCATTGCATGTCACAGAAACTTTAGCTGTCTTTTTCTGATGCTCAGTATTAATTTCCTTTTCGTTTCCATCCTTTCCAAAACCTCATCATTGCTCACATTCTTGATCCATGATATTCGCAGTATCCTTCTGTAGAACCACATTTCAGTTGCTTCAGGTTTTTCCTTCGTCTTTGATGATATTGTCCAGCATTCACTGCCATGTTGAAGAACTGACATCACATAGCAATCCAGTACTCTCTTCTTTGTTTCTAGCGAAATTGTCCTGTTTCGTAATACTTTACTAAACTTCTGGAATTCTTCCTTCGCCATGCCAATTCACCTTTGGATCTCTGTGTTGCACTTCACTTTGACTCTTTCAGGTCATTTTGCATCTCTGTTTTATCATTTCAGTTGTAAGAAATTATCTCTTTTCAGTCGAAAAGAAAACCATATGTTTCTTCTTTAATTTTCAGTGTCGCAAAATTCCACAAAGAACAAGGCAACTTTACTTCTTGGAATTTTGTCTTTCTCACCAAAGGGGTGTGTCTGTCCCTCAGGGTCATAAAATCTCCCATGCCCTTAGACAAGTCAGTTCCTTGATCACCGGTTTTTATCAGTGGTCGTAAAATTTTCAAATAATGGGGAAAACTCATTTTTAGTGAAAGCGGCTTTTCTGCTTTTTTTTCCATAAGAATCTTTTATCCCACTTGATGGCCAGCACTTAAGAGTTATAAAAACTTTATTTTCCTAGGTGGTCTAAACATATCTTTCACCCAGCTTCTAGTGGGTGCAGATAAAGGAGAAAAAAACATTCTATTATTGTTCCTCCTCCCCTCCCTCTCCCTTCTCTCTTTTATTGTACCAGAACTAGTGTTACATTTACTTGTATATGACATACTAAACGCCTAAATCTATAAATAACACTATTTGTCATGCATCATGTATCATTTAAAATGTCTCTTGTCTTCCTCTGTGTACCTCAGGCAACATTTTGAATGTCTGTCTGTCTTTTTCTGTTCATGTCATGCAACATTTTGCATATATGGTGTTTGCAGCACCCCTTAAAAGTTATATATATATATATATATATATATACATATATAACTTATTTATAAATGGAACTTTGTGTGTATCTGTTACCTATACACTCCGAAATGGCTGAACCGATTTTCTTGAGAATTTACACAGTTGTACTATAAGCGTCTGCGAGTGTTCTTAGCTAGGTTTTGTGTCGAGGTACTTCCGATAAATATCGAAAATTGATAATCGAAAAAATCGGGTTATAGAAGAAGTGGTCTGATTTTAATCAAATTTGATACACTCATAGACAAAGACATAAGGAATGATATTCAGAAGTTTCAAGGTTGCAGTTCTTACAATAGTGCAGAAAATTTGATATCGATACCAGGAAATAAAGATTTGACTTGCATCCATTCATTTTTCTTTCAGTTTATGGTTTCGCTTTAACTGGAAACAACTATTGCTTTTTAGTCTTTCGTGCTAACGTCCAAAGAGTCTGAGCTCCAGGACCATGGATTAGTTTTAAAGCTTTCATTACACCCAAGCAACGCCGGGCTATTTTACTAGTGTGTATATATATATATATATATATATATATAGGGGTTTGTAGCACCCTTTACAGTTTTTTTTTTTCTTTCTCCATGCAACATGTTCATATAATTATGGAGTTTGTAGCACCCTTTACAATTGCATGTTTATCTTATGACTTTGTTCTTTGTGGTTACCATTTTTCTCTCTACAATAGGAGGTTTTGCTGTTCCTTCAATAGGCATCGGCTTTACTTTTTTTCTGTTGCTGATTCCAGTTTAGTTTTTCTTCATCTTGGCTCAACCTGACTGAATCCAAATCACCACAGCACTCCTTTTTCGAGCCATTGCATACTTACCAAAACATCACTAACTGACCTTTTTCTTTGTCTCTTAAATCTCAATATTGCTGCTACTATTACAGCAATAATTTCCAAAGTACCTACCAATGCCAACCAGCTTATTAAGATCCCTTTATCTTCGTATAACATACTTTTTCTCAAAACATTTAGTTTTATTAAAGAATTACGAGGTCACTGGCAGAGAAGAGGGGAAACAAAATAATACTGCCTCAGAAACTGCAGCCTAGTGAGTGGCACTCAACTTTTGGAATAAAATAGGTGCCAAGATACTGTTTTCACAGTACACCCAAATCTTGCTGACTGCTGGTTTTCCTGTCACTTTTGACATGAGTCATTTGACAAAGACCTGGATCTGAACAAGTTGCAAAGAGACCTATATCTGGACATGCCAAGCTGTACTGCTACTAACAAGGAAAACCCATGTGTAACTAGTTTTGACAGACATGTCTGCACATGAATTTCTTTCTCTTTTGCATCTGTACTGAACATGGATTTGCCACAGATCAGATAAGTTTTTAAAATCAGCTCAAGTGGCTTAGAACTCTAAAAGACAAAGTAGTTAAAGTATTGAAAGTACAAATTTTCTCCACATATTTTTTCTTTCTTTTCAGTCTCAAAATGCCTTTCACATCACTCATGTCCTGATTCCAAAACAAACAGGAACTGCTGACACTTGCACAACAGCACAAGAAGAAGATTTATTTGAATATCAAGATAACCACAGCCTAATTACTCTTGGATGGATCCACGTAAGCAATGGGATTTCAATTAAAGACCTAGCAAGATTAATCTTATAGATTCTTAAAAGCAGTATTTCTCTACAGAAAAGGCATCTTTTAAATATTTTTATTTATTTATGTTAAAATTCTAGCAATTTTAACCTTTTGTTAGTCACCATGGATTTCTAAAAATGGATAGTCCCTCTGCTCTCCATGACAAGTAAGCTACAATTGCACCACACCATGGGCTACACACCCTTACTGAGTAAGGAGAGTAATGGGAGGGAGCAAAAGAAACAAGGTACCAACTAAAAATTATAAATACTTTAAAAACTTTTAGGTAACACGACATTCTATATGACTAATGCAAGGTTAACAGAGATTGGTACTTGACAAGAAAAAAGTCCTTATTTAATAATATATAAACTTAGTCATATTTCTTAAAATCTGAAAAATTCTTATAAATACTTTGCTTGTCTTAAAAGAAATTAATTTGAAAAAAAAGATTTTCTAATCTAAATAATTTCTTTTACTGAAGATTGTTTAAATCATCTTTTTTAGACACACCCTAGTCAAACAGCTTTCTTGTCCAGTGTTGATTTGCATACACATTGTTCATATCAAATCATGATGCCTGAAGCCATTGCAATTGTCTGTTCCCCAAAATACAATGAGTAAGTAATATCAGCTCTATTTTTCATTTTTCTCATCAGTGCTATTGCTGAAATATTTAATGTTAAACTGAAAGTATATCTGTATTGATGTGTATTTCCCAGAACAACTCAACATTTGTCAACGCACTGTACAAATTTCTGAAATTGGCATTGCAGAAAGATGGCTTACTTTTGACTGGAAAGTTAACATAAAAAAAAAGCCATGATATTATTACCTCCAAAATCCATGAGATTTTTCACTTTAAATATTTTTAAAGTCACATTTTATAATTTCAAACATACGCACCGTAGTGGGGACGCTAGAGGGTGTCTTATGTGGATCACTAGGGGGTTTCGGGTCTCTCAACATCATACCCCTCTCACCACGCCGACCTGACCAGAGATAATCAGTCTCTGGTCCACCCTCAATGAGGGCTTTCAGACACTTGGAAAAAAAAAATTTATAAAGTTTGGGCCCCGTACGAAGTCTTACAAATGCTTTCGATTGGCGACAGTCAGAGCCAATTTACATAAAGAGGCAAAGCGTACATGAACTCGTCCTAAATTTACTGTTATTATTATTATTATTTTTTTTTTTTTTTTTTTTTGGTTAATTCGAATCTTACAGGAAAGGGAGGAGGGGAAATCGTATAGATAAAGATATCAATCTTGAAGTTCTGAAATTTCCAAGTAAGAATTTTGTAGCTTGCACATCCATTCTGGTTGCTTTTTCTTCTTAGAGTAATTTACAGCTTGAAGAGTAGTTGATTTATTGACTTGTTTTTTTTGGGGTTTTTTTTTGCAGCTTATCAACCTCTTTAGGAATATTTAAAACCAAAACATATTTTTGGTTTGTAAGAACTTTTTTAGAGATAAGTTTTTTTCTGATAAAATTTCTAACATTTAACCCATAGCTGGAAAGAGAAAAGATGAATTGCTACCTTTCTCAAGGGTATTTGCATGTAAGTGAATATAACAAGCTTTCCTCCACGAAAAGTCCCCCGGACATCCTAGTGTTCTGTGAGACTAACCTCAACCCATCAATTCCCTCCTCTGACTTCTCCATCCCTGGTTATCTACCCCTCTCTTAAGGAAGGATTCAACTGTCCATATGCATGGGCTGGGGGGGTCTACGTTAGTGAACATCTCCCCATAGATAGGGTGACTTCACTCGAATCTACTGACCGCCAATATGTATGTCTTCGTCTGTCTCTCCTCAGTTCGGTTAGTTACCTATTCTTTCTTTACCGTCCTCCCTCCTCTCCTGACTGCTCCTTTCTAGATAGCATTGCTGACAACATAGATAAGGATATTTCCTACCACCCATTCGCCCACATATTTGTATTCGGAGATCTTAACGCCCATCACTCTGAGTGGCTTAAAGACTCTATTACTGATCCAGTGGGCATCCACGCCATGAACTTTGCTATTTCCCAATCCCTTATGCAAGTGGTAGACTTCCCCACTCGCTTTCCAAGCACTCCCTTTGGACACTTCTCGCTAATAGATATATGTTTTACCTCTGCACCTGACGCCTGTCAAGTCTTGCAGCTTTGCCCTCTCGGCAACTCTGATCATGCTGTTGTCTTTCTCAACATCTCTTTCCACTCTCTCACTCCCCCCAGGAGCCTCCTACCTATAGGACCTCCTACTACTACCAAAAAGCTGACTGGGACGCCTTTCTCGATTTCTTCTGCGACGTCCCTTGGAGAAAAGTGTTCGATCTCCCAGTTGATGACTGTGCCTCTGAGGTTTCATCATGGGTGAAAGCTGGCATTGATACCTTCATACCTACCAGGAAGTATTGTCTAAAACCTTATGCCTCTCCGTGGTTCTCTCCTGCCTGTTCAGCTTCCATTGCCCACAGGAACCATTACTTCCGACTTTTCTGGAGGCAGTCATCTGATCACAATAGGTGCCTATTCATGTCTGCTCGTAATGAGTGCAAGAGAATCCTGAATGACGCCAAACGGTTGTTTGCTGAGAGAATGCGACAGCGCATAGCTGACCGCAAGTTCAGTTCCAAGGACTATTGGCGGTTATGCAAACAGGTGCTGAACAATAGCAAATCCTCAATACCTCCTTTAATCTATGAATTTGAGGTTCTCATGTCATCTGCGGACAAAGCTGAGTGCTTTGCTTGCAGATTCTCATCCAACTTCACATTTGACTCATCTGGAGTACACTCACCCGACTTCCCTATTAGAACTGAGGCCAAACTGCATGACGTATATATTACCCTGACAATAGTATCCAGAGTAATTTCAAAACTTGACCCCCATAAGGCAAGCAGTGGTGATGGAATCCCGGTGATAGTCCTTAAGAGGTGTGCTCCTGAACTCTCCCCTGTTCTCTCTAAACTGTATAACTACTGCCTTTCTGCTTCCTGTTTTCCTGCATACTGGAAGTTCTCTTCAGTCGTTCCTGTATTTAAGAACTGTGGTGAACCCTCGGACCCATCCAACTATCACCCTATCAGTCTTCTACCAATTTTCAGGAAAGTGTTCAAGGCCATAATTAATGCTGAAATAGTTCAACACCTTACTGCCCACAAACTCTTCTCTGATAGACAGTATGGCATCTGCATTGCCAGGTCCACGGCCGACATGCTAACAACTGTTACGGAGTACATGCTCTAGACCCTTGATGAGTCAGGTGAGGCTTGTGCTATTGCTCTGGACATCACCAAGGCTTTTGACAGGGTATGGCACTCTGGCTTTCTATGCAAGCTACGGGGGTTACGGTATTACCGGATGCTTGCTTGATCTAATCCAATCTTTTTTAAATAACTGCAAAATGAAGGTCGTTTTGAATGGGCATGCCTCTTCATCCTACAGCACAAATGCTGGTGTCCCACAGGGCTCTGTCCTGGGCCCGACGCTCTTCCTTATTTTCATCAACAACCTCCCAGATGAGATCAAGTGCCAAGTAGGCATCTACGCAGATGACACCACAATTTACTCCCGCATCAGTAAGAAACCCATCTTGGCAGACAAACATAATCTTGTTTCTGACCTTGAACGGGATCTACACTCTGTGGTAAATTGGGGCAAGAAGTGGCTTGTCAATTTCAATGCGTCTAAGACCAAGCTGTTGTCTGTCAATCATCACAGGCAACCTCTCCTGCCTCCCATAAGCATGGACCAAGCGATTCTCCCTGAGAGCAATACACTGCACCTCCTTGGCCTTACCCTCTCTTCTGATCTCAAATGGAACCACTACATCGGGTCCATAGCTAAATCCACTGCTAAGAAGCTTGGGTCACTGTGTCAGGCCAGTATGTTTTTTCCGCCTGAATCCATCCTGCATATATACAAGTCAACCATTTGTCCATGCATGGAGTACTGCTGCCATATATGGTCAGGCGCCCCTGCTGTTCACCTCAGTGTTCTGGACAGGCTTCAAAGGAGAATCAGTAATGTGATAGGTACTGACTTGGCGGCTCGACTACAGCCACTTCCCCACCGACGAAATGTGGCCTTCCTTGGTCCCACCCATTCACAGTTAGGTTAGCCAAATGCAGACAACAATTCTACTCCTGCAGTTTCTTCTCTCGCACTTCCCGCCTGTGGAACTCACTTCCATATTCTTGCTTTCCTGATGACTACAACCTCCAGGAATTTAAATACAATGTCAATACTCATCTATTAACCACTTGACTCTAGTTCTTTCCCCACCCCGTATATCCTTTCCTTTCTCTCCACCTTTGAAACTGTCATCACACCTGCATTCTCATCTTTCTATTGCTCCTTCCTAACTGGTTCGTCTTCCTCTTCACTCTCTTCTAATTAATCTTTTTACACTTATGTAGCCCCCTGCATATCGGTGGCATTACCACCTTGCTCGGGGTGAAATGATTTAAAAAAAAAAAAAAAACCCTGACTGAAATTGGAACCCTGCTCCCCAATTTCTTATTCCGTTACACCACTCGCACATCCATGCATACAGCATCTAGTATTCCCAAGTAGTCACCCATCTAGGTACAGACCAGGCTCAACATTGCTTAATTTTGGTGATTGGATGAGAACTGTTGTTTCAACATGATATACCTGTAAGCCTAAAGAGTAGTTAAAGCTAACCTCTTGATATTTGGGTATACATTTTTCTTAAACCTAGTTCTCCTTTGGTTCAGTTTAAAAGGGGCTTGATTCTTCTGTTTTTGCCAGTCATTTTATCACCACTGAGCAGACCCTAAACCTACACCAATTCTGGTTAGTGATCATACCTTCAAAGTGGCTGTTTACCTCAAACACCTATTGGAGTGAAAGCACGCTCCAGACCTCAAGTAGAGTCATGCTGTTTCAAAAAAAATGCTGGGAGAATAGTCGGTTCATTGTATCATTTCAGAAAATGTCTAACTCCTGCTGCCATGCTATGTCTTGTACAAGAGTTAGATCAGACTATTCTGCACTTGTGTGGCCTTGTGGGTGATGAATTATACTGCAACTTTTATCTCACTACCATATCACTATTACCATGGCAGATGTTCGGATGAGTTAAATCCTTTAGTTTCACCAAATGGTTTTAGTTTTTCAAAAACCAAAACTCAGTGTGTTCATTTCTGTTCTTTAAGAAAAATGCATAATGACCTAGTCCTCAAACTAGAGGGAAATATAATACCAGTTGTCAACCAATACAAATTTCTTAGGGTAATATTCGACAAGAAATTAACTTTCATACCCCACATAATAAATTATTTAAAAAGCTAAAGCAACAAAATCCTCCAACTCCTTTGAGTAGTTGCTCACACAAAATGGGGAGTCGACCAACAAACCCTTCATAAAATATGTAAATATCTTATCCAATTTCAATTAGACTGCCAGATTCATCTATAGATCGTGCCAGCAAGTCATAGCTAAAAAAAATTAGACCTGATTCACAATGAAAACTTAAGACAAATTTTAGGAGCTTTCAGAACATCTTCTATAGATATCCTATTTCTAGAGGCAAATAAAACTCCACCACAAATCCGAACTGAAAAACTAGCTCTACAGTACTGTATAAAAATCAAATCCACTCCATCCAACCCAGCTTACGAAAGTATCTTCAACCCAAAATATAAAGAACTATTTGAAAGTAAAGAAAAAACAATAAAACTATTTGGACTAAGAATGGAATCTATACTTAAAGAAATTGAAATCCCTATTACAAACGTACATAACTATATCATCCCAAAGATCCTACCATGGACAATCAAAAAAACCAAATGTCAACCTCAGTTTAAAAGAATTTCTCAAAGCAGAAACTCACCCAAACATCTATCAAGGTGAAATTCAAAACATCCTCATACAATATCCCAAATATCACTTTATATATACTAATGGATCTAAAGACAACAATATAGACTGAACTCTCGCCCGGTTCACACTCCACCCACGTCTATTGAACAGGTGTAGATGCTCATCCCTTGTTCCCTGTTTAGGACGTGGTTTCCGGCTTTCTCTTTTCCAATCTATTCACTCTTACGTAACCCCCTGCACACCAGTGGCCATACCGCCTTGCTCGGGGTGATATGATTTAAAAAAAAAAAAAAGTTCAAACCCACTATACCCCACGTTTACATTGACAAATCATCCCTATTCCCTTCATGGTCTTTTGAAAAAAATCGAATTCTATTTTGATAGCTTCGCAATAATTGTTATTTTGTGGAACAAATTTTTGAAGTAATGCTTCTCTGACAGCTACAAACTTGGTCAATTTAAGTACAGAGTCAACTGATAGCTATCTCACTTGTCCTTTCAACAATCTCACTCAGTCAGTAGCCCTATACCCTGAGTGGCTCTTGGGCCTTGTAATTGATGAACTAACAAATACAGATAAACAATTGGTTTCAAATCTATTACATTTTTAGTAACATACATTTCCATACAAGACATTAAATAGTAGTTACATGTTTAATGTAATCAATTTAAAAATCATTGTGTGTGTGTCTGTGATAAAATAATGAAAATATTTTTCTTTTCTCTGTTTCTTCTCAGCACCGGTATTTTCATGCTAACACCAGAACGAGGCCTTCCACTAATTTCATCCTGCAGAGAAGCAGGTTTTCATATGCACCCAAAAGATCCACCTTTGTTTGAGGTGAGTAGTCAACATATAGCTGTATTTAAAATCTAAATCCTGTTCATATATGTGATTAGTTACAAAAATTGCTCAGCGACCTCAACACTTCCTCATTGGGACTTAATCTTACCAAAGGGAACTGCTTCTGTAGAGGGGGCATAATCATAAATTTCCATAAGAAATGCAGTATTATCTTCTATATCTACTAGCAGGTGTTTTAAACTTGCTTAATGGACATGTTGCATATTTCAAAATTTTTAAAATCCCATTTTTTTTTTTTTTTTTAAATTTTTCATTCATTTCTAACCTGGTCATTTGTGATATTTACAAATCAGTGACTGTTTTATTGATGAGTTTTATAATTAAATTGTTTCTTTATTCAAATAGTCATTTTCTGTACCAAAACTGGTAACTAAGTATTTCAAACACAGTAAAAGAAAGTAAGCAATGTTGACATATTAGTATTAATCTGACATCTAAATTTTTTTTTCTGAAAGATCTTTTAAAGTTTTGTTTTTAAAAAAAACGAAAAAACATTACTCCATTTTTTTTCTTTTTTTTTTTTTTTTTATCCTTATTGACTTTATTTAAATCATAAATATTATTTAAAAAAAAATGAAAATAAAATTCTTTTTGCGTATAGCAAAGATTTGAATAGAAACATTGAATTTTCCGCATTGAAACATTTGGGTTTAATATTTTTCCTTTTATTGATGATAATTAAAATAATAATTAAGAACAAAATACATATGAAAATACTTGGAATATTGTTTCAAATTAATTTTAATAAACCAATATGTTTATGTTCCAATGTAATCTAGATTGATTTGCTTTGCCTGATTTGAAACTTTTTTGAGATGTTTGATTTTGAAATGTTTTAAAGCAGAAGTGGGTGAAATGGATCTGAAAGATTTTAATTTACAATGTACATCAAAGGCAAAAGTGAACCCTGAAATTGTGTCCGTCTTTATGCTAGTAGAAATTCAATTTGCAGTGCAAATATGTTGCTAAACAGTTACTTTGTGTCTATGAATTTTGAGGAATAATTTTTTTAGAATAAACAATGAATAACATGAATGATCAATGTTACTGTTGTGTTTTTTCTCCTCCCCATGAAATATTGAGACTTAGTCTACAATAATTTTTTTTCCATAATCAGAACTATCTAGAAAAATATAACGTTATATTAGCTTCCCAAAATGTTGAAGAAAAATGATAGGTCACATACCTATTGAATTAATTCTGTGTAATATCAATACATTGACTAGCAGCTGCAGTAATAATTTACGATGGGTTAAAGTTCATAATATGAAATAAAGAATCAGTTTTTTAAGCTTTTTTTTTTGTTCCTCCTTTATAAAAATAGTATTATTTACAAATTTACTAACATACGAAAGTTACCTCCCTTAGTGTGGACTGGCATGACGGTTACCAGCAAGAAAAAAATTGAAATTGGACTAATATACCTCCTCAAAGTTTGAGGAAAGGCATACATCTATTTCTCCCAATCACAAAATATTTTGACAGTGTTACATTTTAATCATTGATGACGAATTTTATGGGAATCGGAAATTGGGCAAATCACTCCCCCATAATATATTATCTGCTCCAGTAATAGCATTCTAAAGCTGTTAATTCCATAGTCAAGTTAATTTTAGTATTCTCCATTTAAGGTTTTAAGGTTTTAGATTTTAAAGAAGTAGTCTCCCTTGATAGACTTGACTAATTTGTTAAATAATACGAGAGATTTTATTTGTTTGTTTTTTTATCTCTGAATCGTATTTGTCCTTTATCCCAGTAAGCAGCATTTCTGTTAAGTGCAATTAAAATCTTTAAATTATTTCGTTTGGCTTAATGGAATTTATTTATTTCATTTGTTGG
Source organism: Ascarosepion bandense (assembly GCA_037127315.1). Lineage (NCBI taxonomy): Eukaryota > Metazoa > Mollusca > Cephalopoda > Sepiida > Sepiidae > Ascarosepion > Ascarosepion bandense. The sequence goes on from JBBBDQ010001445.1 coordinate 1,585,974, forward strand.
CATTCCTTTTAAGTAAATCTTTTGCAAAAAAGGGAAGTTTAAAAAATTATCTTTAACTTTTTTTTTCAAATTCAAGGGCTACAGTTGACAATTTACATTCTTTCTTGTCTTGAACTTGTCTTGTTCTTCTATGTTTGGCTGATACTTATTATTGTGATTTCTTTTAATTATTTTTTATTTATTTACCTTTTCAGACCTGTGAACATGTACGGCTAATTGACAACCCTGGTGTTATTATTGCTGACTTAAGGACTAAATAAGATGAAAGTTTCATTATGCAAAAGCATAGGGAAAAAAAAAATATGAAAGAGTCAAATCTTTTAGTCAGAAATGCAAACTGGATTGGTTGGCAGGGTCTTGTCCTCCTCCAAGTGATTTCTGCTCCCACCCTCTTCTGCACTAATGAAAAAAAACAAATTGTTATATGCATTTTGTCTTACAATTGTTTTTGATAAATACAGCTGCTTCAAGAATGGACAATGGAACGCAGACGAAAATTGATTTAAACCGAAATAGATGGAGGGGGTTAGGAGTTATTTTTTATAAATCAGTCGAATCTCTTGATACCATTTTACCATCTGCTTCCTTTACAAACTTTGTAGCTGGAGAAAATGGGGCATATTTTTCAGTCTTTTAAAAAAAAAAAAAATACTTCTATTTCTCATTCACTAAAAATTTGTTTCTACCCTATCTTTATTTGTCTTCATTTCAAAGAATTATTTTATTATTTTTTTTTCTTTGATTTTTCAAGAAAAAGAACCATCAATACGACGCATATTCTCTTCTTATTTGCAGACATCACAGTCTTTTATTTCTTACTTATTGAGACCTTCCCTGATTTAAGCATATACGCACTTACATAAATGCACACAGCAACATGGTTTGGATTTGTTATTGTTATGTATAAAGAAATCCTCTCCAAAATTATGCATGAATTCATTGTCATAATGAAACGAGCTTGTATATTTGAAACTAGATAGCAATTTCTTTTTATCTCCATTTGATTTCAACATAATAACTCTTGGGACTATATCTGTCGTCAAATCTCTCTGACCTTTGCAAATCCCTAATTTGTCTTGGCTAGAATAGAAACTTATTTTTTTTTTTTTAATCATATCATCCCAAGCAAGGCAGTAACGCCACTGATGCGCAGGGGTCTACGTAAGAGTGAAAAGATTGGAAAAGAGAAAGCCGGAAACCACATGTTTCAATGTTTCAAATCACCTGTTCAATAGACGTTGGTGGAGTGTGAACTGGGTGATAGTTTAGTCTATCTACTCCAATTGAAAAAAAAAAGAAGGAAAGAGTGAAAAGATTGGAAAAGAGAAAGCCGGAAACCACATCCTAAACAGGGAACAAGGGATGAGCCTCTTCACATGTTCAATAGACAAGGGTGGAATCTCTATATTTTATTTTGCATTGGGAAGTTTGGGTAGTGCAAATGTGAATTAACCAGGAGAACAGGTAGATCTAAAGGGGCCTTTTTTTTTTTTTCTTTTTTTTTTTACACATCTATGCACACATTGACCTGTAATGACAATCACCTACATGCTATTCAAAGGTTTCTATACACGTCGACACGTATATTCTCTCTAAAATGTTTTAGATATATTCTCTGCATACATGATGGAATAAGTGAACACAAAGTGTTCTCATATATGATTGTCTGTCCATCTATTTTCTCTATAATGAATTTTTTAATGAAAATAAATAACAAAGATGTCTGCATATATGATCATGCTTTCGTGCAAATATGCATGACAAATATATGTGCCTACAATAATGTATAAACTATTTGTACCTGTGAAAGTTTTGTCTTCCTGAATTTTCTGGTTTGCAAGATCTTGAAATTGAAATAAGGCTGCTGCTTGTAGTTAACCATGACACACCAGTCACTCGGTCCAAGTCAATGCTCATCTAACCCTTTAGCAGATATATCAGTGACTCTGTCCCAATCAGTACTTGTCTGGTCTTTTTGGCTGACACATCAGGGACTCAGTCCCAGTTAGTGCTCATCTGCTCTTTTGTCTGACATATTAGAAACTCAGTCAGTACCCATATGACCTACTTGTAGATTTTTGGCATGATTTGAAGCTTAAAGCGCAAGACACGGTTAATCTTTCATTTTATCTCACTTCCTGGTAACATTCTTACTGAGCTTATCTGGTTTGCTCAGTCCTCTCAGCATGGAAACGCCTCTTAATTGTTGTTGTTCCCAGATCACCCTGACCCAAAGTGGTAGCACCTGTTAGGGTCCTGGCTATGGGCAAATAGTTAACCCCCACCAATCTGGGGTCAAAACACTATGAACAGTCTTTTATAGAAATATATGCATAAAAAAGACTTTTATAGAAAAATATACATTTTTGAAGGAAAAATATTACCAATGCATTTAAAAAAAAAAGTTCTTGCCTTAATGCATTTTTGAAGGAAAGTTATTACCAGCAATAATTTTTTAAATACAAAACTAGAAGACATCTTCAGTTTTCTAAAATAAAAAAAAATTTTTATTGAGCTCTCTCTTTAATAGATTTTTTTCATATTCTATAACACTTGGTAACCTCTTAACATCCTAGTAGCTTTATTTGAAGGAAAAAAAAAGCTTATTGCCGTAATACATTTTAAAGAAAAAAAACTCACCAGCAATAATTTTTTAAATACAAAACTAGAAGACATCTTCAGTTTTCTAAAATAAAATAAATAAAAAAATTTTTGTCATCAAAATCTGACTAAATCAAATCACTATAACCGAACATTAAAAAATGCCTTAAAACCCCACATTTTTGGCATTAAATAATATATGCCATTAAACAAAACTCACTCGGTCCTCTCTATAAAACTTACAATTATTAATCAGTCTACCACAATGGGAAACTCAGGAACATTGTTTTATTGCATTTCAGTGGGGCTCACTAACAATGAATTGAGTGAAATCTATGAAAGTTTTATTATCAGTCAGTTAAGTGCCATACATGATACACGCTTGGGCGATCATGTCTCGAAAGGGACATGACTGACTGGGCAGAAGATTATCCCACAGTAGGTTGCCATAGCTTTCTGTGGTAGACTGGTTGCTGACCAAGGCTATAGAACCCAATCTGTCCTGTTATTTAACCCATAACTGGAAGGAATAGACGGATTAATACCTTTCCCAAGGGTATTTGCGCGTAAGTGAATGCAAGGAATTCAACTGGAATTCGAACTCGGCTCTCCGATTTCTCCTTCCGAGCCAATATCCACTGCGCCACAACGCATATCCTTATTATTATCAGAAAGCCCAAAAGTTGTTTTTTTTAAGTTTTAACTTCTCTATGTAGACGTTAAATTGATTTTAAAATTTTAGTTCATCCTGATATTAAAGATATATATATATATTTTTTTAAATTACAACTATTCTACAACAGTAAACAGTGCAGACTTAAATGAAAGGATAACCTCACTCTAAAATTTGACCTCTTGTCCTTTAACCCTTAGTAAAACCTGGTTAGTGTCCAGATGCTCTGTAAAGATATGAGAACTTGACAACAAGAGAAAACCTAACCTAACCTAACCTAACCTTTTCAAAGTTATTACTTCCTTTTACAACTCACTTTTGCAGGGTCCTGGCTATGACGGCAAACTGCATCCAGCAGCAAGGCCTCTGATTGGGAGGTTGTGAGCAGCATGGAACCACCTCTAAATTGCTGTTGTTCTCAGGTCCACTTTGACGTAGAGTCGTAGCACCTGTTAGGGTCCCAGCTATGGGCAAATGGTTAACCCCGCAAACTGGGGTCAAAACACTGAAAGTATAAAAATACTTTTCTAGAAAAATATACATTTTTGAAGGAAAAATATTACCAACAATACATTTTTGAAAAAATTATTACTATAACACATTTTTGAAAGGAAAAAAATATTCTCAGCAAAACTTTTTAAATACAAAATTAGAAGACATTTTCAGTTTTCTAAAATAAGAGAATAAAAACAAAAACATTTTCATTAAAATCTGACTAAATCAACCATCTCACTATAACCGAACATTTAAGAAAAACCCTTAAGACCCCACCTTTTTGGCATTAAATAACCCACAGAGGTTGATATGCCGTTAAACAACACTCAAACTCACTTTTGCAGGTTGGTTTCTTTTTCTTTATTTCCATTAATACTGTTAATAGTAATAATATTAATTTTATCTTGGATGAAGCATTAGCAACTAATTATTATTATTATTAGGATTATTAATATTATCATTTTTTTTAAATTTATTTATGACCAAGGAGACATCTCAAAGTGCTGAAGAATTCCAGGAGCATGTTGATCATTTGCAAATAGTCTTTTCATCCGTCCTTTATTGGCTAATTTGGCAAGTTCTGACTACAGCTACTTGGTTTTTGTTCCTTATTTAAAATATGATTAAGGAAGTTTAATTAAGCAGGCTTGCAGCAAAATTTTTCTGGGAGACTGGGAAATTTGTCTGTTAAATTTTTGTTTAGTCTTATGTAGGCTTACTAAGGTACATAGCTAGTTGTAATTTTGTGTAGGGCTAGCCTTGAATAATAAAAAAAAAATAAATGTGTGTGTGTGTCTGTCTGCAGTTATATTTAAATTATCTCAAGCAGAGACAGTAAATATTTGCACCCGAAGTGCTAAAAGGTGAGTTACAAAGTATTTATTTTGTGGAAAAAAAAAATTCTGAAGATTTATAATTTTATAATTCTGTAAATTTTTGGTAAAATCTGCAAGTCTACAGTTCTAAGTAACTGGAGAAAGGCAATCCATAAAATATTCTATGTACCAAGTCCTTTCAGAATGTTACATGTTGCTTTCCCCTGTCTCTTTTTTCCCCTCTACCTGACCTGTGAGTATTAGATTCTCCAAGCCCTCCTTCCTCATTATATATCTCAGGAACTTCAGATGTCTTTTCCTGATTTTAAGTATTAATTTCCATTCTCTCCAAAACCTCATCATTGCTCACATGCTTGGTCTGTGGTATCTGCAACATTCTTCTGTAGAACCACGTTTTGGTTGCTTCACATCTCTTCTCCATTATAGACTATGCAGAAACATTCAACAAAGTATGCCACAAAGATTTGATAGAAATGCTCAGCAATCTAGACATATTTGGGAAAGATATTAGAGTAATCAAGAACCTCTATTGGCAGCAAACTAACCTGCATATGGACAGGAAACGAATTCAGCAGATACACAAAGATTGAAAGGGGTGTAAGACAAGGGCATCCTTTTACTGGATATATTCAACTTGTATGGCAAGAGAATTCTGAGAGCACTAGAAGTCATGCCAAGTTTCATCATTGGCGGCCACAATCTGAACAATATAAAATACGCAGATGATACAGTTCTGATAGATGCAGAAAAGAAAACTAAAGTCCTCCTACAGAAGGTAGCTGAAGAAAGCGGAAAGAAAGGACCATAAATAAAGTACAAGAAACCTGAATGCATGATTAACAGTAAAAAGGAGCCCAAAATGCCAAATACAGGTTGAGGATACTCAAATCGAGCAGATACAGAAATGTTTATATATCTGGGAAGTGTTCTAAAAGAAGACGGAAAGTGAGACACTTAAATCTGAAGGCAAACTGGCATGACCATGACCAAGGATGCATTCCAGAAGCTGAGTAAAGTATTAAGAGACAGGAAAATTTCACTAGAAACAAAAATGAGAGTACTTACTGGATTACTATGTGATGTCTGTTCTTCAATATGGCAGTGAATTCTGGACAATCTCATAAAATATTAAGGTGTTTTAAAACGTCTCTTATCTGCAAGGATTGTGGGGAAAATTGGTTATTCAAAAGCTGGGAAGAAGGATGGCAATCTTCCTTGAGTTGATGTTTTGTATATAAAATCATCTGGATGTAGGGTTGTAGCCGTAGGGAGATGGTTGATGTTTCTTTGATTTGGCCTCATGTCTTAACTGAACTCCTAACATCTTACAGGATTTATGCAGAATTATCATCATCAGAAGGTTGGTTGTCGGCAGGTTGGAATGTGTGGATTAGTGTAGAAGAGTGGAATAATAAAATATACATTTTGAATGTTAAAATAGAAATTAATTAAAGAAATGATTAACATAAGTTGTAGAAATTAATGTTCAATTAGAAACCTTATTAAAAGGTTAAGGGTAGAGTTCATACAAAATGTTCTAGTAGTAATTGTTGAAATAGATAAAAAGAAAAAGGACAATGTCCAGTTGACCTGAAGCTTCTCACGTTACATTTTTTGGGTGTCTCTTGCTGCTCCCATCTCTGTCTCTTGACTGGCGCCAAGGTCATTTATATAGTTCTTTTGAATTTCACGCTGGATTGCCAAGTCCATCCAAGTCTTACATGTCGCTCCCATTGGTCAAAAATTATTTTAACACTTGTGAAATCTGGTTTCAAATTTTTTTTTTTTTTTTTTTTCTTAAGCACATGGTCAATCCTTTTTCTGTTTGGGAAAACCAGGATTTCACATGTCATTGTGAATTTTTGTAAAAGTGAAGAACATTGATTTTAATTAATTTTTTACCTCCAACTCTACACCTGGGTTTTGAGTACAACAATACTTGACCTTTTTCATGAGATCGGATTGTCAATGGATTTCTGATCAACCAACCATCAGTTGGTCAAAGGATGATGCTTTGCTTTGCAAGAATTTCTATCAGCTTTACTTGACATCTGTCAAACACATACATCTTTCCAACATGATTTTTAATGATAATATCAAGTCGATTGGACTGAATTTCTCTTTCTATTTGTACACTGAAATTCCAAATGGCTGTGGCAGTTGCATTTTACACAAGGTTATAAAAGCTTATCTTCTCATCAGTTCATCCATATGGTTGGCCAATGTACAAATTATCACTTGGCGTATGTACTGGGCTTCTCTGTCATACTATTGTAAAATATTTTCTTGATGACACTTAACTGCATCCAGAGATTATGTGCTCATTTGTTTCAGGGTGTTGGCTGTACACAATATAATTATCAATTTTTAGAGCATGGTACTGGTAATTGCTATTTAGAACACACTGGTCTTGAACATTAATAGTTCATGGATTAAGTTCAGAGCTTGCCAGATACTGATAGGTAAGAGTTTGATCCATATCAAGATCACTGTCTCTGTTGGGATATTTGCCATGTAAGGTTTTCATACCCATTTTTTTTTTGTTTTTTTTAAAGAGTATATTAGATGCCAATTTGTTTACATTTTTGTCTTGCTATTTCTGTTGCGGACATTTTCTTCATTGAACCCCATCTCATTTACTTTTATTTCTTGAAGATATTTTTTGGTCCCTTTGTCTTTTAAAAGTAGTTTTAACATCCAGTTGTTGAATGTGTAAAAAAAAGAAAAAAAAAAAAGAAAAAAAAAGTCCCATTGTGGCAATCTTTATTGAATTTTGGATTTGAATCAATCCACAACTTTCTTCTTTTCTGGGGAGATACAATCATTCAGTGTCTGCTTTTTAGATGAATCATTATTATGAAAAAATAGTTCTTTTCCTACCAAACCAACTCCAAATCCTTGTGCCAAACACAAAAAAAATTAGTATAAACAGGAAGACATAAAAATAGGCACAAAATTATAAAGCAACAACTGCTGTGTGAAATTCTAAAGAAAAAACATTTAATACATAAATGCAAAAAGGGTAACAATACAAAAATTTCTTTTTGTGCACCTATTATGGTAGGATAACAAATTTGTCATTACAAAACATGGATTATCATCAGATATAAAGGGGGGAAAAAGTATTACAGTTGTTTAGAAAAGCCATACAGATTCAATTGTGAAAAAGATTACACCTTTAAAAATGAAAAAAAGGGGGGAACTTGAAGCAAAATATAGCACAAGGCAGAAAATACAACACCCCCCACCTCAGTTTTCAACTGAATACTCAAGGATGTCTCAGCTAGCACGAAGAGGTTAGACGAATTCTTTTGGTTACCTAGGGGACATTTCATAGTACTTGAAAGTTGCTGGAAAGTTAATCTTGAATATTCATTTTCAATTCTGAAAGGAATGTTCAGTCGTTGGGGTAGAATCTGTCTTGAATCGGTCAGCTTTTTCTTTTCCCATGTTGATTTATAACCCTTTTAACAGGTCTTTTTCTCCATCCTTGTAGTGTGAGCACCAATGCTTCCTCTTCAATTGTTAATTGATTTATTTTGATCTGCTAATATCAGTTCCTTTTATTGAACAAAGAAATATCACAGCAGCTCCATTCTGGATTTCACAAAGACTTGAAATGGCTGTTTCTCATTGACTTAAATATGAAACGTTTTTCCATCAAATCAAAAAACAAATCTGCAATGATTCGCATATGTTGGCGGGTTTCAACCACCGAGCTGAAAAGACCATAAGAAAATGCAACAATCTTGACACAATTTTGGCAGTTTTTAGCTGCTATAACTGCAACTGTCTGGTGCAAAAATACAAAAAAAAGGACTCTGTGATATGCCTGCATCTTGAAAACATCATTGTCATTCCCTCGTGGTTAGTGCCCGTGACTCACATCCATAGCTGATGACGAGGAAAGCAGTGTTTTGTTGTAATTTCAACTTCAGGCTGACGTGTATATTCTAGACTAGCAGTATAGCTCAGTGTTGCTCAGGTGTAATGAAAGCTTTAAAACTAATCCATGGTCCTGGAGCTCAGGCTTTTTGGACGTTGACACAAAAGACTAAAAAGCAATAATTGTTTCCAGTTAAAGCGAAACCATAGACTGAAAGAAAAATGAATGGATGTAAGTCAAATTTTGATTTCCTGGTATCGATATCAAATTTTCTGCACTATTGTAAGAACTGCAACCTTGAAACTTCTGAATATTGTTTCTTATGTCTTTGTCTATGAGTGTATCAAATTTGATTAAAATTGGACCACTCCTTCTATAACCCGATTTTTTTCGATTATCAATTTTCAATATTTATCAGGGGTACCTCGACACAAAACCTAGCTAAGAACACTCGCAGATGCTTATAGTACAACTGTAAATTTTCAAGAAAATTGGTTCATCTGTTTCGGAGTCTATAAGTAACGGACACACACAGATAAAGTTCCATTTATAAATAAGTTTAGATCTTTCCCATTTTTGTCATAGCACTTATTACTATTGTCAGCCTTCTCTTAATCTTCCACATAGAGCTGCCTTGGGTTTTGATGGTGGAGCTCAGATACACAAAATCATCCACCTCTATCCTATCACTATGTAGCAGGAATTCAGAAAATATTGTACTGAAATCCCAGGGGTACATCATCCATGATAGCATCAACAAGCATTTTTGCCTTGTTTATCTGCAACCTCATTCTTAATATAATCCTACCAATTTTATGTGATTAAGGTCAAGTCTGTTGTGAGGTCATGCCATTGTAATGAACTTGTTCTTAAGTTATTCTTACACTTTGCATTGTGCCATGAGATGCCATTATAAATGACATGCATCTCGAGTTTATCTTTCCAGGCATTTTATCAATCAATCAATATCAGATGTAAAAACGTTTATTACTTACCATTTTGAAGATGAGATTTTGATCTGGAAATATTAATTTATAATAAATAGGTAATACCCACCAACTTCTTTACTTTTCTTTATTTTACTAAACGCATTGTGACAGCCGTCAAGACCTAGCTATACACATTTATTTATTTTTTCTTGTTCTGCTGGCTTTTTACAAAAAAATTAACATTTTTTTCACTCTCCCATGTCTTGTTCTCTTTTTGGTATTGCTCTGTTATTTGTATATACTTTTTTTTTTCTCTCTCTCCAATAACCCATACGGTAGAGGGACTGAGGCTGTTTTCTGAGAGTTGTTATCCTCATGCACCCTCTGTTTCACATTTGTTGGAGCAGTTGTCATGTACCCTGGGTAGTTGTTATATTGTAGGATACTGCTTATACTGCCCATTTCTTGTTCATATCTGTCTAAGTTACCACTTTTTTGCTCAATGTTGCAATCAATGTATGATCCCCCCCGCTTTTTTTTTTCTTTTTATATATATATATATATATATATATATATATTGTATGGGTGGTGGGAGTTGAAGTTGAGGTACTATTCGGTGAATGTTGGCTTGCGATATAATGATGTCTTGAACCCATTCTCTGTTTGAGATATTTGTACATCCAGCAATACTACTTTGTTGTTGCTCTCTTTTTCCCATTGTGAACTGTATTGATTATCTTATTGAGTTCACCTGGTCCACTGGTGTCTGGTCTTCTTCCCGATGTGGAGGGGAGGGAAGGTGTCATTGACATATCTTTGCTCTAGAGTTAGATTTAGTGTTGTAGATTCTAATTCCATCTCTTCAAAGTATTCCGTGTATATGTTAGCCAATGATGGAGATAATGTCGAGCATATTGCTACGCCTTCATCTTGCCGATATATGTCTGCTTCCATTCCAAAGTGTGTTGTTTATGTACAGAAAGTCAGCCTCTCCATCAGGTTATCGAGTAGTATACTGGTATGTTTTCCTAGGGATGAGTCCGAGGCCAGTCTGTCCCTGATGACTGATAATGCCTTCACTGTGGGTCAGTCAGTCAGTTAAGTGCCATACGTGATACACACTTGGGCGATCATGTCTCTTTCGAGACATGACTGACTGGGCAGAAGGTTATCCTGCAGTAGGTTGCCATTGCTTTCTGCGGTAGACTAGTTCAAGGCTATAGAACCCAATCTGTCCTGTTATTTAACCCATAACTGGAAGGAATAGATGGATTAATACCTTTTCCAAGGATATCTGCGCATAAGTGAATGCAATGAATTCGGCTGGAATTCGAACTTGGCCCCCCGATTTCTTGTTCCGAGTCGATATCCAAGGCTCCACAATGCACATCCTTCAACTGTCACTGTGGGTACTTTGGTGAAAAGATTCACTACATCCAGGCTCACCATTTGGTTGCATTATATAGGAGCAACTTTGATTAGATCCATGAAATGAGCAAAGTTTTGGTCATATGTTGATGACTTTCCTGTAAGTGGGTCAACTATATCCACAATGAAGTGACTCAGAGGGTGGCACACACAGCCGTGACTGCTAACAATTTGCCTGAGAAGAATACCATTTTGTGAATCTTGAGTAGACTATACATGTGAGGTAAGCACCCTGTAGCAATGAGACAATTGCTTGTAGGTCTTAGGCTGGAAGTGATCTTTGTCCTTGATTAGGATCTGTGACAGCTGTCATCCCGTTTTCAACATAGGGTCTTTCTTTACTTTGCTATGGCTACCACTTCTAATGAGGTTTTCCAGTTTGTTTTGGTGTATTCTGTTTCGTCCCTCACTACAGTCGTATTACGTTTGTCAGTTGATAGTATGATGGTGTTTTCATTCCTCTGTTGGGGTTTGATTGCCTGCCCCTCTTTTGTGATGATTGGTTTTCACGGATGTCTGTCTCACTTTCTATCATAACTCATCTAAGGCTATTTCCTGGATTCGAACAATGATAACTGAGTATGGTATTTACTTGATGGTCATTGCAATGTTGAGACCATTGTTCATCACTGACACTTCAGAGGCACTCAGCTGATGGTGACTGATCTTGACAACTACATTCACATTAGTGGTGATGTACAAAAGAGAAGGTACTTATTTTATTTTAGTACTGTCCTGTAATTGTTCCTCAAAGTCTAATTAGCCTCTTCTTTTTCTTATTTTATACTGCCCGATTATTGGTCTTTAAAATGTAGTTAATATCTCTTTTTGTCTTTATTTTACTACGGCCCTGTTATTGTTCCTTCAAAGTCTAGTTAATGTCTTTTTTTTTTTGTCCTTTTTACTATTGCCCTGTTGTTGTCCAAAGTCTCGTAAATGTCTCTACTGTCCTGTTATTATTCTCCAAAGTGTACTTAAATTCTCCTCTTGTCCTTATTTTAGTCCTGCCCTGTTATTGTTCTAGTTAATGCCTCTTCTTTTCTTTATTTTAATATTGTCCCATTATTCGTCCACTAAGTCTAATCAATGTCTCTTGTTTTTACTTTAGTATTGCCCTGTCATTGTTGCCCAAAATCTAGTTAATGTCTCTTCTTGTCTTTATTTTATCACTGCTCTGTAATTGTTCTGCAAAGTCTAGGTAATGTCTTTTTGTTTTAGCATTTTAGTTGTGTTATTTTCCCCCTAAGTCTTGTGTATGTATCTACTTGTTCTCATTTTAGTGTTGCTCAGTTATTATTCCACAGAGTGTAATTAATGTTTTTCTGGATTTTATTTTCGTATTACCTAGTTATTGCTCTTTAGGTGCATGTCTGTTTGCTCTTTCCACTTGCACTAATTTCAAGCAGGCAGGATATTTGTATACAGATATTCACTCCATGTCAATATTTCAATTATCATGTGGCTGAGCATGATCAACAAAGAATCTGTAATGTGATCGATCCCGACTTGACGGCTCGGATACAGTCATTTTCTCACTGGCCCAATGTGGTTTCCTTGTGTCTCTTCTACAAATATTTTCATGGTTTCTGCTCTGATGAACTTAGCTCCCTGGAGCCCCCTATATATGAATGTACCTTAGCCACAAGATTAGCAACTAGTTCCCACTCTTTTACTGTGATTCTACTCCATCAGCTTCTTTTTTTGCACTTCCCACCTGTGTAATTCCCTTCCATTTACTTGCTTCCCCAACAGCTACAATCTCCAAGAATTTAAATTTAAAGTCAATAGTCATCTCCTATCTCACTAATCTGCATCTTCTCTCTCATGCTCCTTTCTTCATCCACTCTACTCTCATCAGTATTCTCATCCTTCTCTTACCCACTTCCTGAGACCCCCTATAACCTGTCACTCTTTCTGATAACTTTCCTCCTATGTAACCCCCTGCAAAACAATGGCAGTAAAATGCCTTGCTTGGGGCAATATGATTATTAAAAAAAAATGTGGACAGTTTCCACAACGCTTAAGTTAATGAAAATGTAAACAAATGTTTCATTTTGACTGGAAACAACTATTGATTTTTAGTCTTTCGTGCCAACGTCCAAAGAGTCTGAGCTCCAGGACCATGGATTAGTTTTAAAGCTTTCATTACACCCGAGCATTGCCAGGCTATACTGCTAGTGTTGTATAATTGTTGTGGAGTTATTTTCACATTGGAGGCCAGTATTTGTGCTAAAGTCGGTCCTAATAGGTTTGATGTACAAAACTTTAGGAACTTGATATAATATGTATTATGCAGTGTAATCTTGCCAGGTCGCTGACTACTTTCGTATTTGACTGTCTACTACTATCGTCCAACATCGACTGACCCCTGTTCCTCTTACTACTCCTACTTAAATTAGGTGGGAGAGTCTATTCACTATAGAATAGGTATGTTTCACCATGACAATAATTGTTATTCAGTTGTGGGAATTAGTTGTTTATAATTCTTAAATGAACTTGTAAATGCACATTTCCATCTCTGGCAGCTGTAATGTGTCCATAAGTTTTGTTAAAAAGTGCCTAGAAATTGTTGATAAGAATGCAAACAGCAAGAATAACGCATGAAAAAAAATTTGGCACTTACTTTGTCCGTTCTACCGCACCTGTCACATTCACCTGATCTTGCATTAACTGATTACTGCTTTTTTTTTTTTTTTTTTTATATTTGATACAAAATGCTTTGATAGGGAAAATTTTCTATGCAGAAAACCAGATTCAAGAGTTTGGCAAAATCTTTTTCACATCAAAACAAAGTTTTCTCAAAAAGTATCTAAGAACTGCTTGAAAAGTGGCAAGATGTCTTTCCAAATAATGGTAAATATAAAAAAAATAAATAAATAAAATATACTTTTTTTTTCTTTAAGAATTGTTAAACAAAAATTATATTCAACTCAACTTGATAGAACTCTCACTGTCCACCAAATTTTCCATTTGTTAAAAAGGCAACTACAACTTCAGAAAATTGGCATTTACTGGAATGTTTGTTTGCTTTTTTTTATGTCAAATAACCTCATGAAGAATTAAAAGATTCTGGAGATTAACATATTTCTTTGATAATGTCAAAATATAGTTTAAAAAAAATAAAGAAAAACTAACATTCCAAAATTTGTTCACTCATTCTTTTTGTTATTGATGATGTTATTAAGGATTTCAGCCCCCCCCCCTCCCATTCTTGCCATTCTACAGATTTCTTCAGGTGTACAATCTATAAAAAAAAAAAAAGAAAAGAGGGTTGGAGAGTTTTTGCTACAGAACTAGATGCAGAACATGGTATCATCTGTCTCTTGCATTTTTACTGGAATGGATTGAATTAGTTTAATTGCTACCAAATTGTTTTTACCATCTATGTTCTTTAAAGAAATGTCAACATCAACAAAGAACGAAGACACACTTGCGTTGATACGTAAATTGACTTGGTTCAATCAGTTTTTTATAAGAACTGAATATATTTACATAAATAGAAATTTTTGTTATTTTTTAATTTCATGCTAAAAAAAAAGAATGTAAAATTTTAATGCTTTTTCGAATAAATTTTGTCAAAGTATTGTTAAAAATATTTTGAATGTCTATGCATCTTAGCACTTTATACATCTGGATATGCATTGGGGTAGAGAAATCAGAGAACAGAGTTCAAATTCTAGTTGAATATGTTGCATTCACTTACACACAAATACCCTTTGCAAAGGTATTAATCTGTCTCTTCTCCCTCCAGCTATGGGTTAAATAGCAGGACAGATTAGGTTCTATAACCTTGGTTAGCAACCAATCTACCTCAAGCTACTGCAGGGAAAATCTTTAGTCCAGTTACTCATCTCTTTCGAGACCTGGTTGCCCAATTGTGTATCACATATGCTACTTAACTGACTGAGGTCTAGAAGGAACTCAATTTAAAACAGCAAATGAAAAACTAAATAACCAGGGGATAAATTTCCTAAGAATTGACATAGTCACAAATGTAGCTTTATAAGTGGGGAGATGTGTGTATGCAAGAAACAAAATTTGTAAAAGTTTAAAAGATTGCTAATTGTATTAGATAAAGCTAGCCAACGAACTGTTGCAGGAGATCTTTTGAGGACCTCGAATTATTATACCTCAATTCTCAGTAACTGTTTGATAGTTTAATAATATTTTGTTGGTAAGCATTCAATTGGAATGATTCTGGAATAGAATCCCTGAACTCTTGGTTACTAGTTCTTTGAGATCTGTCAGTTTATTGTCATACGTGATGTACGTGATGTAATTGTGTCTCAAGAGACATGACTGACCGGGCAGAATATTTTCCTGCAGTAGGTTGCCATTGCTTTCTGCGGTAGACTGGTTGCCAACCAAGGCTATAGAACTTGGCTCTCAGATTTTTGTTTAGGATGCCATCCAAATCTAAATCTACCTAAACTTATTTATAAATGGGACTTTGTGTGTGTCCGTTACCTATAGACTCTGAAATGGCTGAACCAATTTTCATTAAAATTTACACAGTTGTACTATAAGCATTTGCAAGTGTTCTTAGCTAGGTTTTGTGTCAAGGTATCCCTGATAAATATCAATAATCGAAAAAATCAAATTATAGAAGAAGTCCGATTTTAATCAAATTTGATACACTTATAGACAAAGACATAAGAAACGATATTCAGAAGTTTCAACGTTGCAGTTCTTACAAAAGTGCAGAAAATTGATATTATATATATATATAAAAGCAAGATGTTTGTGTGTGTGTCTGTTTATCTGCCTGTAGGTCTGTATTTTTTTTTTAGTCCTTTTATTTTAGTTTTTGCTATGGTTTTGGCTCTAAGTAGGTATAATTGTAGTTCTTAGTCTCAGCCATGATACTATTTACTCAGAGGACTTATTTATCCTTCAAAATTCAGTTTACAATGAAAAAAACTTATTTGATATCGATACCAGGAAATCAAAATTTGACTTACATCCATTCATTTTTCTTTCAGTCTACGGTTTCGCTTTAACTGGAAACAACTATTGCTTTTTAGCCTTTCGTGCCAATGTCCAAAGAGTCTGAGCTCCAGGACCATGGATTAGTTTTAAAGCTTTCATTCCACCCGAGCAATGCCGGGCTATACTGCTAGTAAATCCATAAATAGTCATGTAAATGGTGGAATATGGTGAATGACGAGGTCATCTTTATGAATCATATAATGAAGAACATTTTGGGTGTGGGAATCTAATACAACCCCATGCATCAAGGAGATGGTGGTGGCAAAAAATAATTTTTTGCCACGCCAACTTTTAAAATTTTTTTCCTCAATATAGATTAAAGATTTAAAAATATCTGTTGGAAAGTCATCCAAAACTCAGGAAATCAAGTTTTGATGAATCACATCATGAGAGTTTTGTGAGGAGGAGGCTCTACAGCAGTGCCTGTTAATGACAGACAATGGATTTGTTTTATAAGCCCATTGCTTTGATAAGAACTTCTGAGTAAGATCCTGTTTTATTGTAACATTTGTTTTGATTCTGTTTTTTTCAAAAGCACTACTCTCTTCTAAATTCCAGAAAGGGCACCTTGATGTGGTCTAATAGTTAGCAAGCTTGTCTTGCTAGAACCTATTACAACTGAGTAGTGAGTTTGATCCTCACTGGATACCCCATGATTTCAACCTTGTCCTACATCTAAGTGGTAAGAATTGAAAATAATATAGTTCCTGCTGTAATCAGTAAGTAGATTAGGAAATGTTTATTGGAACATTTTTATTTTATGTTATTTCAATATTTTATTTTTATTTGTTTCATAAGGGAGGGGCTATGTATAATTGCTTACTAGCTTTAACACAAGGTTATTGAAATGGCTATAAATGGCTTGTAAGGCCAACATTCTTATCATAAGTACTAAGATATCTATATTGTCATCAAAGTACTTTCATGGCTTCTGCTCTGATGAGCTTAGATCACTGGTGCCGCCTAAGCACGAATTTACACGAGATACTAGATTAGCAACTAGGTCCCACCCTTTTACAGTTAAACAAATAAGATGTAACCGTAAATTCTACTCCAACAGCTTCTTTTCTCGCGCTTCCCGACTGTGGAACTCCCTTCCACAAGTCTGCTTTCCCGACAGTTACAATCTCCAGGTGTTTAAATGTAGGGTCAGTAGACACCTCCTATCACACTAACTCCCAACTATTCTCACAACACTCTCATCTACCCAACCCTCATTCTCGGTATCCTTACCCGCCTATCACCCACCCTCTGTCATTTCCTATATTTAATCAGCCTTTCTCCACTCTACGTAGCCCCCTGCGCAGTAGTGGCAGTGACATGCCTTGCTCGGGGTGAAACGCTTATAAAAAAAAAAAAAAAAATGAGCCAACTTCTATTCCCTTGTTAAATGATGATTACCTTGTTGCCGTTAACTGCAGAATGCTTTCTTCACTAGACACCCCCACCCATAAAGCAAACTAAATCCAATATATTGTTACGAGGATGCATTTATATAAAAATAATAATAATAATGTCTAAAAAGTTATAGTAAGGGATTCTATTAAGTCCTACTTGTTATTACAAAAAACTTTCAATTCATGAAGTAGTTGTTAAATAGAGAAATTAGGAATAGAATGTTGTGGACAATACCAGAATGTTCAAGTAAAATCTAGAGAATTCGAAAGGATTCTAGAAATATGCAAATTAGGTGTTAGCCCCTATAAAAATAGGTTTTGGGAAGAGAGTAGTTGTTAAAAGGATTTGCGGACATTATCAACTCCTGGCCAATTCAGGATTGGTATATCCAGCCGAAAGAATCTCTACTAAAAGTTGCCGACCAACTAAAACCTGAAAGAGAGCCTCATGGAATTAAATGGGTAAATAGAAATTTTGACTTTTTCATTGACCAAAACTAATAATTATTCTTTATAGATACATTTGAGGATTTCCAAAAAGTATAGCACTAAACTAATTCGCTAGCTTAACTGGGTAAAGATATTTGACACCTTACCTTACCCTTCTCTCCTGGTAACACTCGCCAGTGGTAAACTCTGTTTCTTGTTTTGAATGCAACAAAAATTGTATATTTTTAAATATTTTATTTGGTGTTTTTTGTAAATTAAATATTTGTCTGTGATTTAGCTCTGAGTTTTGGTCAATCATTTTTTTCTTGTTTCAATATATTTTCATTAAAGTTTTTTTTTTTTTTTAAATTATTTCTCCAAATATTTTCAACTATTTTAGTCATCAACTGATTTCAGTTGGGGGATCATAGCTTTGATTTATCTGGAATGTTATTTTCATAGTTTCTATCATGTTTTACTATTATATATCAAATATATATAGCTGTATAAATATTTGTTACCTAACATCAATTAGCTAAGTGACAAATTTTATATTTGTATTAATTATATATATGGGAACTGGTATTCATACAATTTACATGCAAATTATTGTTTAAATTTTTGTTATCATTTCGACCTACAGTAGGTGTTGTGATGTGAGGTCTGGTAAGTTGTAACATTTACATTTAACTCGATAGTTGTGATAATAGTATTCAGTACTCATCTCGACAAGATACTGAAGGTGGGTAACTGGCTCTTATCACAGCAGTAAGCAATTTCAAAAGTGAACCCGTTATTTAATCTATTGATGCTGATTGTTCAGTTTTTAAGAAATTTCATCATCCAGATTTTAATGAACAGAGCGCGCAGCAGAATCAGCCCAGAGATTGGACGAAATAATGTGGATTCGTTAAAGATACCAGAACGAGGAATGCAATATTCATGCTCAGAATGCTATTTGAACAAGCAGTACAAATGCTCTTTGTGCTTTATAGACTACGCAAAAGCGTTTAACAAAGTACAACACAGGGACTTGATAGAGATGCTCGGCATTTTCGGAAAAGGCGTTAGGATAATCAAGAATCTATATTGGCAGCAAACCACTTGCTTACGGATAGGAGGTGAACTCAGCAGGTATGCAAAAATAGAAAGGGGCGTAAGACAAGGATGTCTTTTCTCACTGGATCTTTTCAACCTGTACAGCGAAGCATTTTTTTTTTTAATCGTGTCACCCCAAGCAAGGCATTCCACTGCCACTATAGTGCAGGGGGTTACATAGAGGGATTGGGTATAAGAAATGTCAGACGGAGGGTGATAGACGATTTAGGATGTACATAGGGAGAGAGTTGGAGAGAGTGGGTGTGAGTTAGTGTGTTAGGAGGTGTCTATTGACCTTACATTTAAACTCCTGGAGGTTGTAGCCGTCGGGGAAGCAAGCATGCGGTAGGGAATTCCACAGGCGGGAAGTGCGAGGAAAGAAGCTGTTGGAGTAGAAATTGCGGTTACATTTCATCGGTTTCACTGTAAAAGGGTGGGACCTAGTTGCCAATCTAGTATCTCGTGCAAATTCACATCTGGGGGGCACCAGTGATTTAAGTTCATCAGAGCAGAAGCCATGAAAGTATTTATAGAAGAGGCACAGGGAAGCCACGTCACGCCGGTGAGAGAGATACTGCAGGCGGTCAGCCAAGTCGGTATCAATCACATTACAGATTCTTCGCTGTATATTGTCAAGAACCCCGAGGAGAATAGAAAGGGCACCCGACCAGATGTGGCAGCAGTACTCAATACACGAGTGGATGGTGGATTTATATAATTGCAGGATAGATTCAGGCGGAAAGAGTTTCCGGGCCAATTATGAGAGAAATAAAAGCTTTGCTAGTATTCGTCATTGGCCGCCATAATCTCAACAATATCAGATACGCAGATGACACAGTGCTGATAGCAGACACGGAAAGGAAAATGTAGGGCCTTCTACAGAAATTAACAAAAGAGAGTGAAAAGAAAAGCCTGAGCATAGACCTCAATAAAACTGAATGTATGGTCATCGGCAAAAAGAGGAGACCAATATGCAAACTGCAAGTTGGAGAATCTAAAATAAAAATAAGTTAAAAAAAAATACCTGGGAGGTGTTTTGACAGAGGATGGAAAATGCGACACTGACATCCGAAGACGCATTGGCGTGGTCAAAGACGCATTCCAGAAGCTAACCAGATGAAGGAGAGGCTTGAGGCAGCAGAAATGTGGTTTTACAGAAGGATGCTGAGGATACCATGGACAGAGCACGTGTGCAACGATGAGGTGTTGGAAAGGATGTAAACTAGAAGAAAACTGATGATAAATATCAGGAACAGACAAATGGGGTTCTGGGATACATAATGAGGAAGGAAAGAAGGTCTGGAGAAATTGATACTCACAGGTTGGATAAATGGAAGAAGAGACAGGGGAAAGCAGCGCGAGACGTACTTGTTTGGTCTGAGCAAATGGTTGACGGAGTGGGGCTTGGAAGAGATACCAAGAGAAAAATTATTGAGAGCAACAAGAGACAGAGCCAAGTGGAAGTCCATGATCGCCTACGTCCTGAAGAGAGACGGCACATGAAGAAGAATAAATAAAATTAAAGGTATTCCTGTGTAGTTAATCAGTAATGGGAAGAGGGGGATTCATACCTAATCAGAATTTGATAAAAATAAAACAGAAATTCTAATGTGGATATGACGTGGAGGATCAGTTCTCTATTATAATCAATATACAAAGTGACCCCTCACTTTGTGGCCACGATACTTTCTATCTATTTATATTCTAGATTTATGGGCTTGAGACAATGGATTGCAGAGCGGGCTTGGAAAAGATACCAAGAGAAAAATTATTGAGAGCAACAAGAGACAGAGCCAAGTGGAAGTCCATGATCGCCTACGTCCTGAAGGGACCCAGCACATGAAGAAGAAAAATGGAAAATGTTTCATTGAATTTAGATGTGATTACGTGTTTTGCCTTTCTCGGCCTCATCAGATCCAAAAATGAAAGAAAGAAATATAGTACCGTTCAAAAGTATTAGGACAAGAACTATTTTATCTTTTATGAGGCATATTAACAGAAAATAAACAATTTAATTAAAGTAATTTTATTTGATTTACTCAACAAAGGCATTAACAAGAAAAAAAAATACTTGTTATAAAATTTAATATTTAGTATAATAGCTTTTCACTTTGAAATAATAAAATAATTGCGACAATTTACCAAAATATCATCTGAAGAAGAACAGTATTGTTTTGAAATATGACATTTTTTGTGTAGTCGTATAATGCTTTCATAAACCATTGTAATAACAACATTACTATATATATATATATATATATAGTACTATGCAAAAGTATTAGAACAAGAACTATTTGATTTTCATGAGGCATATTAACAGAAAATAAACAATTTAATTAAAGTAATTTTATTTGATTTACTCAAATGCTTTAACAAGAAAAAATACCTGTTACAGAATAAATTTAATTTTTAGCATAATAGCCTTTTGCTTTGATCACAGCCTTCATTCTGTCAGGCATTGACATCACAAGCTTCTTCAATGTATCTAATGGTATCTCCTGCCAAGCAGCTTGCATTTGTTCCCAAAGTGTATCTTGCGAAGTAACATTAGATTTATCAATTCAAGAGAGGGGAATAAGAAAAAAGGCAGCCATATCCAAGGATAATAGAATAATGAGTAGTTTCAAAAGTGGGGGATCAGTTTTAAGTAATAAACTGATCTCCCAATAATTATTACTTAATAATATAATACGTCTCTTTCACCTCTAGCTATGAGTCAAATAATAGGACAGATTGGGTTCTATAGCCTTGGTTAGCAACCAGTCAACGGCAGAAAGCAATAGACTACTGTGTGAAGGTGGACCAGAAACTGATCATTTCTGCCCAGTCAGTCATGTCTCTTTCAAGACATGATCGCCCAAAGCGTGTATTACGTATGGCCTTAACTGACTGACTGAAGCCTAGAAGTTCGGAAAGCATAGTCAAATCTTTTTCATTGAAACATTTTCTGTTTGTTAAATTTCTTAAACACACACACACACACACACACACACACACACACACACACACACACACACACACACACGCACACACATTATGCGTGTGTGCAAGCGTGCAATTAGTTGATTGATCACACCCTAAAATTATTTACATAAATATGGAGATCAAATTTATAGTAGTAATGGTTGACAAACCAGGAGTGCTAACCATCGCTTCACGGTAAAGCACACAAGGTATTTATGCATGTTTAGGAATGTATGTGTGTAAAATCTCTATCATAATCTACTCGTAAACACATTCACGAGATTCTCTGTCTATATTAACCACAAGGTCATGTTGGTGGGTACTTTTGCCCACGTTAAGTTGTTGAAAATCTGAAATTTCAGCTTGGCCAGCTGTAAGAGGGGAATTCATGTCAATTTAAAATTAAACTCGATTTAATGAGATTAAAGAATGACTTTCTCTTCACCATGCAGTAGGGGTACTAACTTCCTAAAATTAAAAATGCAAGGCAGGGTTGGGATTTTCAAATCAGTGGACAGCAGACTGTGTGGACAGGTTTCCCAACTATGGGGTGATTACACTTCCTTAGGGCCAGGTTTCGAAACATGGGGTCTGCAGACTCACAAAACTGAATTGATTTGTTATTTTTTAAGAAATGGATATTCACAAACCATCATTCAAGAATTTATAAGAGAGGCCGGACCTACAAGGCAGCAAGTGGTTTAAAGTCAGTTTCCTTCTTCTAATTTGTACAGCGAGAATATTTTGAGGACCATAAAAGTTATGCCTGGATTTGTCATCAGAGGCCACAATTTAAACAACCTAAGGTACGCAGATGATACAGTGCTGATAGCAGACACGAAAAGGAAACTACAAGACCTCCTACAGAAGGTAGCTGAAGAGAGTGACAAAAAAGAAAAAGACTACAAATAAACTGCAAGAAAACCGGAATGCATGGTCATCAGAAAAAAAAGGTAGCCCAATATGCCAAATACAGGTCGGAGATACTAGAATCAAGCAGGTACAAAAATTTAAATACCTGGGAAGTCTTATAACAGAAAATGGAAAGTGCGACACAGAGATCCGAAGGCAAATTGGCATGGCGAAGGAAGCATTCCAGAAGTTGAGTAAAGTTTTAATAAACAGGACAATTTTACTAAAAACAAAGAAGTCAGTACTGGATTGCTATGTGATGTCAGTTCTTCAATATGGCAGTGAATGCTGGACAATATCATCAAAGATGAAGGAAAAACTTGAAGCA
The DNA here is from genome assembly GCA_037127315.1 of Ascarosepion bandense. NCBI lineage: Eukaryota > Metazoa > Mollusca > Cephalopoda > Sepiida > Sepiidae > Ascarosepion > Ascarosepion bandense. The sequence continues at coordinate 1,608,939 of JBBBDQ010001445.1, forward strand.
ACTGAAATGTGGTTCTACAGAAAGATGCTACGAATATCATGAATTGAGTATGTGAGCAAAGATGAGGTTTTGGAAAGGATGGAAATGAAAAGGAAATTAATACTGAACATCAGGAAGAGACAGCTGAAATTCCTGGGACATGCAATGAGGAAAGAGGGTTTGGAGAACCTAATACTAACAGGCTACATAGAGGAAAAAAGAGACAGAGGAAAGCAGCAGATAACATATTTGAAGGACCTAATCAGGTGGATGATAGAACAAGGGTTGCATGGTGTAACAGAAGAAGGCGTGCTAAGAGCCACCAGGGATAAGGAGACATGGAAAGCCATGATCACCTACGTCCTGAAAGGACTGGGCACATAGAAGAAGAAGATTGGTTGACTGCCAAAGCTATAAGCTCTATTTTGTCCTGCTATTTTAGCCATAGCATGGAGGAGGGAGAAGAGACAGATTCATACCTTACTGTTAAGTGTAACAAAAGAAAAAAAAAAACGATAAAAAAATGATTGACCAAAACTCAGATAAATCACAGACAAATATTTAATTCACAAAACATTTACAAATATACAATTTTTGTTGCATTCAAAACAAGAAACATAGAATTTACTACTGGCAAGTGTTACGAGGAGAGAAGGGGAAGGTAAGGTGTCAAATATCTTTACCCAGTTAAGTTGGCGTAGAAGTTAAGCGCTATACTGTTTGGAAATTCTTAAATGAGTATATAAAGAATAATTTTAAGTATGCTCAATGAAAGAGTCAAAAATATGTATTTACCCATATAGTTCCATGAGGTTCACTTTCACGATTTTGTTGGTCGGCAACTTTTCTTACAGATTCTTTCACTTAGATATAAATCCTTGAATCAAAACCGAAGTTGATAACATCAGCAAACCCTGGTAACAACTCTTTCAAATTTTAGTCGGTACGACTTTTTTATGAGATTATTTCGGCTGGATATAAATCCTTGAATCAAAGCTGAAGCTGATAAGGTCAGCACATCCTGTTATCCACAAACTACTCACTGCCCAAAACATATTTTTATAAGAGCTAACACCTAATTTGCATATTTCTAGAACCGTTCGAATTCTCTCGATTCTACTGGAACATTCTCGAACATTCTAGTACCTTCCAAACGTTCTATTTCTAATTTCCTTATTTTTACAACTACTTCATGAATTAAAACTTTTTTGAAATAACAAGTAGGACTCAAATTAATCCCTTACTACAACTTTTTAGGCATTATTAATATTATTTTTATATATAAATGCATCCTCATAACACTTACCCAAGGACATTAACACACCTGACCTTTGCCTAAAGAGGCAGGACCTACAAGGTGGTTTCCTTCTTCTAGACTGTTTGCTATTCAATCTATAGGACCTAGATTCTGTTCTGTTATTTGACTCATAACTAGATTCATACATTTTCCAAGAGTATTATCATTAAGTGAATGCAACGAATTCGACTGAAATTCGAACTCGGCTCTCCAATTTCTCAATCCGAGCTGCTAATCATTATTCCGTGTCTCCTCAAAATCTACGCGTAATTTTTAAGAAGAATCATCATTTCTCGAAATTATGGACAAAAACGTGTCCCGCATCTATCAATGCAAGATGCATCAAATTATGGGAAAGTCCGGCATTTTGCTGGATGCAGTTGGCGAGAACAAAAAAACTTAAATTAAGACTTGTGCATAATAATAATAATACAATACTAAAAGTAGCTTCAAGACATGGGCGATCGTGGCTCTCCACAACTTCTTAACTATTGTGGCCCTTAGCAGTTTTTCTCCTTTTCACAGAAAATTTAGTGTTCAATTTTTAGTTTGAAAAGTGTTTAAAACAGAAGAACGTTTATTAGAAGGACGCGCTGAAAATGATTCTCCTGCTGATTAGAGCTGGAATCAATATCTAGGCGAGAAGACCAAACAATAAAACACAAATAAATTATGTAAATTTAACCAGCACAGGCGTACGGGAGGAAATTGAAGATGGAATATAACTATCATTTGCCCAGAAAAGCTACAATTCATTTGATCATATGGCAATATTCAACTGAATTGTACATTTTGGGGGCAAAAGCTGTTTCATTTATTTATCTATTTATTTTATTTCAGGACAAATTTGCCAATTCCTGTTCTTAAACTGGGAAAGGGTCGATTGCACATTCACAAGGGAATGGAAAGTGAACATAACGACACGGCGAGGAATGAAAACCACAAATCAACAAAAACAATGTCAAAGCTAGTTATAGTTGCGTTAAAAATATAGATATTTCACAACATAATGCTATGATATCAAATAAATATTTGGCCCACATAAACAACATCCGTCAACCAACTAATAGCAAAAATGACTCTTCTAAAAATAATTACAACTGCCAAAAAAATAAAATCTGCCCATTGAATGGCCAATGTATGTCTGAACGTATTGTTTATAGAGCTCGAATTCATTTGGATGATAATGATGTTAAATTTTACTTTGGAAGTACTTTTAACAGGTGGAAAATAAGATTTAACAACCACGTTATCTTTAAACAACAGTTTAAAAGTACTGCTTTATCCATACATTAGAAATTAAAAAACAACAGTAAGAACCCAATTATTACCTGGAATATCGTAGCTAAATCTCAACATTATAATGGAAAAGAAGATAAATGTAATCTATGCCTTTTAGGAAAAAAAAACGTCACCTTAAACCATATCAATAATCCAAATTTAATTAATAAGTGATTTAATGACCACATGCTGTCTTAAAAAATACTTACTTAAATTCTTAGACTCAGATTGATATAGATTCCTCTTGCTTCTTTCTTTTTTCTTTCAGAATATTACTTTTAACAATTATGAATTAAGCCCCTTTTATGTTTGCTACTTACATTGTTTAATTTTTAATTCTAAATTTTACTTAATTTTTCTTTTCTTTTCTTTTATCTTATTTCAGTTAATATTTTAAAATTTAAAATTTTAATTTCCCTACATTTTTTATGTACATGTAATATTTGAATGTGCGTTGTGGTACAGTGGATATCGGCTCGGAACGAGAAACCGGGGAGCCGAGTTCGAATTCCAGTTGAATCCATTGTATTCACTTACGAGCAAATACCCTTGGGAAAGGTATTAATCCGTCTCTTCCTTCCAGTTATGGGTTAAATAGCAGGACAGATTGGGTTCTATAGCCTTGGTCGGCAACCAGTCTACCGCAGAAAGCCATGGCAACCTACTGCGGGATAATCTTCTGCCCAGTCAGTCATGTCTTTTCCGAGACATGATCGCCCAAGCGTGTATCACGTATGGCACTTAACTGACTGAATATTTAAGTTTTTAAGACTCATGATTTACGCCCCTGTGATTTTTTCTCCCTGCATTTTAGTATTTTTTAAATTTTTATTTTAACTTTAAATTTTAAATTTTAAAACTAATTTTAAATTTTTATCTATGTGTAACCGTAGAATACTTAATTTTGTTATTTAAAAAAAACCCCAAAACGGTAACTTAACTTTGAGATTTAATTTCCATGAACACTGGGTGAACTTAAATTCAAATCTATTAAAGTGTCAATTTGAAATATGCACCTGATGATTGCATAATGCATGAAACTCCGAGTAGTGCCATAGACATAGGATAATATGTATATTTATTAATATATGTATTTATTATTATTATAACTATATATCTATGCTCTACTTTCATATTGAGCACTTTTTAAAAGTAAATATCTAACTGTAGAATCTACTTCCATTAGTATTAACCACTTATATATATATATATAGATGTCCAGTCCATAAACGGCAAGGATAATTCAACAAAATCAACTTAATATAAAATATTAAGTGTTATATCTGTATAGAGAGCTCAATGGATGTTATCCAAAGTAATATGATATTTATAAAGGAAAACTCAACATGTCATTTAGACTGGTTAAAAATTATAATTAATTTCTATGAGCTAAATTAGCTCATTTCATCAGACAACACAATATTCATTCCATTTGGTACACACATTTTTCCCGTAATAAGCATTTCTTTAAGACGAAGAGGAAAACAAGTAAAAAGATTTAAAGACAGAGACATTAGCGTCAGCTCAGTTGGGGATCTCTAGACCAGTCATCGCGAAGAGATCATCTTTCCTGGATGTTGACTATAAAGTCATACATATGTGTATATATGTGTAACCCCACATATTAACAAATTCACCTATACTAATTTATATCCCCGTACACACATGTCCATACATCCACATATGTACATAAAAGTGCACCTGTATTTACACTTACATATATCTACAGACTTACATCCATCCATGCTCACATATAAATCTTGCGTTCGTATACTTACATATATATTTTATACAGGCGTATAAATAGTACTATATATATTTAAATATACTAACAATTCTCACACATACCCACAAATTACGCATACATTTGCACACACACACACACACACACACACACACACACACACACACACACACACACACACACATATATATATCAAACAGTAGCTACTCTAGCAACTACGCATCATTCATTCAGCATTGAATTAGAACACTCTCAGCTATTGGGCGTGTATAATGATAATATACACGCTAAAAAGTCTGCCACCTTCTACCGAGCACCCATAGCCCAGAGGTAAAATCGCCGACTGACGCCAGTTCGGTCGGGTTTCAATCCTGGGTTAAAAGCAATCAGAGTCTAACCGTACTGATGAGCCATGATACAGCGACACAGATCTGTCTGCGGCTGACTATATATATATATATATATATATATATATATATATATATATATATATATATATGCATGTATATGTTAAATTCATTTAATTTGAAAGATTTTAGCAACAACGATTACAATTAGTAACATTTTCCCGTCACAAAAGCCTATCTTCGTATTACAGGAAATGTTCTTTTCGGCAATGTAAGCAGCCAATGAAATGTTATATCAAAAAGACTAATGTTTTAAATTACAGCAACATGGAATTTCTCTTTGAATAATTAATACAAATAGTTCTCTGTAAGTAACAAAAACAAATAATAAACATTGGAATACATTTTTCGTTTACAAGGGTGTGGTGTTATGTAAGAGTGTTTAGTGTAGGTAGATAACCGTGACGTTTGGTTCATTTGATTAAAGGAAATAGGATCAAGAAATATGAAAATAGTAAATGACATAATAGAGAATAGGTCATGTGATATTTTGTAACCACTCACAGTTCACCTGAGATGAACCTACAAGGTCTTAATTTACAGGCCTCATAACTTTTTGTATCATGTTCACTCCAAGCGTCACACTAAGACACAAGTGGTTACTGGGCGTGGAAGTTAGAAAACAGAAACATTACTAAGGAGTGTGGATAAAAGAAGTGTAATCAGGAAGGCAGTAGATAGCGATTGACATTGCATTTAAATTTTAGCAGATCAAAGTTGGCTGGAAAGCAGAGAGCCGGAAGGGAGTTCCACAAGCGAGAAGTACGAGAAAAATAAACTTAGCATAGAACTTAAGGTTACATCTAGCCAGCCGAATTGTAAATTGGTGAGACCTCTGCCAGTCTAGCCATTAAGTTTAGTGCCATACGTGATACACGATTCGGCGATCATGTCTCTTTGGAAACCTGACTGACGAGTCAGAAGATTTTTCCTCAGCAGATTGTCATTTTATTTCTACGGTAGACTGATTGCCAACCAAGGCTATAGTAATCCAATCTGTCCTGCTATTCAAACCATTGCTAGAGGGAGAAGAGATGGATTAATACTTCTCCCAAGGGTATTTGTGTGAAATTGAATGCAGCAAATCCAAATTAAATTCGAATTCGTCTCTGCGATTTTTCGTTCTGAGCTGATATCCACATAAATTATATAAAATTCTTAAATTTTAGATACCATAAAGAAGACCTCATCCGAACAAGTACCATAAAAATATTTATAGAAAAGGCACAGAGAGCGGCATTTTGACGAAATCATAAAATACTAGCAGTATAGCCCGGCGTTGCTCGGGTGTAATGAAAGCTTTAAAACTAATCTATGGTTCTGGAGCTCAGACTCAGCCTAAAGAATATTTGTGTGAAGTTTGGTGAGAATTGAATAAAAATTGTGAATTTGTATAAAGGACATGAAGACAGATAAACAGACAAAAACTTGCCTGTTTTATATATATATATATATATTATCGATTTTCTACACTATTTTAAGAACTGCAACCTTGAATTTTATTTGGATTTGCTGCATTCAATTTCACGCAAATACCCTTGGGAGAAGTATTAATCCATCTCTTCTCCCTCTAGCAATGGTTTGAATAGCAGGACAGATTGGATTACTATAGCCTTGGTCGGCAATATCGTTTCTTATGTTTTTGTGTATGAGTGTATCAAATTTGATTAAAATCCGACCACTCCTTCTATAACCTGATTTTTTCGATTATCGATTTTCGATATTTATCGGGGGTACCTCGATACAAAACCTAGCTAAGAACACTCGCAGACGCTTATAAAAAAACTGTGTAAATTTTCAAGAAAATCGGTTCAACCGTTTTGGAGTCTATAGGTAACGGATACACACACACACACACACACACACACACACACACACACACACACACACACACACACACGGATAAAGTTACATTTATAAATAAGTTTAGATTTACAAAGCCACTAGGATACAAATAGTTAAGAAAAGGTGAGTGATTGGTTGATTGATTGATTTGTTTTTTATGGTTTATTCAACTTGTACAGATGATTTTTTTTTTAATTTAGAAACTAATTGCAGACCGTAAGAATTTTTGGGAGATAAATTATGGTTGCTAGCAAAAGAGTGAGTCTAAAGTGCGAATTGCAAATCTCGAGAGACCAATATAAAAAAAGTGACGAAATTTGAATATCTGGGAAGTCTTAACAGAAAATAGAAAGTGTGACACTGAAATAAGAAGCCATCTTGGGACAGCTAAGTTAGCATTCCAAAACTAAGCTGAATACTCCAGCAGCTTCTTTTCTCGCGCTTCCCACCTGTGGAACTCCCTTCTATATATTTACTTTCCTGATGGCTACAACCTCCAGGAATTTAAATGCAAAGTCAATTCCGATCTGTTATTCACTAACTCCAGCCCTTTCCACATCACCCCGTGTATCTTGTTCGTTTCCTTTCTCTCTACCTTCGTAACTGTCTTCACTCCTGTGTTCACATCCTTCTCTTGCCCTTTCTCTTTCACCCCCTGTAATTGGTTCGTCTTCCTCTTCACTCTTTCTACATCACCCCGTGTATCTTGTTCTTTTCTTTTCTCTCTACCGTCGGAACTGTTTTCACTCCTGTGTTCCCATCCTTCTCTTGCCCTTTCTCTTTCTCCCTCTGTAGTTGGTTCGTCATCCTCTTCACTCTTTCTACGTCACCCCGTGTTTCTTGTTCTTTTCCTTTCTCTCTACCTTCGTAACTGTCTTCACTCCTGTGTTCACATCCTTCTCTTGCCCTTTCTCTTTCTCCCTCTGTAAACCCAACTAAATTACTAATAAATATTGATTATTTAAAACTTGGTGTAAAAGAAATGTATTAAAAAGAAGTTATATTTAATTTTTCCTATTTTCTATTAAACAAGTTATTTTGAAACTACTCAATATTCTATTATCCTTGACTGACTTTTTTCTTATTTTCTCCCTCTTGAATTGATAAATCTAATGTTACTTCGCAAGACACACTTTAGGAACAAATATAAGCTGCTTGGCAGGAGATACCATTAGATACATTAAAGAAGCTTGTGATGTCAGTGCCTGACAGAATGAAGGCTGTGATCAAAGCAATAGTCTATTATAGTAAATATTAAATTTATTTTGTAACAAGTATTTGTTGAGCAAATCAAATAAAATTGCTTTAATTAAATTGTTTATTTTCTGTTAATATGCCTCATGAAAATCAAATAGTTCTTGACCTAATACTTTTGCACAGTATTATATATATATACATACTAGTGCGATTGACAAATTGTCGCAATTATTTTATTATTTCAAAGCAAAAGGCTATTATACTAAATATTAAATTTATTTTGTAACAGGTATTATTTTCTTGTTAAAACATTTCAGTAAATCAAATAAAATTACTTTAATTAAATTGTTTATTTTCTGTTAATATACCCCATAAAAGATAAAATACTTAATGTCCTCCTCCTTATGAACAGTACTGTATATATACTTGAAGTCCTAAAATTGTGTCAACAATATTTAGATTTCAAAATTAAATAACCCATAGATTTTGATATGCCGCTAAACAAAGTCAGCCAACATGAAAGAACACATTCGGGACATTTAATCTCTTACAATTTCTTATATTTTGGAATACAGTTTGATTTAAGTCCAACATAAAAAAAAAAACGCACTTCACCGTCTCCAGTAATTATTTCCACGCAAACATGTCTATACACAGAAATATTATATACCATGTATTCAATTATGAAAGCTGATTGGCATATATTTTTATTACTTAAATTCTCCCAAGAAGATTAAATTTGGGCATGAAATGGCGCATAAGGAGTTATTATGACATGAAACAAATAAATGAAATCGTCTACCTACCTACCTACCTACCTACCTACCTACCTACCTACCTATCTACCTATCGATCTATCTACCTACCTCACTATCTATCTATCTACCTACCTACCTACCTACCTACCTACCTATCTATCTATCTATCTATCTATCTATCTATCTATCTATCTATCTATCTCTGCCTACATATCTACCTAAGATACACACATTTTCTTTTTCATTCATTCTTTTTAGATTGGGATTCGTTTTCTTTGTTCCCTTTTCCAACAGTTTTTCCTTCCTGACTTTTTATCACCATCATAATCGCTTTACTTAATCTCATCAATCCTTCTTTTTTACATTGTTTTATTCTGCACGGATACTGAGCGAAACTATTTCCATTTTAACAGGAAGAATTTTCTTAAGTCCCAAGGGGTCCTTGAGTATCTCCTGACAGCTCGTTAAAGATAGTAATCAGTTGCTGTATAGCTTTCTTCAGCCAAGGACATAAACCCGATGCTTTCTAAAAAGAACTGAAATGATACCACAGGGTTGTACCGTGTCCCTCTTGGGGACATTACAGATAAAACTTTTTTATTCATCTTCTTCACATACTGATTGCCTCTTTATCCGTGCCTAAATTTCTGTGTGGGACAACTTGTTACTGCACATGTAATATAACTTCTTCACACGCATATATATATATATATATGAACATTCCCTTTATTATCAATAACCCCAACCAACCCCACAACAACAGCGAACCAAATATAAACAGAGGGTGATTCCAACTCTTACTCTTTCCTCCTGATGAAATGTTGGTAACACAACATTGAAACAAACATATGATTGTAGAGAAGAGGACATATATAGAAAAAATTACGTACATGTTCTAAAACACAATTTATAATATATATATATATATCTCGAAATATTGATGAATAATAAATCGGTAATACCCAACACCTTCTTTACCTTTACCTTTACCTGGGTATTGACCATGCAGAGGTTTGTTTTGCCAGCGTTGTTTCATCTGTTCAAGAGCTTTATCCTTGGCTTTGTTTTTCATATTTTTGCCCTAATAGTTGGTTCTTGGCTTCTGTTTTGCTTTTCTACAGAATCTACTAAATGTAAATATTGTTTGTAATTACTGCCTTCTTTCATTTTTCTTTCTGTTTTCATGTTGTTTGACTAATCGCATCATGCTGTCCTTTGTTGTTTTTATGTACCTTAGTAAGCCAATAGTTGTTGTCTTGTATGACAATTCTAGTTGAATAAGACCTCTTCCACCTTCTTTATGGGGCATGTATAGACGGTCTACATCAGCCTTTGGACGGTGCATTTTATTCTTAGAAAGAAGCTTTCTTGTTTTAGAATCCATTCTCATAATGTCGTTTAGAGTCCAGTTTAAGATGTTGAAACTGTACTGAACCACTGGGATGGCAAGGCTATCAATGGCCATAATTCTGTTCTAAGAATTCAATTTAGTTTTTAAAATCAGTCGTAGCCTTCTATAACACCATTTACGCACTATTTCTTTAATTTTTTATGGTGAATTCTTTCACTCCCATTTACACTTAGGTACTTATAAACTTCTTATTGCTCTAAATCTTTTATTATTACAGCAAGGTCTAAGCTAATTGAGGATGTTTATTGTAGTGATCATCGTAAAACTGTAGCTTTAGTACATTTATTCAAATTGAATTTAATTCCAATGTCTTCACTGAAGCATTTTACAGTTTGCAGAAGGCCTTCCAGCTCATCGTCATTCTTAGCATACAACTCTAAGTTATATATGTAAAATAGACAGCTTATTTTCTTTTGGGCTATTTTATAACCACATTCTGTCTTGTTAAGTTGACTGGTTAATGATATTACTGAGATGCAAAATAGTAAGGGAGACAAAGAGTTGCCTTGAAATATACCTCTTTTGATGTTTATTTCACCAGACTTATAGGTTCTATTTATATGATTGAGGTAAAGGGTTGTTTTCCATATCGACATAAATTGTTTGATGAAATTGATGATGACGGTTGATACCTTGTACATATTTAAAGTCTTTAAGAAGCAGGAATGTGGTTCATTATCGAATGCCTTACGATAATCTATCTAGGTAGTACTACGATTTTTCTTTACTTTGAAGCAGTTCTCCAAGATCATCCTATTAATAAGTAATTGGTCTTTACATCTGTAACAGCCACGTTTGCACCCTCTTTGTTCCTGTGGCAGAATGTTATTTATTTCCATGAAGAAATATGTCTCTTTTGTTAAAATAGATTTTAATAGTTTGTATGTCGTCGGAAGGCAAGTGGTCTGTAGTTTTTCGGGTTATTTGTGTCACTATTCTTGGGTAGAAGAAATGTAATTCTTTTGGTTATCCATGCAGGAATGTTAGTGGGATCGTTAACCATTTCTTGAAGTTCTTTGGTTAGTTTTTAATGTGCTGTATTTAAATAATATAGCCAAAAGTTAGGAATTTTTTCTATTTCTGAAAATTTCCAATTGTGTGCTTTTTATCAGGGCACATTTAACACCGCCTTATTATTATTATTATTATTATTATTATTATTATTATTATTATTATTATTATTTCACTTTTCATTATCAATTGGTTTCTGCTACGGTCGCACTACCTACCAAGTCTGCGGAAAGACCTAAGGCAGGTCGTGGCGTGTTGTTATGGCTCCATTTCATGTTTTTTCTATCTTCCCCACCATCCCTAGCGTTACATAGACAAAGTTCTCCTTAGTGTGTGGACTGTACTTAATAAGACACTTTTTTGTATATCTCTTAAGCTGGGGTTTCCAGGGATTCTTTCAATGTGTTGTTTTGTTCCATTTTTTATCATTCCAAGTGCACCTACTATCACTGGCACAACTCTTGTTTTCAATTTCCACATTTTTTCTATTTCAATTTCCAGGTCTTTATATTTTGACAGTTTTTCAAATTCCTTGGTTGCTATGTTACAATCCGCTGGACAAGCCATATCAATTAGTAGACAAATTTTCTCTTTTTGGTTTTTAACAATAATGTCTGGCCTGTTTGCTTCAATTTTTCTGTTTGTGTAGATGGTGTAATCCCACAGAATGGTTACATCTCCTATTTCTGTAACCGGTGCTGGGTGATGTTCATACTAGTGTTTGTTTACAGATTTTCCATAGTGTTTGCACATTGTCCAATGTAAATATTGCCCCATTATTATTATTATTATTATTATTATTATTATTATTATTATTATTAATAATAATAAATGTAATGTCCACAATACTCACTGTGACTGACTAAAAGTTTCTTGGTGTTGTTCACCAGGGTCATGAAATTATTCCAAAATAACAATTCTTTTCAACGAATATCAGTTTTTGTGAATGAAAGGCGGGAAATTGAATCATAGTAAACATGTCCTCAGATTATCAGGCAAACGTCTGACTCAGATAAGCATGAGTCTCCATGAATGGGGATAGGATCGAATGATTTCAACTCTTCAAGTCAATAGGAAATCCTGCTTTTACCACGCATATCCAAGAACATTTAATAAAACCTTTTTTTGTATTCCTTCTATATTGTAATATTTAGTCATAGGAAAAGAAACCTACACGTTCTACTTTTGGAATAGACAACCTTCCCCCTGTCTATTTATTGCATATATCAGCGTTATGTTAAAAGTGGGCCAAACACTAAATCTTTCTAATGTAATTTGGGAAATTATTTTTACCTAGATGTGCAGGTGGCATAACGGTTAACAACTCGAAAAATGGAATCAGCAGGTTGAAGTTTTTATGTTCAATTCAAATTAATGTCCCCAGGAAAGGCATGAATCCGTATCTCCTCTGTTCATAAGTAAAACAGTAGGTCTAACTGGGTTTAGTGTAGACTTGATAGACAGTCTCGGAGATGGATAACTCGGATTTCAAAGCGGCGGAGAAGACAACGGCAAAATCGCTCTACTGCCTTTCCCCTATGAACATCCATAGCAATGTAAAATTTACAGATATTAAAGAAAAACAATCTGTGGCGAGCCATAATCACTTTCGTACGAAAGTGACATGAAATTAAAATATTGGGTAGCTTAATAGTTAATTAATATAATGATAATTATAAGAATAAGCAAAGATAATCCGTATCTTCCCTCCAGTTACGGGTTAAATAACAGGACAGATTGGGTTCTATATCCTTGGCTGGCAACCGGTCTACCGTAGAAAGCAATGGCAACCTACTGCGGGATAATCTTCTGCTCAGTCAGTCATGTCTCTTTCGAGACATGATCACCCAAGCGTGTATCACGTATGGCACTTAACTGACTGACATTTACATTTATTTATTTTTTGTTGCTGTTTTTTTTAAATAATCAATTTATTTATTTATTTATTGTTATGTATCGACTCAGAACGAAAAATCGAAAACCCAACATTGAATTTATGTTGAATTCGTTGCATTCACTAACGCGCAAATACACTTCTCTTCAGCTATGCGTTAAATAGTAGGGCAGATTGGGTTCTGTAGCCCTAGCTGTCAACCTGTCTACCGCAGAAAGTAATGGCAACATACCGTGGGAAAATCTTCTGCCCAGTCAGCCATGTCTCGAAAGAGACATGATCGCCCAATCGTGTATCAAGTATGGCACTTAACTGACTGACTGCACGTTGCATAGTGGATGTCATCACGGAAATTGGGATTGACGTGCCGATTTAAAATAACAACCGAGGCCAATGCGTTCATTTTCGCACAAATACCACTGGAAAGGTAGAAATTCATCTCACCCCAACAAATACCCTGAAAAAGTATGGATATATCTGTTTTTGGGCACTACTTAAATTTAGTGGCCCCCTCGGCGTGGTGTAATGGTTAGCAAGCTCGTTTCGCTAGAATCATTATAACTGAGTAGTGAGTTCGATCCTAACTGGGCACCCCCTACTTTCGGCTATGTGTCACGTCTAAGCTATGCTTAGACAATCACCTTTCTTCAGGTTGGGCGCAGGGCTAACAACCCTGCCCATAAAAAAAACAAAACAGTTTGTTACGGGAAAAAAAAAAAAAAAAAAAAAAAAAGAAGAAAGAAAAGAAACGCTGCCCTACACACCATTGGATGTAAAGGAAAAGTTTATTTATTTTTTTATTAATTAAGTTGTTCGCTCGTAAAAAAAAAAAAAATAGCGAAATCAATTTTTGGTCTGAAAATAATGTTTGTAGATTAGCCTTCATTAGACCCACTACTACGCGCGCGCGCGCACACACACACACACACACACACACACACACACACACACACACACACACACACAGGTCCCGAAATTTGTTAAAATAGCAAAAAAAAAAACTTATTGTTTTATCGATACAATGTCAAATCGATTTCTAACTTTTCTGAGTTATTGAACTTAGTTGTGTAGCAAGCGAAAACAAACTTTTTGGTTAGCGGTTGCAAAAAGATGCTTGTCTAAATAAAGAACAAACGGATATCTATATTTTTAATTAAAGAACAAAAAATTACATAAATTAATAAAACATGTATCCATTTATTTTTTAATTGAAGATAAATAATTATTAACCTGAAATATTTTTGCAGGGGCTTCAAAAAAAGAAAAAAAAAAGAAAAAAGGAAACAAAAAAAAAATTAAAGTTAAAAAAAGTAAATTCAGAATAAAGGCTGATATCAATGATTTTATGCTTTCAAAATCGACATTTGTAAATAACAATAAAGTTCAATAACTTAGTAAAATTCAGAGATCGAACAAGATCCCTCACTAAAATAATAAAATTCAATATTCGATTCTGACAAGTGTCCCGGCCTAAGAAATGTCTAATGAATGCTAATGTATAGAATTTTTTTTCCCCAAAAATGTTCTTTTTTTACTAATAGGCCAATTGTGCCTCTTATCCCAATCTAAGGGTTAATAGTAATACCAAGGGAAGTTGGGTTCTCTAAACTTGGTTAGCAACTGGTTTAGGCGAAGGACAGCTCAAATCTCGTTGGGCGTGTAGCAGGCAACTCTGTCTTTCAGAAACCTACTTGCTGTAATATACCACAACAGCAACACCTAGCGTAGTGAGGCTGTAGTGTAGTCTTACCCTTCTCATGGGTGTGGACAGGACTTGTGTATATAAGTAGGTTTATTTATAGGTGAATCGAACGAAACCATAACAGAAATTTAGTTGAGGAGGTTGGGTAAAAATGAAAGTAAATAAAAATACAAGATGACGTTTTATTTTTCTCTAACTTCCCTTTTCCGACTCTTCTAAATGGGGAAAGTTTTGGTGTCGGTCATAATGTAGGACCTAAAGAACGAAAAGAATTTGTTTTGGAATCTTTATAAAACACTCATTATGACTAGAGAGTTGCGATTAATAAAAAAAAAACAACAAAAAGCAGACGACGACGACAACAACAACAACGTATTAAAAATAGAAATTAAAAAGAATGGTGAAAAAAAGAAAATTAAAAAAAGAAAGAAGAGGAAATATTGAAACAGAAACCAAAGGATGCGGTTTGGAATTTAAAGGAAGAAGAGGGTTTAACATGAAGAAGAAATGGCGGAAAATGAAGAAGAGAATGTAAAAATGAAGAAGAGAATGAGGAAAAAAAAAAGGATATGAAAAAGAAGGTAAAAAACTTAGGAAAGTCGTAGAAAAAAATGGAAAAGAAGACGAAAATAAAGAAACTGAATTGATTTTTGTTCCTGTTCGATACACTCCTATGTCAATTCGACCCACACCCTCCTTAAAATATTACTTGTTTTCATTTCGTCCATTTTGGCATTTGACGTCTGCTTCGTGATTTTGTTTACAACAGATTGTTCATGTGAGAAAGAAAAATACTGCTATGAAAATACAAACTGCACAAAAATACGTCATCAAAACACCAAACAGGTAAGAGGAATAGAATACCAAGCATTCATTTCTGTTCTTAAAAGCAATAATAATAATAATAATAATAATAATAATAATAATAATAATAATAATAATGATAATAATAATAATAATAATTGTAACATAGCAACCAAGGAATTTGAAAAACTGTCAAAATATAAAGACCTGGAAATTGAAATAGAAAAAATGTGGAAATTGAAAACAAGTATCGTATCAGTGATAGCAGGTGCACTTGGAATGATAAAAAATGGAACAAAACAACACATTGAAAGAATCCCTGGAAACCCCAGCTTAAGAGATATACAAAAAATTGTCTTATTAAATACAGCCCACACACTAAGGAGAACTTTGTCTATGTAACGCTAGGGATGATGGGGAAGATAGAAAAAACATGAAATGGAGCCATAACTACACGCCACAACCTGCCTTAGGTCTTCCCGCAGACATGGTTGGTAGTGCGACCATAGCAGAAATATAAATATGAAGAAAAATGACATAATAATAATAATAATTGTAGTAATAAAAAACGACAGTAAAAAACATTCATGGCAAAAAGAGGTGAGTTTCCAATTTGTATGAGGCAGCAGCAAAGAAAAAGACGAGGTGTTTAAATATAAAATAATTTTATTTTCGCGTTCTTTTATAAGTAAATGTCTCTTAACAAGTTGAAGTTCTTAATTTGTCAGGTTACAGTGTAGAATCACTTCTACATGCATGTACATACTTATACAAACATCGCTATGTACGCACGTACACACACCTATAACCACATACTTATACATTAGTACCGCACGTGAAACCTCTTTTTCCCGCGCTTCATTCAGAAATATATAAACTGATGTTCATACGTGTGTTGACCAGTTGGAATATGTCTTTCGGAGCTAACAGTCCCAATGCCGTTAGTTCCTTTCCAACTCACATACTGTGCTAATTGCGTTTAGCAATTAGTTACACTAAAAATATTTCTCTCTCTCTTACAAGCATACTTCACGACATATATAGTTATATTCAACTACTGATTAGTACGAACATCATACTTCACGACATATATAGTTATATTCAACTACTGATTAGTACGAACATCATATTTCCTTTTTTCAGGAACTCTTCCAGTATGAATATTGATACATTTTCTTCAACATCCAAGAGAGAACTTTCTCCACTAAATCTTCCATGCACAAATTCATCAATCCTGTAACTATGTTTAATACATTGTTATTATTCTTGTTATATTGTTCTCTGAGTTATTTTTATTATTAATATGATGGATTGGGCAACCAGTCTACTTTATAATGGTGACTCCACTTTCAAATGACTACCACGTCGTCCAGTCCACAACAACAGTCCTTTCCTCACAAAAAGAAAGGAAGCGTGATTTCTTCGCGTGCATGTGTGAGAAAGAAGAGGCAGGAGAGAAAGTGAGAATGAAACTGTAAATGACCCCCAGCTTGGTGAGGAAGACGGGTGAATGTGTAAGGAATTGACCCGTTGTGGTCTGTTGCCTCTTGTCTTTCCTTAATTGTTTGCCTTAAGAAGGGCTTTATCTATGGTTTAATACCCCGCTCAGTTTCTGGAATGCATCCTTGTGATTTTTGATATCAGGAATATAAATGTATAGAAACTGCTGTGACCAAAAAGTGAGGGGTCAGTTTATATATTGATTGTAATATGGAACTGATCCCCCACTTTATATCCAGTATGCTTCTGTAGAACCACATTTCCGCTGCTTCAAGTTTTTTCCTCATTTTCGATGATATTGTCCAGCATTCATTGCCGTATTGAAGAACTGACATCACATAACAATCTAGCACTCTCTTTGTTTCTAGTGAAATTTTCCTGTGTCTTAGTTCTTTACTCAACTTCTGGAATGCGTCCTTCGCCATGCCAATTCGCCTTCGGATCTCTGTGTCACACTTTCCATCTCCTGTTAGAACATTTCCTTGGTATTTAATTTTTTGTACTTGTTTGATTACTTATTCTTTTTCTTGCTCTAATTACCAAAAACCTTCGGCCGAACAATTCTTTAGCTCAATTCTTATAGACGTCAAACACGCAGTAAAATACTTACTTACTTGTTTGCCTTAAGAAGGGCTTTATCTATGTAAAATGTGAATGAACTTTGGTTGTTTTGTTTTTGTTTTTTTACAAAATGTTCAGCGAATAATGTCATGATGCCATTTCAGACCTTAAGTCTGTTGAACATGGTCACGAGTTCATATCATTTAGACAAGCAACAATTTGAAACAAGGACAAAAATACGGTTTACCAAATGCAAAATACATTTGTTGGCATGTTGGCGTGTTGACGTCGGACTGAGATATGTGTATTTGCGAAGCTCGTGCGAATTGGCAAGGGTGTCCGTGTCATATATATGCGTTAGCATAGATAAGTGTCTATGCGACGCGTGTATGGGTGTCTGCGAATGGAAAAGAGTCTGTACTTATCTACTTGTAGTCAACCAGAGAGTTGGCTGTCGCTGAAGTAGGTTGCTACCATTTTTGACCGAGCCGTCGCATTCCGTAGGGTAGGTCGTATTTAGCCTCTGCTTCCTTCGGCTAGCCGGATGCAAATCCCCTTTTGATGGAATATTTTTGACATAGGGTGCGGACAATAATGAGAGCAAAACTTCACGCCTACTTGGCGACTTGAATTAAATGTTTGCGCCAAGGAGAAATATGTGGTGGCTTAAGTGTGACGACAGACTCCGGCCGCTAGTCGTGATGGCTTCGACACAGTAGCTGGTCTTCAAGTCGTCTATTACAACGGTGTTCTTTCTCGCCCATGCTGTGAATTTTGATCACAAGAAAGTCAAGCTGAAATCTTGCTAGTTGTCTCTTTTCCAAGTTGAACCAGACCGGGCGCGCGCACATTTGGGTTAATGAAAACGGCACCAAAAATAAATTGAATGACGTCTGAATAAGTTGCTGAAAAAGTCTTTTTATACAAACAAAAAGAAACAAAAAGAAATAGAATATAACAAACGTCAATCCTTTATCTCAACAACGAAGCGGAACTTTCGTCTAAGAGTAGTCGCTGTCTTTTTAACTTTAATTCGAGCTTTTGGTTGGTAATGTCTGTTCACTCTGATCGGAGTTTTCAAGTTCGTGATGATTCAAAATGTCTTATTCGAGCTTTTGGTTGGTAATGTCTGTTCACTCTAATCGGATTGCGGCGATGGTAATTCGTCTTATCTGTCTTAGCTCAGCGCAGCAACTCGTTGGATCGTTGTTTGACTTTAACTCTTTCTTGGCTCTTTCTGTTTCTTTACATTTTTCAGCCAGGAACTCTATCGGAGGCGACCGTCTCTACCTTTACGGTCGTGGCTCTCCGGCTGGGAAACGTCACTCCCTTTTCGGTACATCTCGACTGGTCTCGTCTTGACTCGAACTGAACTCAGCCCAACTGAAGCTCCAACTTAACTGAAACTTCAACTCTAACTGAAAACTCTATAGGAAGCAACCGTCTCTATCTCTACGGTCGTGGCTTCCCGGCTGGGAACCGTCACTCCCTTGTCGTTACATCTTGACTGCAACTCAATCCAACTCATTTTGGTTCTTCGGGGTTTTATATTTATGCTTGTCCCAAATTCTCTTGGGGGAGGCATGACGGACGCGGTGTGTCCATGCAAATCAAATCTTTAGCCAATGATATCACTCCCGCCTTCGCATTTTGAGGCGGAGTTACTTATTTCCCTTGGTTTAACCAATGAAGCAGCAATATTTCTGGTGATACCATTTCTTTCTGTCTTCTTCCCTTAATTCAACTGATTACATCATTTATTTTTCAGGTTTAAAATCTGTTCACAGGGAATTTGAGAATTTCAGGATTTAACATTTTTGGCTTCATCAAAGATATATGATAATCCCGAAACAATGTCTTGGCTACCGCTTACTTCCCGCTTTTACCAGCTGTAAGGCTCAGTGATTTCAATGTTATTTTTCTTAATCACTTGTTTCTGCTTTGCCAAATAATGGCCGGCTGATGCGATGACCTTGTCTGGCCTACTGCTTACACCTGCAATGTTTTTAATTCACTCTATACTCAGATAGTTTTCAATATTTCATTTTGCAATATTTTATCTGCGTTCATATTGCAACCGAATAAACAATTTTATTATCTATTAGGTTTATTTTTCTCTCTGCTCATACTGGAACAATTAATTCGTACAATTAATAATACAACTAATAATAGTTACTTTCGCTCCGTCGTGCTAAAATAGTGTTATATTTTTCCGCATGCAAAAAATAGTGTTACAGCAAGAGAAAGAAAAACGTATTTTTCAATCAATCGTCTCAGGTCTCAGGTTGGGATTCGGAAGGAAATGAGTACACAAGAGAGATCAAAGGAAATAATTATAATAAAAATGCTTAATGAAAATGTCATGAAGCCATTTTTGACCTTAGATCTAGTTGGGTCCCGGAAGGAAATGAGTACACAACAGAGATCAAAGGAAATAATTATAATAAAAATGCTTAATGAAAATGTCATGAAGCCATTTTTGACACTAGATCTGGTTGGGCCCCGGAAGGAAATGAGTACACAACAGAGATCAAAGGAAATAATTATAATAAAAATGCTTAATGAAAAATGTCATGAAGCCAATTTTGACCTTAGATCTGGTTGGGACCCGGAAGGAAATGAGTACACAACAGAGATCAAAGGAAATAATTATAATAAAAATGCTTAATGATAAATGGCATGAAGCCAATTTTGACCTTAGATCTGGTTGGGGCCCGGAAGGAAATGAGTACACAACAGAGATCAAAGGAAATAATTATAATAAAAATGCTTAATGATAAATGGCATGAAGCCAATTTTGACCTTAGATCTGGTTGGGGCCCGGAAGGAAATGAGTACACAACAGAGATCAAAGGAAATAATTATAATAAAAATGCTTAATGAAAAGTGGCATGAAGCCAATTTTGACCTTAGATCTGGTTGGGTCCCGGAAGGAAATGACTACACAACAGAGATCAAAGAAAATAATTATAATAAAAATGCTTAATGAAAATGTCATGAAGCCATTTTTGACCTTAGATCTGTTTGGGTCCCGGAAGGAAAAGAGTACACAACAGAGATCAAAGGAAATAATTATAATAAAAATGCTTAATGAAAATGTCATGAAACCATTTTTGACCTTAGATCTGGTTGGGTCCCGGAAGGAAATGAGTACACAACAGAGATCAAAGGAAATAATTATAATAAAAATACTTAATGAAAAATGTCATGAAGCCAATTTTGACACTAGATCTGGTTGGGTCCCGGAAGGAAATGAGTACACAACAGAGATCAAAGGAAATAATTATAATAAAAATACTTAATGAAAATGTCATGAAGCCATTTTTGACACTAGATCTGGTTGGGTCCCGGAAGGAAATGACTACACAACAGAGATCAAAGAAAATAATTATAATAAAAAATGCTTAATGAAAATGTCATGAAGCCATTTTTGACCTTAGATCTGGTTGGGTCCCGGAAGGAAATAAGTACACAACAGAGATCAAAGGAAATAATTATAATAAAAATACTTAATGAAAAATGTCATGAAGCCAATTTTGACCTTAGATCTGGTTGGGTCCCGGAAGGAAATGAGTACACAACAGAGATCAAAGGAAATAATTATAATAAAAATACTTAATGAAAATGTCATGAAGCCATTTTTGACACTAGATCTGGTTGGGTCCCGGAAGGAAATGACTACACAACAGAGATCAAAGAAAATAATTATAACAAAAAATGCTTAATGAAAATGTCCATTTTTGACCTTGAAGGCCAAATTTTTGAACCTTAGAAAAATCTGGCCTTGGGCCTTCCCTGGAAGGAAATGAGTACACAACAGAGATCAAAGGAAATAATTATAATAAAAATACTTAATGAAAATGTCATGAAGCCATTTTTGACACTAGATCTGGTTGGGTCCCGGAAGGAAATGAGTACACAACAGAGATCAAAGGAAATAATTATAATAAAAATGCTTAATGAAAATGACATGAAGCCATTTTTGACACTAGATCTGTTTGGGCCCAGGAAGGAAATGAGTACACAACAGAGATCAAAGGAAATAATTATAATAAAAATGCTTAATGAAAATGTCATGAAGCCAATTTTGACCTTAGATGTGGTTGGGTCCCGGAAGGAAATGAGTACACAACAGAGATCAAAGGAAATAATTATAATAAAAATGCTTAATGAAAAATGTCATGAAGCCAATTTTGACCTTAGATCTGGTTGGGACCCGGAAGGAAATGAGTACACAACAGAGATCAAAGGAAATAATTATAATAAAAATGCTTAATGATAAATGGCATGAAGCCAATTTTGACCTTAGATCTGGTTGGGGCCCGGAAGGAAATGAGTACACAACAGAGATCAAAGGAAATAATTATAATAAAAATGCTTAATGAAAATGTCATGAAGCCATTTTTGACACTAGATCTGGTTGTGTCCCGGATGGAAATGAGTACACAACAGAGATGAAAGGAAATAATTATAATAAAAATACTTAATGAAAAATGTCATGAAGCCAATTTTGACCTTAGATCTGGTTGGGTCCCGGAAGGAAATGAGTACACAACAGAGATCAAAGGAAATAATTATAATAAAAATGCTTAATGAAAAATGTCATGAAACCATTTTTGACACTAGATCTGGTTGGGTCCCTGAAGGAAATGAGTACACCAACAGAGATCAAAGGAAATAATTATAATAAAAATGTAATGAAAAATGTCATGAAACCATTTTTTGACACTAGATCTGGTTGGGTCCCTGAAGGAAATGAGTACACAACAGAGATCAAAGGAAATAATTATAATAAAATGCTTAATGAAAAATGTCATGAAACTAATTTTTGACACTAGATCTGGTTGGGTCCCTGAAGGAAATGAGTACACAACAGAGATCAAAGGAAATAATTATAATAAAAATGCTTAATGAAAAATGTCATGAAACCATTTTTGACACTAGATCTGGTTGGGTCCCTGAAGGAAATGAGTACACAACAGAGATCAAAGGAAATAATTATAAAAAAATACTTAATGAAAAATGTCATGAAGCCAATTTTGACCTTAGATCTGGTTGGGTCCCGGAAGGAAATGAGTACACAACAGAGATCAAAGGAAATAATTATAATAAAATGCTTAATGAAAAATGTCATGAAACCATTTTTGACACTAGATCTGGTTGGGTCCCTGAAGGAAATGAGTACACAACAGAGATCAAAGGAAATAATTATAATAAAAATGCTTAACGAAAAATGTCATGAAACCATTTTTGACACTAGATCTGGTTGGGTCCCTGAAGAAATGAGTACACAACAGAGATCAAAGGAAATAATTATAATAAAATGCTTAATGAAAAATGTCATGAAACCATTTTTGACACTAGATCTGGTTGGGTCCCTGAAGGAAATGAGTACACAACAGAAGTCAAAGGAAATAATTATAAAAAAAATATAAGCCAGAAAAAATGTCATGAAGCCAATTTTGACCTTAGATCTGGTTGGGTCCCGGAAGGAAATGAGTACACAACAGAGATCAAAGGAAATAATTATAATAAAATGCTTAATGAAAAATGTCATGAAACCATTTTTGACACTAGATCTGGTTGGGTCCCTGAAGGAAATGAGTACACAACAGAGATCAAAGGAAATAATTATAATAAAAATGCTTAACGAAAAATGTCATGAAACCATTTTGACACTAGATCTGGTTGGGTCCCGGAAGGAAATGAGTACACAACAGAGATCAAAAAGGAAATAATTATAATAAAAATGCTTAATGAAAATGACATGAAGCCATTTTTGACACTAGATCTGGTTGGGCCCAGGAAGGGAAATGAGTACACAACAGAGATCAAAGGAAATATTTATAATAAAAAGCCCAATGAAAATGTCATGAAGCCAATTTTGACCTTAGATGTGGTTGGGTCCCGGAAGGAAATGAGTACACAACAGAGATCAAAGGAAATAATTATAATAAAAATGCTTAATGAAAAATGTCATGAAGCCAATTTTGACCTTAGATCTGGTTGGGACCCGGAAGGAAATGAGTACATAAACAGAGATCAAGGAAATAATTATAATAAAAATGCTTAATGATAAATGGCATGAAGCCAATTTTGACCTTAGATCTGGTTGGGTCCCGGAAGGAAATGACTACACAACAGAGATCAAAGAAAATAATTATAATAAAAATGCTTAATGAAAATGCCATGAAGCCATTTTTGACACTAGATCTGGTTGGGTCCAGGAAGGAAATGAGTAAACAACAGAGATCAAAGGAAATAATTATAATAAAAATGCTTAATGGAAAATGTCATGAAGCCAATTTTGACCTTAAATCTGGTTGGGTCCGGGAAGGAAATGAGTACACAACAAAGATCAAAGGAAATAATTATAATAAAAATGCTTAATGAAAAATGTCATGAAACCATTTTTGACACTAGATCTGGTTGGGTCCCGGAAAGAAATGAGTACACAACAGATATCAAAGGAAATAATTATAAAAAAATACTTAATGAAAAATGGAATGAAGCCAATTTTGACCTTAGATCTGGTTGGGTCCCGGAAGGAAATGAGTACACAACAGAGATCAAAGGAAATAATTATAATAAAAATGCTTAATGAAAATGTCATGAAGCCATTTTTGACACTAGATCTGGTTGGGTCCCGGAATGAAATGAGTACACAACAGAGATCAAAGGAAATAATTATAATAAAAATGCTTAATGAAAATGTCATGAAGCCAATTTTGACCTTAGATCTGGTTGGGTCCCGGAAGGAAATGAGTACACAACAGAGATCAAAGGAAATAATTATAATAAAAATGCTTAATGAAAAATGGCATGAAGCCAATTTTGACCTTAGATATGGTTGGGTCCCGGAAGGAAATGAGTACACAACAGAGATAAAAGGAAATAATTATAATAAAAATGCTTAATGAAAATGTCATGAAGACATTTTTGACCTTAGATCTGGTGGGGTCCCGGAAGTAAATGAGTACACAACAGAGATCAAAGGAAATAATTATAATAAAAATGCTTAATGAAAATGACATGAAGCCATTTTTGACACTAGATCTGGTTGGGCCCCGGAAGGAAATGAGTACACAACAGAGATGAAAGGAAATAATTATAATAAAAATGCTTAATGAAAATGACATGAAGCCATTTTTGACACTAGATCTGTTTGGATCCCGGAAGGAAAAGAGTACACAACAGAGATCAAAGGAAATAATTATAATAAAAATGCTTAATGAAAAATGTCATGAAGCTATTTTTGACACACGATCTGGTTGGGTCCCGGAAGGAAAAGAGTACACAACAGAGATCAAAGGAAATAATTATAATAAAAATGCTTAATGAAAAAAGGCATGAATCCATTTCTGAACTTACAACTGGTTGGGTCCCGGAAGGAAATGAGTACAAAACAGAGATCAACGGAAATGTTTATAATAAAAATGCTTAATGAAAAATGTCATGAAGCCATTTTTGACACAATATCTGGTTGGGTCCCGGAAGTAAATGAGTACACAACAGAGATCAAAGGAAATAATTATAATAAAAATGCTTAATGAAAATGTCATGAAGCCATTTTTGACCTTAGATCTGGTTGGGTCCCGGATGGAAATGAGTACACAACAGAGATCAAAGGAAATAATTATAATAAAAATGCTTAATGAAAAATGTCATGAAGCCATTTTTGACACTAGATCTGGTTGGGTCCCGGAAGGAAATGAGTACACAACAGAGATCAAAGGATATAATTATAATAAAAATGCTTAATGAAAAATGTCATGAAGCCATTTTTGACACTAGATCTGGTTGGGTCCCGGAAAGAAATGAGTACACAACAGATATCAAAGGAAATAATTATAAAAAAATACTTAATGAAAAATGGAATGAAGCCAATTTTGACCTTAGATCTGGTTGGGTCCCGGAAGGAAATGAGTACACAACAGAGATCAAAGGAAATAATTATAATAAAAAAGCTTAATGAAAATGTCATGAAGCCATTTTTGACACTAGATCTGGTTGGGTCCCGGAATGAAATGAGTACACAACAGAGATCAAAGGAAATAATTATAATAAAAATGCTTAATGAAAATGTCATGAAGCCAATTTTGACCTTAGATCTGGTTGGGTCCCGGAAGGAAATGAGTACACAACAGAGATCAAAGGAAATA
The DNA here is from genome assembly GCA_037127315.1 of Ascarosepion bandense. Lineage (NCBI taxonomy): Eukaryota > Metazoa > Mollusca > Cephalopoda > Sepiida > Sepiidae > Ascarosepion > Ascarosepion bandense. The sequence continues at coordinate 1,634,492 of JBBBDQ010001445.1, forward strand.
ATTATAATAAAAATGCTTAATGAAAAATGGCATGAAGCCAATTTTGACCTTAGATATGGTTGGGTCCCTGGAAGGAAATGAGTACACAACAGAGATAAAAGGAAATAATTATAATAAAAATGCTTAATGAAAATGTCATGAAGACATTTTTGACCTTAGATCTGGTGGGGTCCCGGAAGTAAATGAGTACACAACAGAGATCAAAGGAAATAATTATAATAAAAATGCTTAATGAAAATGACATGAAGCCATTTTTGACACTAGATCTGGTTGGGCCCCGGAAGGAAATGAGTACACAACAGAGATGAAAGGAAATAATTATAATAAAAATGCTTAATGAAAATGACATGAAGCCATTTTTGACACTAGATCTGTTTGGATCCCGGAAGGAAAAGAGTACACAACAGAGATCAAAGGAAATAATTATAATAAAAATGCTTAATGAAAAATGTCATGAAGCCATTTTTGACACACGATCTGGTTGGGTCCCGGAAGGAAAAGAGTACACAACAGAGATCAAAGGAAATAATTATAATAAAAATGCTTAATGAAAAAAGGCATGAATCCATTTCTGAACTTACAACTGGTTGGGTCCCGGAAGGAAATGAATACAAAACAGAGATCAACGGAAATGTTTATAATAAAAATGCTTAATGAAAAATGTCATGAAGCCATTTTTGACACAATATCTGGTTGGGTCCCGGAAGTAAATGAGTACACAACAGAGATCAAAGGAAATAATTATAATAAAAATGCTTAATGAAAATGTCATGAAGCCATTTTTGACCTTAGATCTGGTTGGGTCCCGGATGGAAATGAGTACACAACAGAGATCAAAGGAAATAATTATAATAAAAATGCTTAATGAAAAATGTCATGAAGCCATTTTTGACACTAGATCTGGTTGGGTCCCGGAAGGAAATGAGTACACAACAGAGATCAAAGGATATAATTATAATAAAAATGCTTAATGAAAAATGTCATGAAGCCATTTTTGACACTAGATCTGGTTGGGTCCCGGAAGGAAATGAGTACACAACAGAGATCAAAGGATATAATTATAATAAAAATGCTTAATGAAAAATGTCATGAAGCCATTTTTGACACTAGATCTGGTTGGGTCCCAGAAGGAAATGAGTACACAACAGAGATCAAAGGAAATAATTATAATAAAAATGCTTAATGAAAATGTCATGAAGCCATTTTTGACCTTAGATCTGGTTGGGTCCCGGATGGAAATGAGTACACAACAGAGATCAAAGGAAATAATTATAATTAAAATGCTTAATGAAAAATGGCATGAAGCCAATTTTGACCTTAGATCTGGTTGTGTCCCGGAAGGAAATGAGTACACAACAGAGATCAAAGGAAATAATTATAATAAAAATGCTTAATGAAAAATGTCATGAAGCCATTTTTGACACTAGATCTGGTTGGGTCCCGGAAGGAAATGAGTACACAACAGAGATCAAAGGATATAATTATAAAAAAATGCTTAATGAAAATGTCATGAAGCCATTTTTGACACTAGATCTGGCTGGGTCCCGGAAGGAAATGAGTACACAACAGAGATCAAAGGAAATAATTATAATAAAAATGCTTAATGAAAATGTCATGAAGCCATTTTTGACCTTAGATCTGGTTGTGTCCCGGAAGGAAATGAGTACACAACAGAGATCAAAGGAAATAATTATAATAAAAATGCTCAATGGAAAATGTCATGAAGCCAATTTTGACCTTAGAAGAAGAAGAAGAAGAAGAAGAAGAAGAAGAAGAAGACGAAGATTACTTTTTGTGACAAATTAAAAGATAGGCAGAGGGAATAGATGCATCAACATGAATATGGCTACACAGAGAAAACTGGGTTGCTCTTAAAATTAACTCAGAACAAAGGTATATGAACAAACGCTATGAAGGTTGAGGAACAGACACGGTAGAAATAAAAACTGAGGCAAACAACCATATAATCAGCGAAGATAACGAATTATGATAGGAAGAAATGAGTAGGCATAAGTGGGTAGGCAAGGCGATTCATTGGAAACTGTGCAAGCGACTGAGTGTTTACTATCTAGACCAATTGTACATACAAAGATCAGATTTTGTCGTACTAAATGAAACATAAGCATTTTGGGACTTTAAAAGAAACGTCGAATTCAGGCCGGAAAACCAAGTTAAATAAGATGAGAAGGCACTTCCAGAGAGTGATTTTTGTAATTCTGTCCCTAAAATAAGTAAATAGATAGATAAGTGTCCAGCGAATTAAGGTAATTGTGGAAGGTGAAAGTGACATTTATGCTAGTCGTTATTAGAATGCACCTAGGAACCAGTCTTAAAGAGCCGCCTCGAGACAGGCTGAAAGAACTTAAGATAGGAAAAAAAGATAAAAAATAATTAAATCAGATGTTTTCAATACTCATGCATAAAATAAAATTCCACATGTCATCATGAATTTACTTAAATGAGCATAGTCATAAAATTGCTGTAATCTCATTGGCTGAGTAGAAATTTGCATAAAATAGCATTAATTTGTGCGTACTTAATTACGTAACTAGTGAATATATATATATATATATAAACTTATTTATAAATGGAACTTTGTCTTTCTGTGTGTCTGTGTGTATGTGTATCCGTTAACTATAGACTTCGAAACGGCTGAACCGATTTTCTTGAAAATTTACACAGTTGTACTATAAACGTCTGAGAGTGTTCTTAGCTAGGTTTTGTGTCGAGGTACCCCCGATAAATATCGAAAATCGATAATCGAAAAAATCGGGTTATAGAGAAGTGGTCTGATTTTAATCAAATTTGATACACTCATAGACAAAGACATAAGAAACGACATTCAGAAGTTTCAAGGTTGCAGTTCTTACAATAGTGCAGGAAATTTGATATCGATACCAGGAAATCAAAATTTGACTTATATCTATTCATTTTTCTTTCAGTCTACTGTTTCGCTTTAACTGGAAACAACTATTGCTTTTTAGTCTTTCGTACCAACGTCCAAAGAGTCTGAGCTCCAGGACTATGGATTAGTTTTAAAGCTTTCATTACGCCCGAGCAACGCCTGGCTATACTGCTAGCATATATATATGTGCACACACACACACACACACACACACACACACACACACACACACACACACATATAATGGCTGGCTACTTGTAATCGAGGATACCCATCTACCAGAATAGCTTGCTAATCATCATTGAAGACGCCTTCTCAGAAACATTTGTGCTTGTCTAACACCCACGGAGCCCACCCGTGGTTTAAACCGCAACTATGCTGAGAGGACCTTGGTCACAGTTTCTGGCAGAGAGTGCGTTATCTGGCGTGAAGAACAATCTGAACAGGGCCAGATACGCTCAAACCCTAGCCCACGATGACTCATGACTTCGAGCTAGCCTAACTATCGATGACTCCTCAAAGAAACCCATCTACCCAAATTCACTCACAAGGCTTGGGTCAACCCGTGGTATCGCGTTAAGGCACTTTCCAAAGGTGCCACACGAAGGAATCGCCTCCTCCAAGACCGATAACATCAAGAAGTCACCTTTATGACAAATCAACCATACTGAGATTCGAACCCGGGTCTCATGGTCAGAAACCGAACGTTCTAACCACACACACACACACACACACACACATATATATATATATATATATATATATATATATATATATATATATAGAGCGAGAGAGAGAGAGAGATATTACGGAAAATCCCGAAGATTAACGAAATGGTTTAACAACCGACATATTGAAATTATTTGTTCGAATACTATTTTTAATCGATACTCGTAACAAAATTTGTTGGAAATAATCAGGCCGGTAGAAAGAAAATATACTGCTTGATTAAAAACAGAATATCTACTCAAATACGAGTATCGATTAAAAATAATGTTCAAACAAATAATTTTACACACACACACACACACACACACACACACACACACATATACGAATTCTATTTTTTTAAATGGCGACTCGTATTAAATGGATAGTCTACTTTTATAATTAAAAGGTAATTATAATTTAATTATAATTAAATGGTACAATTTATAATTTCCACCGACCTAAATTGTTCCAGAAATCTTATTTGAAAATCTCTGTCTTCCGGCAGAAATCGAACCTGTATACTCGCAATATCGGAGAAATACAGTTATTAGATCATTATACTCTGACATGTCTTACCACTAGACTACAAACAAGGCTCAATTTAAATACATATTCCCCTTGTCTGCCATGAAATCTTCTCTAATTTACTGGTAAGATATGTCAGGTCGGATCAAATGTTCTATTAGGAATTTCCAGAAAGAAGAGCAAAATAAAAAAAAAAAACAACAAAAAAAAAACAACAACAAAAAAACAAAAAAACAAAATGAAGAATTTCCAGAAAGAAGAAAGGAGAAAATCAAAATGAAGGATAGAGAGAAAGAAAAATAAGAAGGAATTTCCAGAAAGAAGGAAGGAGAAAATCAAAATGAAGGATGGAGAGGAAGAAAATCAAGAAGAATTTTCCAGAAAAAAAAACCGAATGAATAAAGAAGAAAAAGTGAAATAAAAAAAATAAAAATAAAAAAATGAAGGAAGTAAAAAAAAAAAACGAAAATAGAACTAACGTATCGGAAAAATATCTTTTTCGAAATGAAGGAAGCAGACTGAGGATTGGTAATTCTGAAAACGTTATTCAGTCCGACAACTGATAATTGTTTCTTTAGGTAAAATATTATTTTTCTTTTTCGCAGAAATACAGACTTTACTCACTGATATTGCATCAGCAGTAAGCAGCACACGCACTGATACTTTCAGTAGTTTCCGCATGTCTCTGCTTGAAACGGAACGAAACTTGGTTGGAATCTGACGACAACGTAATCAGTGATGCGGTTTAAGTCCATGCGAACCAGTTAAATAAATATTTTTTCCGTGCTCATATACACGCACACGGATGTGCGTTGTAGGGCATTGGATATCGACTCCGAACGAAAAATCGGAGATCCTAGTTCGAATTCCAGTTGAATTCATTGCTTTTACTTACTTAGGATGTGCGTTGTGGTGCAGTGGATATCCGCTCAGAACGAGAAATCGGGGAGCCGAGTTCGAATTCCAGTTGAATTCATTGCATTCACTTACGCGCAAATACCCTTGGGAAAGGTATTAATCCGTCTCTTCCTTCCAGTTATGGGTTAAATAACATGACAGACTGGATTCTATAGCCTTCGCTGGCAACCAGTCTACCGCAGAAAGCAATGGCAACCTACTGCGGGATAATCTTCTGCCCAGTCAGTCATGTCTCTTTCGAGACATGATCGCCGAAGCGTGTTTCACGTATGGCACTTAACTGACTGACTTACGCACAAATACCCTTGGGAAAGGTACTAATCCGTCTCTTCCCTCCAGCTATTGGTCAAATAACAAGCCAGATTGGGCTCTATCGCCTTGGTTGGTATCCAGTTTACCGCAGAATGTAATGGCTACCTACTGCCCAGTTAGTCTTGTCTCTTTCAAGACATGATCGCCCATATGTGTGGCACATAACTTACTGAGTATTTCAGTCAGTTAAGTGCCATGCGCGATACACGCTTGGGCGATCATGTCTCGAAAGAGACATGACTGACTGGGCAGAACATTATCCCGCAGTAGGTTGCCATTGCTTTCTGCAGTAGACTGGTTGCCGACCAAGGCTATAGAACCCAATCTGTCCTATTATTTAACCCATAATTGGAGGGAAGAGACGGATTAATACCTTTCCTAGGGTATTTGCGCGTAAGTGAATGCAAGGAATTCAACTGGATTTCGAACTTGGCTCCCCGATTTCTCGTTCTGAGCCGATATCCACTGCGCCACAACACACATTTACGTACAAGAATAAAAATGTTACTGGATTTTTAATATTTTTTATATAGAGGTGCTTATAGCATAATCATCAAGTTAACGGAAAACTAAGGCAAGTTCATGCACTCTTTGTTATAAATATATTATATTTGAATATTTAAATTAATTAATATTTAAATTAAATATTAAATTGATTAATATTTAAATTATATTTGAATATTTTTTTACATTACATAATTCAGACATGGGTAATATATATGGAAGCAAGCGGGTGTCTAGCTACACTGATGAGCTGTGATACAGCGAAATAGGCTTGTATGTAAATGACTATTTATGCCCTCGTTATCTGATTGAGCTCTCTAGAGGGAACCGCTTTAAAAACAGTAACCACTTCTGCGATTTACGCATTACTCTCCAATTGTGAATTGAGTTCTATCGGCTGTGAGCGTGTGAATACACCGCATATATATATATATATATATAGCACGTTAAAATTTTCTCCTCTCGAGTTTCGATCCCGGCTGGAAGCAAGATAATGTCTAGCCACACTGATGCTCCGTGATACAGCGAAACACGCCTGCATGCGGATGACTATATATATATATATATATATATATATATATATATATATATTAAAAAAGGATTAATTCAATGATGTTGAATGACCATTTCGATGTGAAAATCCCCACGGGGGATAACACATCACCTCAGCAACCGAAAAATCCTTTCAGAACTCCAGTTTCTGAAAGGATTTTTCGGTTGCTGAGGTGATGTGTTATCCCCCGTGGGGATTTTCACATCGAAATGGTCATTTTTTTGCCGGTGAAAAACATATTCATTTGGAAATTCTTGTAAAAATTAAATAACGGTCAGATTTTGATGAAAATTTCAGGAACATTCATAAATGACTGAAATCATTTTCGAAATAATTACTTTTAGAAAATCTTGATAAAAATATTTTTACTTTACAAAATTAAATTTCCAGAAATTAATTTCCAGAAATGTCTAGAGATTCGCGGGAGTTCGCCCATATACCTAATATTAATTAAATTCAGGAGTCATTGGGGAATGCTAATCAACTGTCTTTTTTTTTTATTAACCGTTTTTCAGAAAATCTGCTCTGAATTGTGAAAAGAAAAATGCGATAAAACTATGACATTTTTTTATTTAGATAAACTTTTGATTGGTTTTATAAACAATATATATTAAAGATATTATAGCCTGAAAAGAAAAAAATTCAATGAATAATGAATTTTACAAGAATTGGTTTTATTTTTATTATTTTTAATAATTTATAAAGTTTCAAAAATATTTTAAAATTTCCTTAAAACAAAGAGTACGATTAAGCTAACATAAAATTATGTCAAGTCAAATTCATCTTCCATACTTAGCATTTTTTGACAGCTTCCATCTATCATGACAATTATCGGCTCTGTTAACCGGATGATAACACCTGATAACAAGGCTACTGTAATTAAGAAACGCTTTTATAGTACATTTCTGACAGTAATCAAGTAATACCTGTTTCAGATCAGATTAAGGTAAGTTTAAATTTGCTAATTTGAATAAAATAATGTGTCAGTGGGGTATATTTTATTTTTACAAGACTTTTTAAACCGAGAATTGGCTTTTGTTTACAAAATGTGTCGATCAATGAAAAATGTCCAATTTTAGATTCCAATAAATATAATTTCCGTTTGAAATATACCAAGTATTTTGCTTACTAGAATTAGTAAATTTAATCTCTTTGCTTTTAATTAAAGTTAAAATGAAAGCTTCAAAAATACTTTTTTATTTTTAAAAATTCAATGTAAATTTAGATGTCCAGAATGAGTGAAGGTACTTAATGTATATATAATTAATACAAATATAAAGTTTGCCATTTAGCTGATTGGTATTACTTTCAGCGTCATGACTCCAGAGTTTCGTAGACAGATCCATCAGCAATCACTCCGTGTACTCGTCATGGTATATATATATATATATATATATATATATATATATATTTATATATATATATATATATAAAATGCAAAAGTATGAGGCCGCCCCTAATCTTTTAAATTGGTTCAGAAAGTAATTGTTTCATACTTTAAGTAAGAGGAAATTATTATACATAGTTAAAAAAAAGTGAGATAAGATTATTTTATTATAAATTTTATAACGAAAAAAAAAAAAAAGAAGCAGTTTATGATTAAATTTTTGGTCTCGAGCTCTTTTTAATTTTGAAAAAAAATTCTGTCAAGTTCATTCCATGCTAATTCTGGTCGCTTCAAACTTTTGAACTTATTACACACACACACACACACACACACACACACACACACACACACACACACACATATATATATATATATATATATATATATATATCCCTTGCTAACTGGACACATGGCTTGGAGGTGATCCCCCCCTCCATCACACTACTGTCTGTTACTGCTTACTTAAGGTAACTTAATCTCTCCAGAACTCTCCAGAACTGTATAGAAGAAACAAAATGGAGATAATTTTTGAAATTTTCTTAACTTTTTTCTGTCAGCCAGCCTGCAACTTGGTGAGTTTAGCCAGTGTGATCTTATTTTTTGAATTATTTATTTATTTTGATTTGTATTTTGATTTGTATTTTTTATTTTATTTCGGTTCTTATCTTTTCTGCCTAATTTTTGTGTAAATTGTTGTTAATTATCAAATTTAGGTTTGGTATATTAGGGCTTTGGTTATATGTAGGAATTCTAAGACCGGCCATGTTTGTTTTTATCGCCCGGTCTCACACTCCACCCCCTTCTTTTGGACAGGAGTAGAGGTGATCGCCTTGTTTCTTGTTTAGGAAGGGGTTCCCGGTTCATCTCTCTCTTTTTCGGTCTTTATATTGGTTCGGCTGGAAGCTTTTTGCAGTTGGTGAGTATGGTGGCAAAGTCTCTTCATTCTGAGGGTACCGGGTTGGCAGTTTCCTGGTTGCTGCTTCCGACTGGTAGTTAGGAGCCCGAACTCTTGCGTAGCGTCTCGAGAGGCTGCTCTGATCAACAGTTGAATAATATCGGGGTTCTTGTAGTGCCATTTCGCGCATGGACGGGCGTCCCTGCATGAATTTCCGATGGGCAACCCCGAGGCCACATTATGCTGCAGGCGGCGCCATTCTCCATCCTTCACCTGCTGCAATTATCGACCATCTGACCCTACTCTAGACCTCTCTATCCACAACTACAACCAACATGAAATTTAACAAACAAAATAGCAAGCCTAAACCAGCTAGTCGTAAATCGCCCAAACCTATCTGCATTACCTTCACAAATATACGAGGTATTCGCAGTAACTTTAATAGAGTAGAGTCTTTCCTTCTAACTAACTCACCCGATATCTTAGCTATATGTGAGACTAACCTTGACCCTTCTATCCCCTCTTCAGAGCTGTTCGTTCCTGGTTACCTTCCTCTCTTCAGGAAGGACTCTAATGTCCATATGCATGGGCTTGGTGTATATGTCAGCGAACAACTCCCCCTAGCCAGGGTCACATCTCTTGAATCCCTTGATCATTCCTTCATGTGCTTCCGTCTCTCACTTCTAAGCTCGGTTAGCTATCTCTTCTTCCTCTACCGCCCCCCCTCCTCCTCTGACTGTACGTTACTTGATTGCATCTCTAATAACATCGACAGGGCCATTTCTTCTCACCCATCTGCCCAAATATTTGTGTTTGGCGATTTTAACGCCCACCACACCAAGTGGCTTGAAAACTCAGCCACCGACCTTGCTGGGATCCGCACCATGCACTTTTCAATAGCCCAAGCTCTAACGCAAGTGGTGGACTTCCCCACGCGTTTCTCTAAAAACCCTAACGGAAGGGACTCTTTACTCGACCTTTGTTTTACCTCCATCCCAGACTCCTGCACTACCAGGCAACTCTGCCCCCTTGGAAACTCTGACCACGCCGTAGTCTCCGTAAACATATCAATCCGCACTAACTCTTCCCAAGAAAACCAGACCAGCAGAATATCATACTGCTACCAAAGAGCCGACTGGGACTCGTTCAGGGACTTCCTCTGCGACGTCCCCTGGAACAACGTCTTTGATCTTCCTGCCGAAGACTGTGCCTCCGAAGTCTCCTCTTGGGTTAAGGCTGGCATCGATGCTTTTATCCCTGCCAGAAAATTCCAACTAAAACCTAATTCGTCCCCCTGGTTCTCACCCGCTTGCTCGGCCGCTATTGCCCACCGGAACCATTTCTTCCGGCTCTATCGAAGCTGCTCGTCGAACCAAAACAGGCGCCTTTTCACCTCAGCACGGAACAAGTGTAAAAAAGTACTGAACGAAGCCAAGAGGGCGTTTGCTACCAGAATTAGGCAACGCATAGCATCCTCTAAGTTTGGCTCCAAAGATTACTGGCGTCTCTGCAAAAGCGTGCTCAGCAGGAACAAGACTTCAATACCCCCACTAATCAATGAATTTGAAGTTCTCACCTCCCCAGCCGACAAGGCTGAATGCTTTGCCCGTAAATTCTCAACCAATTCGACACTGGACTCGTTAGGAATACCTACACCAGACTTCCCACCCAGAACTAAGGCTCAACTAAATAACGTCCTCATCTCGCCCTCGCTGGTCGCCAAGATAATTGCGCAACTTGACCCACACAAAGCGAGCGGCGGTGACGGAATCCCAGTCATAGTACTGAAGAAATGTGCCCCAGAACTCTCCTCTGTCCTCTCTAAACTCTATAACCTCTGCCTATCTGCTTCCTGTTTTCCTGCCTGTTGGAAGTCCTCCTGCGTAGTACCTATATTTAAGAATTCTGGCGAACCCTCAGACCCCGCCAATTACCGTCCTATTAGTCTCCTTCCAATCTTTGGCAAAGTTTTCGAAGCCATTATCAACGCCGAGGTGATTCAGCACCTTATGACCAACGGGCTTCTCTCTGACAAACAGTATGGGTTTCGCTTCACCAGGTCTACTGCTGATATGCTAACGACCATTACCGAGTACATATACCAGGCACTCGACAAGAATGGTGAAGCCCGAACCGTTGCCTTGGATATCTCCAAAGCATTCGACAGGGTATGGCATGCTGGCCTCTTGTGCAAACTGCGGAGCTATGGGATAACTGGACATCTGTTTGACCTCATCCAGTCCTTCCTCTCTAACCGCACATTAAAGGTGGTATTAAATGGGCATGCCTCCCAAAACTACCAGACGAACGCGGGCGTCCCTCAAGGTTCTATCCTAGGTCCCACGCTATTTCTGATCTACATTAATGATCTCCCCGACATCATTAGATCCCAAGTTGGCATGTATGCCGACGACACAACAATCTACTCCCGCATCGATCAGAAACCAGGTCTGGACGACAAAGTGAACCTCGCTGCCGCACTGGAAAGGGACCTCCAATCCGTAGTGACCTGGGGTAGGAAATGGTTGGTAAATTTCAATGCCTCCAAAACAAAGCTGTTATCAACTAACCACCATAGACTATCGCATCTACCTCCCATTAGCATGGGACAGGCTAGCCTCCCAGAGAGTAAAATACTACGCCTCCTTGGCCTTACACTCTCGGCGGACCTCAAATGGAATGACTACATTGAATCCATTGCCAAATCTGCTGCTATGAAAGTCGGCTCTCTGTGCAGGGCCCGGAAATTTTTCCCACCTGAAACTATTCTGCACATATACAAGTCTACCATCCGCCCGTGTATTGAATATTGCTGCCATATCTGGTCGGGTGCCCCTGCTGCTCTCCTTGGGCTTCTTGACAAAATACAAAGGAGGATCTGTAACGCGGTTGATACTAACTTGGCAGACCGGCTGCAGCCGCTCTCACACCGGCGTGATGTAGCTTCCCTGTGCCTCTTCTACAAGTACTTTCATGGCTTCTGCTCCGATGAGCTTAGATCACTGGTGCCGCCCAAGCACGAATTTACACGAGATACTAGATTAGCAACTAGGTCCCACCCTTTTACAGTTAAACAAATAAGATGTAACCGTAAATTCTACTCCAACAGCTTCTTTTCTCGCGCTTCCCGCCTGTGGAACTCCCTTCCACAAGTCTGCTTTCCCGACAGTTACAATCTCCAGGTGTTTAAATGTAGGGTCAATAGACACCTCCTATCACACTAACTCTCTACTATTCTCACAACACTCTCATCTACCCAACCCTCATTCTCGGTATCCTCACCCGCCTATCACCCACCCTCTGTTATTTCCTATATTTAACCAGCCTTTCTCCTCTCTACGTAGCCCCCTGCACAGTAGTGGCAGTGACATGCCTTGCTCGGGGTGAAACGCTTATAAAAAAAAAAATAAAATATTAATGAATATACATTTTTTTCTCATCGGTAGCACGATTTGTAGTTTCAGACACAACAATTTTCAGGTGTTGAGTTAAGCTTTAAGACTGGCTGTTACATAATTTAAATTTTATTAAATATATCGGGTTATCGCGACGATGAAGCAGTTCATATTGTATATGTGGATTGATTTTTTCAGAATTTTGTATCTAAAATAAATATAACTAATAAAAAAATGAATTTATATGTAAAATAAAGAGAAAAGAACTCACATATGCATCCACACAAAAGATTTACTTCAAGTTATAACGGAAGAGTTAAAATGTAAATATTCACATGTAAGGAGGTAAGGAGTAGGTTCAATTCAGGCAGCTTATTCCAAAGAACCGCTGCATTGTGGAGCAGACTCCCGGTGGGATGCTTTCTCCATGAATTTCACTTCTTGCCTCTTTTTTAAGCTCATACATCATCACGCGGTAACCCCCTATTTTGAGAGGCTTTCGGGCCTTGTAATGAGCGAACATTAGTAAAAAAAAAAAAAGAAAAAAAAAGCTTATCCTCTGTACAGTGCCTAAAAAATATGTCGCCATTTCTATAAGTAATAACTTTCTTTTTACTTTTTAATGTTAAGTAGAACGACATGTTATACATTTAGCATTTTATTATTTTTAATTTTTCTGGTTATTAAGAATTGTCTAAAGATAGATAGATAGATAGATAGATAGATAGATAGATAGATGTGAACAGACACATATATATAGAGAGAGAGAGAGAAAGAGAGAGAGAGCAAGACAGAGACATAGATAGATAGATAGATAGATAGATAGATAGATAGATAGATAGATATGAACAGACTCAGATAGATAGATAGATAGATAGATAGATAGATAGATAGATAGATAAAGAAAGAGAGAGAGAGCATGACAGAGACATAGATAGATAGATAGATAGATAAAGAAAGAGAGAGAGAGCATGACAGAGACATAGATAGATAGATAGATAGATAGATAGATAGATAGATAGATAGATATGAACAGAGATAGATAGATAGATAGATATGAGCAGACTCAGATAGATAGATAGATAGATAGATAGATGTGTGTGTGTGAGTGTGTATGTGTGTGCTTTGAGTTAATATTAACGCGAATACACAAATACATGAAAGCAAATTTCAAGCTACCGATTTGTGAAATCTGTGGTGATTACCCACCATTTAATCTGCATTTATCATATGCTAAATATTAAGGCGTAAATAAGATAGTATAATTCCTCCTTTTCTTTTTATCCGATTTCACAAAATGAACATTCTTTCATTTATTGTCCTACTCTGAATATGTTTTGATTTGATTTTTTTTATTAAGTTTTCTGATTTATTTGAAAAATTAACGATAATGATTGTACAGGAATAATACTTCTCAGCTCAATTGCATGGTCATAGATCGATGAAAAACACATTTAGACTTCCGTTTAGTTTTCAGTTCGATTAAAAAGTCATGAACTTCAGGAACCCTTGCGTCGCCATCTTAAGGGACGCTGAAGGTGTATTTTTGCTGCTAATCTTTATGAATATTACAAATAACACGGCTTAAATTTGTATTTGGATTCTGTAGGGTATCCATCAGGATGTGCGTTGTGGTGCAGTGGATATCGACTCGGCACGAGGAATCGCGGGAGGCAAGTTCGAATTCCAGCTGAATTCCTTGCATTCACTTACGCGCAAATACCCTTGGGAAAGGTATTAATCCGTTTCTTCCCTCCAGTTATGGGTTAAATAATAGAACAGATTGGGTTCTATAGCCTTGGTCGGCAACCAGTCTACCGCAGAAAGCAATGGCAACCTACTGCGCAATAATCTTCTGCCTAGTCAGTCATGTCTCTTTCGAGACATGATCGCCCAAGCGTGTGTCACGTATGACACTTAACTGACTGTGGGTATCCATCGAAGAAAAACAGGAAATTTGGTACAATTTCTTTAATTGTTGGAATTTTTATTGTAGTTATTTGAAAGAAAAGCGAATCTTAAAACAGAACTAAAACACAAACGTTAGATGTGATGTTAAACCAAAAACGTTTTTTATGTGTTTGTTAATTTTTTATCACATAAATCTAATATCTAAATAAAGTAAATCTAATATTTAAATAAATCTAAATCTTTTCATATGAAAATTTGCAAGGACCAGGAAAGTTAGAAGAAATTTATGTGGACTTGAAAACTTCTTTTGTGAAACGGACTCCCAAGAATATATTTTCCCAAGCACAGCATTCTTAAACTTCAAGTCTAAGGTTAACTGTTATATATCAGCATATATTGTACTTTTACCTCTTATCGCTCATACAACGATATCTACATTGAGTGGCTATTGGGACTTGGATTATTAATAAAAAAAAATAAAAAAATAAGACGTGGTTTATTTTTCCAAGGCTTAGAGTAGACACTGTAGAAAATCAGGAGTCTGAAAAAACAACTTTTTCAGATTCGTTTCTCTTGATGGAAAAAACAATCACTTCTTTTTGCATCAATAAAAGATGCTGTTATCACAATTAGTGATGGGCCAGTAATTTTAAATAACATAAGCCATTCTTTCTAATGACGAATACAAGAACATTATATGATGAGAAAAAACCCAGATATCGTCAAGTTTTTCGAACAAACTTTCCTGTGATGTCAGTGTTTTTTACACGCTTATATGTACTTTTTATGCTGCAATTCTTCATGTATAACACGCGATCCTTAGCTATGAAAAACGAAAAAAATATCTGTATAATAGGTTGTGACTTTTTAGAATTTGTTGCAATTTGAACATTTGTTCAACTTTTTTATACTGTTCGTATCGATTAAAAATAAATAAAATATATAGTTTAAATTGTTTTGAACCACAAGATCTACCGGGATCTGAAAAAGTAGGTATACAATTACTACAGTTATACCTCGGGTTACGTAATTTTGAGTTAAGTCGTTTTCGATTATACTATAGTGGGTTATTCGTTATAGTGATGTGTATGAGTGTGTTGAAAGAGATTAGTTTGATTTGGCCTTGTTAGTAGATAGCCCACTATAAGAGGGGTCCAAAACAAGAAAATCAAATTGTATATAGAAACAACAATTACATATATATATATATATATATATATATATATATATATATATATATATAGGGCCGTAGCTGATGCTAAAAAAATACCGGGCACAGAGAAAAATGCCCAGATTTATTAGTTGACAATGTGATGACGTCATCAGTGTCATCCGTTTCTAGAAACTATGATTTTTGCGGACTTTTTCGGCTATTCCAATGGAAATTAGGCACAGAACCTGAACGAAAGCAGGAAATCGGGTTCGGACTTTCTGAGTATAACCAGTCTTTTCTCCTAAAATTAATAAGTAAACAAAACAGATTTTTACTGCGTTCATTCGGATATTTTCTTCGTTTTTCTTTCTTTCTTTCTTTCTTTCTTTCTTTCTTCGTGAATTGTTTAGTTTGATTTCTGACGAAGACATTTTTCCTTGCCCGGATTTTCACTATGATTGCACAGATCAGCCCGGACCATACGGCCATATATATATATATATATATATATATATATATATATATATATATATATATATATATATTTTTTTTACAATTAAAAGTAATGTCTTTTGGTTGGTACAAAGGTCGTTAAAAATGTTCATAGTAGTAATTACTGAAAGTGTATATGCGTATGTATGTGTGAGCGTTTGTTTGTTAGGAGTGTCTTTGAAGTCTCCTCTCAGCCTTTCGGGTACCGGTCAGTTATTAAGTGGATTGGTGAACTATGAAGAAAAGATGATGAGAGAGAAGAAGAGGCAACAATAATACGATCGCTTGACGTTTGTCAGGGGACGTGTTAATTATGTTAGTATTTTTTCTACTGTCGATTGTTTTCTTGTGTCGTCCTTTTATTTCGTTTTCGGGGTCCCTAACAGGTCATTTAGAAATCCACACCCGAAATTAATTCTGGGCTTCCCATTGGACGATAAACAAAATTCAAGTCGGCTCGCGAAAAGGGTCCGTAAAAGGAATTTGATATTTATTTATTTTCTTTTTTATAATTAAAGATTATCTGAATTTTTTTAGATGTTTCCTAGTTTGCTATTTTTCGAAAAACATTTCACATCGAGGTGTAAAAGTTCGCGAGTATTGTGTGCAAAGTTTGTACATTCCAGAAAATTCGTTTTTATTATTTTTATTTTTATTTTTTCTTACAAAATGAGTGAGTTAGATTTGAATTTTAAATGTTGAATTTGTTTTATTTACTACAATACGTCGTTTGTCAAAAATAAATAAATAAATAAATAAAAATAAATAAATAAAAATATAAATAAAAAAATAAATAACTGGAAAAATATAAATTAAGTTTAAGGAGTTTTATTCGAGTTTATGTCTGTCCGCTACAAATATTGAAGTAGTAATATAACTTGAAAAGCGTAAAATGCACTTAAAATCATGTTACTATTCAATAAATAAGAATAAAAGTATATAAAATCATATTAAAATACGTATATTTACAGTAAATTTTAATATAATCATCATAAATCCTAGAGAACTAAATATGAACATATCTGTAACTCTGTGTTCTCTTATTTAGCGGTTTCTAAGAGCTCAATATTGGTGTTTTCCACAGTAGTTCCAATAACTACCGTTTGGCGTCGTTGTCAGCGCCACTCGTGATTTCCGCGAAATTGAAACCTACTATAGTTTAGGTATTTCTTTTTAAAATAATTTTGCCCCAAGCAAGGCAGAACTGCCACTGGTGCGCAGGGGGTTATAGAAGAGGTGAGTGATGAGTAAGAAGATGAAGTTACAGGGAATCAAAGAATGTGTAAGAAAAGGATGAGAATACAGGTGTGAAGATGGCTATACGAGAGTAGAGTGGAAAGGAAGAAGAACATGATGCAAGGGTTGTCATGGAAAGGATGCGAGTCAAGAAGATAACAGATAGCAATTGACTTTGCATTTAAATTCTTGGAGATTGTAGTTTTTAATTGCATTACTTTTGCCATAATATATCTTCAGACAAGAGTGTGAATCATTTTTTATTTTCTCTCGTATATATATATATATATATATATATATATATATATATATATATGTGTGTGTGTGTGTGTGTGTGTGTGTGTGTGTGTAAATGTATCTATTTTTTTTTTCATTTCACCCCAGGCAAGGCAGAACTGCCACTGATGCACAGGGGGTTACATAAGAGGTGAGATGAGAAAGAGGAACAAGTTACAGTGAAGTCAGAGAATGGGTAAGAAAAGGATGAGAATACAGGAGTGAAGAGAGCTGCATGAGAGTAGAGTGGAAAGGAAGAAGAACATGATACAACGGTTGTCAGGGAAAGGATGCAAGTCAAGGAAATATGAGATGGCTGTTGACATTAAGAGGAGAGTGATGAGAAAGAGGAACAAGTTAGAGAGAGTGAGTAAGAGAGGGATGAGAACACTAGTGTGAAGATGGCTGTACGAGAGTAGAGTGGAAAAGAAGAAGAACATGATACAAGGGTTGTCATGGAAAGGATGCGAGTCAAGAAGATAACAGATAGCAATTGACTTTGCATTTAAATTCTTGGAGATTGTAGCTTTCAGGGAAGCAAGTATACGGAAGGGAATTCCACAGGCGGGAAGTGCGAGCAAAGAAGTTGAGGGGGTAGAGGTTGCGGTCATATTTTATTAGTTTCACTGTAAAAGAGTGGGACCTAAACGCTAGTCTAGTAGCTCGAGTAAATTCATGCTGTGGGGACACCAGGGAGCTAAGCTTATCAGAGCAGAAGCCATGAAAGTATTTGTGGAAGAGACAGAGGAAAGTCACATTTTGCCGATGAGAAAGTGATTGGAGTTGAACTACCAGGTTGGGATCGATTATATTAAAGACCCTTCGTTGGATTTTGTCAAGAAGCCCGAGATGAATAGCAGGTGCACCCGACCAGATGTGACAGCAGTATTCAATGCGGATGGTAGATTTATATATGTGTAAGATGGATTTAGACGAGAAAAACTTCCTGGCCCTACAAAGGAAACCAACCTTCCGAGCAGCAGATTTAGCTATGGATTCAATGTAGTCATTCCACTTGAGGTCGACTGATAGATTTAGGCCGAGGAGGCGCAGTGTTTTGCTTTCAGGGAAACTAGCCCGATCCATTCTGATGGGGAGTAGAAGCGGTTGTCTATGGTGGTTAAATGATAGCAGCTTCGTTTTGGAAGCATTAACATTTACGATCCATTTCTTAACTCAGTCCACCACAGATTGGAGGTCCTTTTCAAGATCAGCAGCGTGATTTGCTTTGTCAGCCCCGGCAGATTTCTTATCGAGGCGAGAGTAAATGGTGGTGTCATCAGCGTAGGTGCCTACTTGGGATCAGATTACGTCAGGGAGATCGTTGATGAAGATCTGAAAAAGAGTAGGACCTAGAATAGAGCATTGAGGGACACCCGCCTTCGTATGATAATATCTGGAAGCATCTCCGTTCTAATTGTCTAATTGATGTCGGCCGATCCATAATGATGGAGGGTAGGAGCGATTCTCTATGGTGGTTAAAGGCTAGCAGCTTCGTTTTAGAGGCATTAAAATTCATGAGCCATTTCTTAACTCAGTCCACCACATATTGGAGGTCCTTTTCAAGATCAGCAGCGAAATTTGCTTGTCAGCCTCGGCAGATTTCTTATCGAGGCGGGAGTAAATTGTATACGCCTGCTTATTGCCTAAATCTCCCATTCCCATTCATTTGTGACTTTATATTTTGTGCCAATGGCTCCCAAGAAAATTCCTTAGATCACTTGTGCCCTCAGGTATGAATTTGCACGAGATACTAGATTAGCTACTAGATCCCACCCTTTTACTGTGAAACAGATAAGATGTAACTGCAATTTCTACTCTAACAGCTTCTTTCCTCGCACTTCCCGCCTGTGGAATTCCCTTCCATATACTTGCTTCCCCGACAGCTACAATCTCCAGGAATTTAAATGTAAGGTCAATAGACATCGCCTATCACATTAACTTGCACCAATTCTCACAAGCTCTTTTCCCACCTACTCCACCCACATCCTCGGTATCCTCATCCGTCTATTACCCTCCTCCTGACATTTTCTATAACTAACCCCTCTTTCTCATCACTTCCCCCTATGTAACCCCCTGCGCAACAGTGGTAGTAGAATGCCTTGCTAGGGGTGAGATGATTTTTTTAAAAAAATTCCTATTGAAGTCGCCTCTCCTGGAACAAATTACCGAGGTAAGTTGAGGTATATAGTAAATATTAGGTTGTTACGCATGAAATGGGGCATGTTTTGTTTGATTGTCAATCCGATCGTCTAATGATGTAACCTCCTGAGTATATAAAAAATCTTAACTTATTCCTGACTCTTTCTTTCCAGATAATTTTGTTTTCAATATATGGTTACTTACAAACCCAGTGAAAATGATTATAATGAAATAATGTCAAGTAATCTTATTGTATGTGAACAAACTTGAAAAAGATCCATTTTTGAATTAAATCATTAGTTGCGATAAGAAGTGGATACTTTCTGACGACAGTAAGTGGTTAGTTGTAAGTGAATCACGAAAACAATATCCAAAACCTCCACTACACTGTTTTAGTGGATGTTAATGGTTACTGTACGGTGATATTTTAAAGGGGTTATTCGTTATTCATTTTTGCATCAAGGGAAAACAGTAACCACAACCCCGTAATTGGGAGAAATTGATTGTATGCACGAGAAATTGAAAAAGAAATATCCTAGACTTGTGAATTGCAAATGATTATAAGGGAACAATGTCAATTAATCTTACTGTATGTGTCAGTTAAGTGCCATACGTGAAACACGCTTGGGCGATCCTGTCTCGAAAGAGACATGACTGACTGGGCAGAAGATTATCCCGCTGTAGGTTGCCATTGCTTTCTACGTTAGACTGGTTGCCATCCAAGGCTATAGAACCCAATCTGTATGTGTAAAAACTTGAAAAAGAACCATTTCTGCACCAAATCATTTCATGCAATAAGAGAAACTGAGTGGGCCATTGGTTAGATGCAAGTGAATCCCCAAATTCATACCCAAAATCTCCACTGCACTTTAAAACGTTAATGATTACTGTATGGTGGTCTTTTAAGGAGGTTATACATTATTCATTCTTGCTTCAAGGGAAAAGAATAACAATTTTATATTGTGGAGAAATTGATTGTATACCCAGAAAATTGAAAAAAAAATATCCTAGACTTGTGAATAGATATAACCCAAATTTATTGCACGACAACACACGACCGCACGCTTCTCAGTCAACTGTTCAAAAGCTGCATAGCCTGAATTATGAAATTTTACCTCATCTTCCATATTCAACTGATATCTCTTCTATTGATTATCAATTATTTAAGCATTGTGAACTTTACATACGAAATAAAACATTCCCCGATAGGGAAGAAGTAATGGGAACATTTGAACTGTTTATCGCATCAAAAGATTAGGATATTTTTAAAGACGGGATCAAGAATGTTGAAGTTCGTTGGAGAACAATCATACATCAACATGTCTAGAGCAATAATTATTTAATCAGAAATGATAAAGTTCAATACATATTAGAATCAAGGGTTGCGTCCGATAATACCCCAAACCTCCCCTGCGTCTTAAAACGTTAATGATTACTGTATGGGTGTCTTTTAAAGAGGTTATACATTATTCATTCTTGCTTCATGGGAAAACATTAACAACTTCAGATTGTGGAGAAATTGAGTGTATGCACGGAAAATTGAAAAAGAAATATCCTAGACTTCTGAAAAGGGATGGCCCAATTTTATTGCACGACAACGCATGGCCACACGCTTCTTAGTCAACTGTCCAAAAGCTGCATAGCCAGAATTTTGAATTTTACCTCATCTTCCATTTTCACCCGATATCCCTTCTACTGATTATCAATTATTTAAGCATTGTGAACTTTACATACGAAATAAAACATTCCCCGATAGGGAAGAAGTAATGGGAACATTTGAACTGTTTATCGCATCAAAAGATTAGGATATTTTTAAAGACGGGATCAAGAATGTTGAAGTTCGTTGGAGAACAATCAGTCATCAACATGGTACATATTTTAATTAAATAAATTAGTTACTTAACATTTCAGAAGCGTTTTATTCATTTTCTATAAAGCTCGTCATGTCAAATTAAACAGAATTTCTACCAATAAAATGTTCAATAATTGTCTAGAGCAATAATTATTGAATCAGAAATAAAAGAGTTCAATTTTAGTATTTCAGACTAAGTAGATTTAATGGATGTAAATGGTTACTATATGATGATATTTTAAAGAGGTTATTCATTATTCATTGTTGCCTCAAGTTAAAACAGTAGCCACAACCTCGAATTGGGGAGAAATTGATTGCATGCACCTGATATCTCTTCTACTGATTATCACTTATTTAAGCATTGTGAGCTTTTTATATGAAATAAAACATTCCTCAATATAGAAAAGGTAATCGAAGAATTTGAACTGTTTATCGCATCAAAACGTGAGAATATTTTTAAAGATGGGATAAAGAATTTAGAGGTACGTTGAAGAACAATCATTCATCAACATGGTGCCTATATAAACTAATTTTTTTTTAATCATCTCACCCCAAGCAAGGCATTCCACTGCCACTATTGCGCATGGGGCTACATAGGGGAAGGTAAAGAGAAGGAGTGGTTAGACATAGGGAATGTCAGGAGGAAGGTGACAGATGAGTAAGGATACCGAGGATGAGGGTTGGGCAGATGCGAAGAGTGTTTGATAGAATGGGAGCAGGTTAGTGTGTTAGGAGGTGTCTATTGACCTTACATTTAAACTCCTGGAGATTGTAGCCGTCGGGGAAGCAATCGTGTGGCAGAGAATTCCACAGTCGGGAAGTGCGAGGAAAGAAACTGTTGGAGTAGAAGTTACGGTTGCATTTTATCGGTTTCACTGTAAAAGGGTGGGATCTAGTTGCTAATCTAGTATCTCGTTCAAATTCATATTTAGGGGGCACCAGTGATCTAATTTCATCGGAGCAATAAATTACTTATTTAACATTTCAGATGTATTTTTTTCATTTCCTATAAAGTGCATCATTTCATCAACCTCTCATATCAGTATTACCAGTAACACTAGTTCTTGGATTCATTCAAGTCATTAAAAATCATTGTTAATATTTTATTTTCATGAATTTTATTATAATACATTTATTATAATTTTTATCTTAAATAAACGTCTCATGTCACTTCAGGATGTAGGCAATCATGGCTCTCTACAACTTTTTTTTTGTACCTGTAAGTAATAGCTAAGTAAGGTATTAAGAGACAGAAAAATTTCGTTAGAAACAAAGAAATGAGCATTGAACTGCTATGTGATATCTGTCTTTCGATATGACAGTGAATGCTGGACAATCTCTTCAGAGGTTAAGAAGATATGTAGTTCTACAGAAAGATACTGAGGATACCATGGACCGAACATATTTTTTTCAAATTATAATCATTTTATCACAAGCAACGCAGGACTTCCACTGGTACCCAGGGAGTTATAGTGAGAGAAAGAAACAAGGTGCAGAGGCTTTGGGAGAAAATATAAGAGATGGATGGGAATCAAGTAGATAAAAGATGGCAATTGACGTTGCATTTAAACTTTTGGAGATTGTAGCAATCGGTGAAGCAATTATACGGAAGGGAGTTCCACAAACAGGAAGTGCGAGAAAAGAAACTGTTAGAATAGAACAGAGATTACATTTAACTATTTTGACGGTAAAAGGATGGGACCTAAATGCCAATCTAGTAGCACTAGTAAATGCAATAAAATAAATACATTAAATGTGAGCAAGACGGGGTCTTGGAGAAAATGGGAACAAAAAGTAAACTTATCCTTAACATCAGAAAAAGGCAATTGAAATTTCCGGGGCACGTAAAGAGGAAGAATGGCTTGGAAAACATGACACTCACAGGACAGATCGAGAAGAAAGAGGGACAGAGAAAAGAAGCATGATGCATACTTGATGAGCTTGAATAAATTGATAGTAGACCAGGGTTTGGAAGAAATATTTTCCTCTGCTTCTTCCGCCTCCGGCAAGTCCTGTGAATGCTTCATTTTCTAAACCCACTTTCCTCATTACGTGTCACAGATGTTTCAATTTTCGTTAGAGAATATGGGACACAAGGTCGAGGTTTAATGTGGCAAGCCGTTCAAAATGTTCTCAAACACACTCAATAACTCCACAGCACCCACCCGAAAATAGAAGTATTGCTTGGGGCTCGAGCTGATATTAATTTCAAAACTTCCCCGTCTACGATTTCACCATAATCTTTATTTTCTTCATGTTATTTTTTACGTGTACATTAATTCATTTGAATCTAGATATCTATGTGTCTAACAAAATAACTGACTGTTTATTTTCCCCCGGTTTTTATGTTCCGTTTTTTTGCACAAATGCACTTGTGTATATACATGTAAATACATGCCTAAATGTGACGTACATGAATGAAACGAATTTTTTTTAAAGTCAGTCCTAACTACCCAAAAGATAACGTCTGCAAGACAAAAAAGAAACCATTTAGTTCCCAGTAGATGGAAAGTTGGAATATTATCTTTGTCTTGCCGTAATTTCTCAAAGACAAACCCTTTTTCAATCTTTGTTAGAGAACATCCATGACCTTTTTAGTCGAGAGAAGTGTTCTAACAGAAGACGGAAAGTACGACACTGAGATCCTTAGGCGAATTGGCATGGCAAAGAAGCATTCCAGAAGTTGAGTAAAGTATTAAGAAACAGGACAATTTTACTAGAAACAAAGAGGAAAGCACTGGATTGCTATGTGATGTCGGTTCTTCAATATAGCAGTGAATGTTAGACAATACCATCAAAGATGAAGGAAAAACTTGAAGCAATTGAAATGTGGTTCTACAGAAGGATGCTGCGGATATCATGGATCGAGCATGTGAGCAATGATGAGGTTTTGGAAAGGATGGAGACGAAAAGGAAAATAAATACTGAGCATCAGGAAGAGACAACTAAAGTTTCTGGGACAAGCAATGAGGAAGGAGAGCTTGGAGAACCTGTTACTAACAGGCCAGATAGAGGGAAAAAGAGACAGGGAAAGCAGCGGATAACATATTTGAAGGACCTGATCAGGTGGATGACGGAACGAGGGTTGCATGGTGTAACAGGAGAAAGCGTGCTAAGAGCCACCAGGGATAGGGAGATGTAGAAAGCCATGATCGCCTACGTCCTGAAAGGACAGGGCACATAAAAGAAGTAGAAATGTGACGTATTAAATCTTCTTTTCTTATGTGCCGCGTCCCTTCAGAACGTTGGCGATCATGGCCCTCCACAATTTCCTGCCCTTTGTCTTAATAATTCTTTTCTTTCTGTTATTTCTCATAAACCTTATTCCGCCATCCATTTAACTCAAGCTCATTCTTCTTCTTTTTGCCATATACTTTCAGGGCGTTAACGACCATGGCTCTCCACAATTTCCTCGTCTTTTTTTTTATCTCTCCTAAACCTTCTTTTGATTTCCATTTACTCAAGCTTACCAAGTAGGTTAAAAATTATTTTTCTGTCTCTCTTTTTTTATAATCGTGTGGCCCCATACTACCACTGTTGTGCAGGGGGTTACATAGGAGGAATGTTATAAGAAAGAGTGACAGGTTACAGGGGATGTTAGGAAGAGGGTATGAGAAGGAAGAGAATACTGATGAGAGTGGTATGGACGGAGGAAGGAGCATGAGAGAGAGAGAGAGGATGCAAGTTAGTGAGACAAGAGATGACTATTGACTTTGCATTTTAATTCTTGAAGATTGTAACTGTCGGGGAAGCAAGTAAACGGAAGGGAATTCCACAGGCGGGAAGTGCGAGAAAAGAAGCTACTGGAGTAGAATTTACAATTTATTGGTTTCACAGTAAAAGGGTGATACCTAGTTGCTAATCTTGTGGCTCGAGTAAATTTATATATAGGAGGTACCAGTGAGCTAAATTTATCGGAGCAGAAGCCGTGAAAGTATTTGTAGACACAGGGAAGCCATAGTGCGTCGGTGAGAAAGCGACTGTATCCTAGCTGCCAAGTCGGGATCGATCACATTTTATATTTGTTCTTCAATATGATAGCGGATGCTGGACCATCACTGCACAGATGAAGGAAAAACGTTTTTATACAGAAGGATGCTGAGGATGTCATGGACTGAACATGTGAGCAACGACAAAGTTTTAGAGAAAATGAGAACAAAATGACTTATTCTTAGAATCAGAAAGAGATCGAAGAAATTTTGAAGGCACATGATGCGACAAATGGACTTGGAAAGTCGGACACTCAGAGGGACACTCAGAGGGACACTCAGAGGGACATATTGAAGGCAAGAGAGACAGAGAAAAACAGTACTTACCTTACGAGCTTGTGTAAATGGATGGCAGAACAGTGTTTAAGAGTGTTAAAAATTACAAAAGGACTAGAAAGTGTGGAGAGTCATGATCGCCAACACCCTGAATGGATACAGTACATAGAAGAAAAAGACTAGATTGGCAGCTAGGTCTCTTCATTTTACAGTTGAAATTGTTAGATATAATCGTAAGTTCTATGCTAACAATTTCTACTCTCAGACTTTGCGTTTGTGGAACTCTCTTCTGGCTTCTTGCTTCTCAGTTGGCTCTGATCTTCAATAGTTTAAATGCGGTGCCAAGCGTTATCTTCTGGTCTCTTCATTCATTCTTTTATTGATCTCTTTTTATGCTTTTCTTTTTCTCACTCAGTACCCTTTACATCTTAGTGGCTTTATTGCCTTGCTTGGGGTGAAGATATTAAGCTATATTAAGATATAAACACAAAACAACAAAGATAACTAGTTGACGAGCTTAATACTCGTCAACGCCCATTCCTTCCGATCACTACCATTTACCTCATTTTCCGGTTTTATTTTCTTTATTTTTCAGTGAAGAAAAGGTACCTCACCCTCCCAGAAGAAATACAACTATTCATTTTTATGTATTTATATTGTAACCCATATATCCTGGTCTTTTCACTCCATTTCGACTAAGTGAACTGTGAAATCGTTGACAAATTAATGTTAGCATCTAAAAAAAGAGCATGTGTTCGGGTTAGTGTCGGCATGCAGTGTTGGAATGAGTTGATAAGAGAATGTT
This sequence comes from Ascarosepion bandense, assembly GCA_037127315.1. NCBI lineage: Eukaryota > Metazoa > Mollusca > Cephalopoda > Sepiida > Sepiidae > Ascarosepion > Ascarosepion bandense. The sequence goes on from JBBBDQ010001445.1 coordinate 1,660,729, forward strand.
AATTGGAAAACTTCGACGGTTCGAAAATTAATTTGTTCCAGGAGCGAGTTGTGATAAATAGAGATGTAGATATATAAAAAAAGTCTGTAGCTTCATTATTAATAAAAATGTACTTTCTACAACAAATATCTGTTCCTCAACAGAAAGTCTTTACTATAACATATAATATAGGTATTATTCTTCTTCTACGGGTCATGTCTCTTCAAGATATAGGCAGTTATGGCCTTCCACATCTCCCTATCCCTTGTAACTATTAACATCCTTTATCTTGTTACTCCACCTAAGCCCTGCTCCGCCAAGACCATCAAGTATGTCATGCGTTGCTTTCCTGTCTCTTTCCTTCTATCTGTCCTGTGAGTATCAGATTCTCCAAGCCGCCTTCCTTATTACAAGTCCCAAGAATTTCAGCTGTCTTTCACTGACGTTAAATAATAGTTTTCTTTTCGTTATTATCCTCCCTAAAACCTCATCGTTGCTCACGTGTTCGATCCATGGTATCTTCGTCTTCCTTCTGTAGAACCACGTTTCGGTTGCTTCAAGTCTTTCTTTCATCTTTGATGAGATTGTCCAGCATTCACTGCCATATTGAAGAACTGACATCACATAACAATCCAGTAGTCTCTTCTTTGTTACCACCGAAATTTTCCTGCCTCTCAATAGTCTAATCAACTTCTGGAATGCATCCTTGGCTATGCCAGTTCGCCTTTTGATTTCAGTGTCGCACTTTTTGTCCACTGTTAGGACACTACCAAGGTATTTAAATTTCTGTGCCTGCTTAATTTTAGTATCCCTAGCCTGTTGTTAGCATTTTGGCCTCCTCTTTTTACTGATGACCATGTATACAGTTATATTTTTCTTGTAGTTTATATGTAGTCTTTTCTTTTCGCTTTCTTTTGAGCTATTCGTAATAATACCTAGAGATTTTTAAAAGATTTAAACCCAGTACTAGATAGGCGTCAAGATCTCATCGATTTACAGTTGAACTGGCTATATGCAGCCGTAAGTTCTATGTTAACAGTTCCTTTTCTCTCCCTTCTCGCTTATGGAACACCCTTCCAGTTCATTGCTTCGTACGAGACAATTTTTATCTCTAGAACTTATCTTAAATAGATGAGCTCTTCACTATGGTACCTAGACTTTATGAATTTAAGCGCAGTACTAGACTGGCGGCTAGGTCTCATCAATTTACAGTAGAAATGGCTAGATGTAACCGTAAGTTCTATGCTAAGAGTTCCTTTTCTCTCCCTTCTCGCTTATGGAACACCCTTCCAGTTCATTGTTTCATACGAGACAATTTTTATTTCTAGAATTTATCTTAAATAGATGAGCTCTTCACTATGGTACCTAGACTGTATAAATTTAAACGCAATACTACACTGGCGGCTAGGTCTTATTAATTTACAGTAAAGCTGGCTAGATGTAACCGTAAGTTCTATGCTAACAAATTCTTTTCTCGCACTTCTCATTAGTGGAACTCTCCCCGGGCTTAATGATTTCCAGCCAACTTTATTCTGCAAAAATTTTTAAAATTCGTTCTTGAGAATTTACAACAAAAATATTAAATACTATATTTTATTATATTTTTTAGTTATAAGAACAATTCTATACTTATAACATTCTAAAAACTAATACAATTCTAATAACACTAATGAAATGCAATATTTATCATTTAGTAATTTTTAAAGAAATAAATATGAAAACAATTTTTATTCATAGATCTATAAACATTTACTAAATGATTAAAATATGTGAACAACTTTGAATAAATCCTTCTTTACTATTTTATAAAGTTTGAATCGATTGGCAATTAGCCAATACTTTGCCAACCACCCGAAGATAGATTAGATAGATAGATAGATAGATAGATAGATAGATAGATAGATAGATAGATAGATAGATAAGAAATTATAAAGATAAGATCAAAAGAACAAAATAGATAGATAGATAGATAGATAGATAGATAGATAGATAGATAGATAGATAGATAAGAATTATAAATATATGATCGGAACGAAATAGATAGATAGATAGATAGATAGATAGATAGATAGATAGATAGATAGATAGATAGATAGATAAGAATTATAAATATAAGATCAGAACAAAATAGATAGATAGATAGATAGATAGATAGATAGATAAGAATTATAAATATAAGATCAGAACAAAATAGATAGATAGATAGATAAATAAATAAAAAAAGAATTATAAATATATGATCAGAACGAGATAGATAGATAGATAGATAGATAGATAGATAGATAAGAATTATAAATATAAGATCAGAACGAAATAGATAGATAGATAGATAGATAGATAGATAGATAGATAGATAGATAGATAGATAAAAAAGAATTATAAATATATGATCAGAACAGATGAGATAGATAGATAGATAGATAGATAGATAGATAGATAGATAGATAAGAATTATAAATATATGATCAGAACGAAATAGATAGATAGATAGATAGATAGATAAGAATTATAAATATATGATCAGAACGAAATAGATAGATAGATAGATAGATAGATAAATAAATAAAAAAAGAATTATAAATATATGATCAGAACGAGATAGATAGATAGATAGATAGATAGATAGATAGATAGATAGATAGATAAATAAATAAAAAAAGAATTATAAATATATGATCAGAACGAGATAGATAGATAGATAGATAGATAGATAGATAGATAGATAGATAGATAGATAAGAATTATAAATATAAGATCAGAACGAAATAGATAGATAGATAGATAGATAGATAGATAGATAGATAGATAGATAGATAGATAGATAGATAGACAGAAACATTTTATGTGGCTAATTGCTGAATGCAATTAACAGTGTGTATGAGTTGGAAGAGACAAATGGTATTCGGTCTTACGCTCCGAAAAAACATCTTCCAACTGGCGAAACACGTGTGGAAATCAGTTTATATATTTCTTAATGTATTTCTTAATAAATGCGGGAAAAAAGAAAGTTTCACGCGCGGTCCTTACTTAAGAGTTTGTGAGTATATGCGTGTGAACGTGTGTGCATGGCGATATGTATGTAGGTATGTACGTGCATGTAGAAGTGATTCTACACCATTTTTAGTTTGGCCTGGCTCTGGTAAAGATAGGAATTGACAGGAGTAAGGTAATTTCGGAGGAACTAACTAGTGTTTTAATTTGCATTTTTGGATTTTAGTTCAAGAACAGTCAGTCAGTTAAGTGTCATGCGTGATAAACACTTGGGCGATCATGTCTCTTTCGAGACATAACTGAATGGGCAGAAGATTATCCTGCAGTAGATAATATGCGGTAGACTGGTTGCTAACCAAGGCTATAGAACCCAATCTGTCCTATTATCTAAACTTATTTATAAATGGAACATTGTGTGCGTGTGTCCGTTACCTATAGTCTCCGAAACAGCTGAACCGATTTTCTTGGAAATTTACACAGTTGTACTATAAGCGTCTGCAAGTGTTCTTAGCTAGGTTTTGTGTCGAGGTACCCCCGATAAATATCGATAATCGAAAAAATCGGGTTATAGAAGGAGTGGTCCGATTTTAATCAAATTTGATACACTCATAGACAAAGACATAAGAAACGATATTCAGAAGTTTCAAGGTTGCAGTTCTTACAATAGTGCAGAAAATCGATAATAAATATATAAAAGGCAAGATGTTTGTGTGTGTGTCTCTTTATCTGCCTGTATGTCTGTATTTTTTTCAGCCCTTCCATTTTATTTTTTGCTTCGGGTTTGGCTCTTAGTAGGTATAATTGTAGTTCTTAGTCTCAGTCATGATACCATTTACTCAGAGGACTTATTTAGCCTTCAAAATTCAGTTTACGACGAAAAAAACTTATTTGATATCGATACCAGGAAATCAAAATTTTCACTTACATCCATTCATTTTTCTTTCAGTCTACGGTTTCGCTTTAACTGGAAACAACTATTGCTTTTTAGTCTTTCGTGCCAACGTCCAAAGAGTCTGAGCTCCAGGAACGTGGATTAGTTTTAAAACTTTCATTACACCCGAACAACTCCGGGCTATACTGCTAGTTTAACCCATGAATGGAAGAAAGAGTCGGATTAATACCTTTCCCAACGGTATTTGCGTGTAAGTGAATGTAAAAAATTCAGCTGGAATTCGAACTCGGCTCCTCGATTTCTCATTCCGAGCCGATATCCAATGTAAACGAAACGAATAATTAAACACTTTCATGTAAAAGAAATTGTGTCGTAACGGATGCTACCTGCCTTACCTAAAAATTGTGGGTAGAAATGTGGTTATATGGGTCAGTTAGTTAGTGAGAGGCCTTATTAAGCCATCCAACTCTCCCTTCGTGCGGACAGGAACTCAGATGAGGCTATGCTGAAGGGCAAAGTATCCTCTGCAAAGTCTTCCCTGTAGACGGGTTCGAGAGCTCGAACCCGTCTACAGGGAATTTTTGCCCGAGTGTACACGATAAGAAATGCCCCGCTTAAAAATGTCCATGTGCCACGTCCCACCTTTGTTGTAAATATCGGCTTGATCAACCCGTCAAATCTCTAACTTCATTGAACTCCCTGCCTTCGGGCTTAGCCTCGTCTGAGGTAAATAAACGGGAGCCCGACCCTGCGTATGCGGGGTCTATGAAGATTTTTTTTTTGCCCAGGCGTATGTGCTCGGAAATTCCCCATATAAAAATCGGTGCCACACCCCGCCTTTGTTGGAAGGCTAGGTTAAATACCGGCTTGATCAAGTATCAAGCAAACGAACGAAACACAGTAAAAGAAAAAAAAAAAAAAAAAAACGAAAGAAAGCAAGAAGCGGGTGGAAAAAAGAAAAAAAAAAGAAAACCAAATTGGTTTTCCCACCAAAAACGACAGTTCAATTGTTTACATTAATAGATACGCAGATCTGGATCAAAGATTTGAAAACTAGTCTATGCCGTTTCGAGCTTTGAGAACCAGTTGACGGATCATTTGTACGAAAAGAAAAAAAAATCGTAACTAAATATGCTGTGAGCTTTCGTTAGATTTCCATGGTTTAATTCTTTGTTTTTACTCATACACAACCAGCAGCAGTTGAGTGGGTGGTCAAAATGATGTCGCTCACACCTGAAACTCTCAAAGGAGAGACCGGAAGTAGCTCGTAAATGTTATTTCGGTAAACAAATATTGATGGGATTCTAATAAGAGTTAGTAAGTACACAATCCGACTTTAATCACTTTGTATTAATCAGTTTCTTTCTTTCTTTCTTTCTATCTATCTATCTATCTATCTATCTATCTATCTAATTCTTTCGATTATCTATCTATCTATCTCATTCTTTCGATTATCTATCTATCTATCTATCTATCTATCTATCTATCTATCTATCTATCTATCTATCTATCTATCCCATTCTTTCGATTATCTATCTATCTATCTATCTATCTATCTATCTATCTATCTATCTATCTATCTATCTATCTCATTCTTTCGATTATCTATCTATCTATCTATCTATCTATCTATCTATCTATCTATCTATCTATCTATCTAAAGCGCTTCGCCTAAGCCACTTCTTTGGTCATTTTCAAAGGGCGTTTGTTTCTCTATAAATAACATTAGCATCTTGCTATAAGAGAGGCCCTGCATAATAAACATCTCTCTCTTACTATCAACCTCACCTTATTTAACAATGGAAATGGAGTGTTTTTTTTTTTTATAGAAATATGCTCACTTTAATTCCAGACCACAAGCGAAGGCTCAGAATAAACGGCATTGTTCAAAACGCGGAAATATATTAGGAGTAAGGATGTACAAAAAATTATTGTCCCAACTAATTCTTTAGCTATTACAAAGGGTTTTTGTTTTTGATGTCGCTAGTTTTTCTTCATGTTCCGACTGTTTAAGTTGTATTTGTATTTTATTTTTGTGTTTTGAAGAAGCCGAGGTTAGCCTACCGACAAAGTTCACTCAAAATTTAAGGTTTCTATTTTTTTAAGGGTGATTTATAGGATTTAAAGGTCGTCTTAAACACGAAAATATATGGTGTATATATACATAGTGTGTGAGAGAGAGAGAGAGAGAGAGAGAAAAGAAAAATGAACGCGTATCTAAATATCGAGTATATTTGCTCTCATTCAAAGGTGGAATAATATGATTAATACAGAAGGAAACTATGTTGAAAACTAAATCCTGAAATTCGGATACTTTTGTGTTCGTTTTAGTATTTTTCTGTGATTCTATTATCAATTCTGTCCTTACTAAAGACACTACATTTTGACTTTGACCGGACCTCTCTGGATGTGCAGTGGAAATGGGCCTCAGAATGAAAAATCAGAGAGTCGAGTTCGGATTTCAGTTGATTTCGTTACATTCACTTAGTCACAGAAAACCCTTGAGAAAGGTATGAATCTGTTTCTTCTCTCTCCAGCTATGGGTTAAATAGCAGGACAGATTTGGGTTCGATAGCTTTGGTTGGCAACCAGTCTCCTGCACAAAGAAATGGCAACTTACTACAGGAAAATCTTCTGCTTAGTAAGTCATGTCTCGAAAGAGACATGAATGCCCAAGCGTGTAACAATATATGGTACTTAACTGACTAACTCCTACATGAAAAACGTTGTTCTCCCTCCATCTGCAGCAAATTGCACACTCACGTGACTTCTTTTTCTTTTGTGCTTTTTCTCAAACCGATATATCCCTGCGAGTGGCAAAGCTACCGAGGAGTGGATGCTTTCATGGAGACATATCTAGAAAAATTTCTAGCCAAGGCTATAGAGTTCCTAACTACTAATTGTTGTGAATTTGTGACTATGTACTAGCAGTTTCGTCTACGCAATTTAACTCACACTGTTCGGGTTAACACTTGGTATGATCTTCAGGATCATCTTTCCAGAACAAGAAGTTAATGTTGACTAATCGACCAGATGAGATTCGAACTCGGGTTTTATGGTCAGCACGTTAATTCGACCACCCAACAAATTACATGTAAGCCTGATTTTATTTGTTTTTTTTTCTTTTTTGTTCCAACTTGGAGTTTTAATTCCGGACATTGGTTTCTATCCTTGCGTGTGAATCTGTGGGGCGTAGATTTGGGAAAGTAATTTCAAATGTTTTGTTGGTCACTTGCTTAATTATTTTCCCAGAGAAAACCTCTTCATTTAACATTTCAGCATTCCCTGTTTCACAGACATTTATTTCACAATTACAAGATACTCGAAACTGAATGATTTCACATTAGAAAAAAAAAAATGTTCTACACTCCAGTGGAGAAAAAGCACATTCCCTTTTCGATTGGTATTTGACAGGTTAGTTTCGATGACTAATTCTTGAGAGCCGTAAATTCGATAATCAGTGGTAAAACCCATGGAACTAATTAACTATAGTGGTCCAAGTGAAACAAAAAAAAAAAAAATAGGACCATTTCCTCATGCCACATTCTTCAGAATAAAAATATATTGATTTTTTTTACTAATTTAAAAAGAGGCCCCATTCATAATATCGATACAGTTTAAATCGATCCGTTAGTTTTATTGGTGGTTTCCTAAGTGTAGCAGCACAATGCCAAAACGATGGGACACCTAGTGAGGATCTAACTCTTTATTCAGTCGTAATTAATCTAGCGAGAGAAAATTTTTAAACCATAACACCATGTCAAAGTGCCCTATATTTTCGGATTTATTGGATTTAGCTGTTATGGATGTGCGTTGTGGTACAGTGGATATCGGCTCGGAACGAAAAACCGGGGAGCCGAATTCGAATTCTAGTTGAATCCATTGCATTCACTTACGTACAAATACCATTGTGAAAGGTATTAATCCGTATCTTCTTTCCAGTTATGGGTTAAATAACGGGACAGATTGGGTTCTATAGCCTTGGTCGGCAACCAGTCTACCGCAGAAAAGAATGGCAGCCTACTGCGGGATAATGTTCTGCCCAGTCAGTCATGTCTCTTTTGAGACATGATCACCAAAGCGTGTATCACGTATGGCACTTAACTGACTGTTATGTAAAAATGTCAAGTTTAGAACTACTTACATCATTGATATCGGCTTGCTTTTTTTATTTTTAATAAACTGAATTTTAACATCATTTAAAAGATTTTAGATTATTACAATGGGTAATACATATTTCACCGCGGCTCGTCAGACCCAAATTGTACAACAGTTCGTCCTCAAAATGTCCCCGCCCCCAATTTTTTTTCTTTTCTTTTATTTTACATAGACGCGCACATGTCCACATCAGAATAGACATTTGTAACGGTTATTTACGAAAATTTCTCGCTCATTCGAAAAGAACCCCACTTCTTTCTTCTTTTATGTGCCATGTCCTTTCAGGACGTAGGCGATCATGGCTTTCTACATCTCCCTATCCCTGGTGGCTCTTAGCACGCTTTCTCTTGTTGCACCACGTAACCTTCGTTCCGTCATCCACCTGATCAGGTCCTTCAAATATGTTATCAGCTGCTTTCCCCTGTCTCTTTTTCCCTCTATCTGGCCTGTTAGTAACAGGTTTTCCAAGCTCTCCTACCTCATTGCATGTCCCAGGAACTTTAGTTGTCTCTTCCTGATGCTCAGTATTAATTTCCTTTTCGTCTCCATCCTTTCTAAAACCTCGTCATTGCTCACATTGCTCACATGCTCGGTCCATGATTTAAGCAATAAGCAATCAGAATTTTGGAGAGGAAAGTCTTCTTGGTTAGATTAAAAACCTTATAGCATTTGTCGTATACATTTTTCCCCAGGATAAATATGAATAAGTTACGAATTATATGAATATCTTTTCGTTCTGGTTCTTTCTGTCTAAAATAAAATAAAACAACTATCTAGCTAGAAAGCACAAAAATTTGTACCATATACGCCTGATGAAAAGAACAAATTCTTAATTTGTCTTCATATACATACAGTAGGATGTGCGTTGTGCTGCAGTGGATATCGTCGTCGTCGTCGTCGGCGGCGTCGTCCTGCGGCCTTGGCCGAGATAGAACTCACTACACCCCACCAGTATTTCCTGTGCATTTGGAACCCTGGCGCAGTTTATAGCGAAATTCATGATCTTGTCAAATAGCTAAATACAAGATGCTTCGCCAGGGCTACCAAGGCCGTTTTTTTTTTTTTATTGTGACACCAACACTAGATGGGTTGCCTTCAGGCCCCATCCTGTTATTTAACCCATAACTGGAGGGAAGGGAAGGATTAATACCTTTCCCAAGGGTACCAGTACTTAAGTGAATGCAGGGTACTCAACTGGAATTCGAACTCGGCTCACCGATTTGTCTTTCCAAGCCGACATCCATTGCACCACAACGCACACCCGTCACTGAACGCTTACATCGCCTGGTATTCCCAAGCGGTCACCCATCTAGGTACTGACCAGGCTCACGTTGCTTAACTTCGGTGATCGAACGAGAACCGGTGTATTCAACGTGATATACCGTAAGTGGATATCGACTCGGAATGACAAATTGGGATTCCGAGTTCGAATTCCAGTTGAATTCCTTGTATTCACTTGCGCGCAAATACCCTTGGGTAAGGGATCAATCCGTCTCTTTCCTCCAGTGATGGGTTAAACAACAGGGCAGATTGGTTTATATAGCCTTGGCTGGCAACCAGTCTACCGCAGAAAGCAATGGCAACCTACTGCGGAAACTACTGTCAGTCATGTCTTTTTCGAGACATGATCGCCCAAAGTGCGTATCACGTATGACATTTAACTGATACATATGACACTGAATTGCAAAGTGGCTGTCTTCTGAAGGAATGTCTTTGCGCTTAGAAGTATAATAAGTCCTGTTGATGAGCAATTAACAAATTTACTCAAAGAGCTTTTGCCATGTATAAATAAATTAAGTACACCACTTAAATGCACGAATGATAGATAAATGAAATGATACGTTCAAATTATAGATTTTCTAAGGAGAGGCTGGCACATCCCAAACAGAATTGGGATTAATTTTCCACTGGGATCGGTTAACTCAGATTAGGATAGCAAAATTGAAAGATGTTTATTTTAAATTATTTTTCAGGCGACTTCCTTCTTTGTTTCTTTCTTTCTTCCTTTTAATTGACATTAAGATTTACTTTTTACCTTTTGTACCTGACGACTTTGCAAGTTGTTTTCCCATCAAAACCACGTGATTAAAATCGAACGCACCCAGACGCCTATAGCAATATGCAACGTATATTTAACTACTGACCATGCTACATGTGTGGGTAGTGGGTATATTTTTGCTGTTTTAAGAAGTCTTTAAAATCTTTAATCCACTTTTTTCATACCTGGCATGTCTAATCACGATACTGAAAGTAACGACCCCAGTCACGGAACAAGACAATTTATAAAATGAAGAAAAATGTCAAAATCCAGATTAAATCTGACGATAAAAACGCAGTATTTAAACTTCGCCATCTGGCGCCTTTTCTGAGATAACTTAAATATCTACTACCCAGTATTATGGGACATCCAAACTAGACGAAGCTAAAATAGCACATTGACTAATAAAATATATTACTAGATTTATAGATGATAATTTAATTAAAAACGAAAACAGTAACAAAGTTTACAATGGATAATAATAACCTTATAAAATGTCAAGCATCCGCAAAAATGCATGCATAATGCGCATCATCATCAACATGATCGGGTGTGGTCGGAGGATCTTTGAGCACCAGAACAACTTCCTTCATGAGTCTTAACAGGTACTTAATCATGCGATTTGTGTTTTGGGCAAAGTAGGTGAATTGGCGAAGGAAGTATTCCGGGTGTTGACTAAGGTATTAAGAAACAGGAGAAGAGAGTACTGGATTGCTATGTGATGTCAGTTCTTCAATATGGCAGTGAATGTTGGACAATATCATCGAAGATGATGGAAAAACATTAAGCAACAGAAATGTGGTTCTACAGAAGCATACTGGATATAAAGTGGGGGATCAGTTCCATATTACAATCAATATATAAACTGACCCCTCATTTTGTGGTCACAGCAGTTTTCATACATTTATATTCCTGAGATCCAAAAGCACAAGGATGCATTCCAGGAGCTGAGAAGAATATTAAGAAACAGGACAATTTCGCTAGAAACAAAGAAGAGAGTACTGGATTGCTATGTGATGTCAGTTCTTCAATATGGCAGTGAATGCTGGACAATATCATCGAAGATGAAGGAAAAACATTAAGCAACAGAAATGTGGTTCTACAGAAGCATACTGGATATAAAGTGGGGGATCAGTTCCATATTACAATCAGTATATAAACTGACCCCTCATTTTGTGGTCACAGCAGTTTTCATACATTTATATTCCTGAGATCCAAAAGCACAAGGATGCATTCCAGGAGCTGAGAAGAATATTAAGAAACAGGACAATTTCGCTAGAAACAAAGAGGAGAGTACTGGATTGCTATGTGATGTCATTTCTTCAATATAGCAGTAAATGCTGGACAATATCATCAAAGATGATGGAAAAACTTGAAGCAACAGAAATGTGGTTCTACAGAAGAATGCTGCGAATATCATGGATCGAGCATGTGAGCAATGATGAGGTTTTGGAAATGATGGAAACAAAAAGGAAATTAATACTGAGCATCAGGAAGAGATAGCTGAAGTTCCTGGGGCACGCAATGAGGAAGGAGAGCTTGGAGAACTGATACTAACGGGCCAGATAGAGGGAAAAAGAGACAGGGGAAAGCAACGGATAACATATTTGAAGGACCTGATCAGGTGGATGACAGAACGAGGATTGCATGGTGCAACAGGAGAAGGCGTGCTCAGAGTCATCAGGGATAGGGAAAAGTGGAATGCCATGATCGCCTACGTCCTGAAGGGACAAGGCACATAGAAGAAGAAGTAGACTTATCGGATGTGCGTTGTGGTGTAGTGGATATCGGGAGTAGTATTCGAATTCCAGTTGAATTCGTTGCATTCACTTACGCGCAAATTTCCTTGGGAAAAGTATTAATCCATCTCTTCCCTCCAGATATAGGTGAAATAACAGGACAGATTGGGTTCTATAGCCTTGGCTAGCAACCAGTCTACCGCAGAAAGTAATGACAACCTACTGCGGGATAATCTTCTGTCTAGTCAGTCATGTCTCTTTCGAGACATGATCGCCCAAGCGTGTATCACGTATGGCACTTAACTGACTGACTGAATATAATAGTTGAAAACATGATTAAGGCTTCTACTGGGCATAAAGTGAGGGATCAGTTTTATATTGTTATGAAGCAATAAACTGGTCCCCCACTAATTACTACTTAATAATATATCTCTTCTCTCTCTAGCTATGAGTCAAATAATAGGACAGGTTGGGTTCTATAGCCTTGGCTGGCAACCAGTCTACCGCAGAAAAGAATGGCAACCTACTGCGGGATAATCTTCTTCCCAGTCAGTCATGTCTCTTTCGAGACATGATCGCCCAAGCGTGTATTACGTATGGCACTTAACTGACTGAGATTTATTTGCGCGGGTGGTGCAGTGTTTATCTACTCGGAACTAGAAATCGGTGAGCCGAGTTCGAATTTCGTGGCCGTTGATCCTATTAAAGGAACCCTCTGACATGGCCATTGGGCAAGATAAAAAGCCATCCAGCCAGAAATTGTGTCATCACCGCCCGAGCAACTGCTCAGCTCCCAAAAGCAAATACATACCTAATTTATCGGAAATATATTAAATTAGATTAAATTAAAGATATTATCGGAAATACATTAAATTAGGTGACCACAATCATGGCCGTATCTGACTACCAGGCACACCGGGTACGAGTCCGGGCCAATCCGTGCAATCATAGTGAAAATCCGGGCAAGGAAAAATGTCTTCACAAAGAAAGAAAGAAACAAAGAAACAAAGAAAGAAAGAATACGAGTTTGTATGACAGAACAGGGTTTAGAAAAGATAGCAAAAAGTTAATAATTACTAATATCTCGAAAGGGCAGGAAAATGTGGTGAGCCACGATCACTAACGTCTTGAAGGGAGATGCCACATAGCAGGCAAAGAAGGGGCAAGAGATAACGAGATAATGTTAAATAATTTCCTTTTATCCATTCATAAAATGGGCATTTTTAATTTTGTTATCCTATGTAGATGGATGCGGTGAATAGCATGGACGGGACCTGATAGCAACGACAACGAACAACAAAGGAGAGATAATTGTGGAGAGCCATGACCCCCATGGCCGTATCTGACTACCGGGCCCACCGGGCACGGGTCCGGGCCGATCCGGTGAAAATCAGGGCAAGGAAAAATGTCTTCGTCAGAAATCAAACTAAACAATTCACGAAGAAAGAAAGAAAGAAAGAAAGAAAGAAAAACGAAGAAAATATCCGAATGAACGCAGTAAAAATCTGTTTGCTTATTTATTAAGAAAAGACTGGTTATACTCAGGAAGTCCGAACCCAATTTCCTGCTTTCGTTCATGTTCTGTGCCTAATGTCCATTGGAATAGTCGCAAAAATCGGCAAAAATCATAGTTTCTGGAAATGGTTGACACTGATGACGTCATCACATTGTCAACTAATAAATCCGGGCAATTTTCTCTGAGCCCGGTGTTTTTTTAGCATCAGCTACGTCCCTGACCACAATATATACCGTTGGGTTAAAACTAATGGTTTAGTTTCTCTTCTTTTATTGACAATATTATCATTTATTTTGTAATTAATGCCAAAGTCGCTTTCGTCGCCATTATTATTGTAGCACTTTTTTATCAACTTAGAAAGGTCAGTGGACGTTTAGGTAGTAAAATGAATAACGGCGTGGAATAGAGAATCGGTGAACCCGAGTTCAATTTCCATGCTCATCTGTTGCGTTCACATTCGCACTATGCCGTTGGAAAAGAAATAAAACCGTTTCTTCTCCTTAGAGTAAGTGTCCGTAAAAATGACAAAACACATCTTTATATATAACATCAATAATAGAATGTGCGGTTGGTGTTATAGATATTAAAGCATTAAGTGTAATTGCTAAAGAGAGTTCAAAGTTCAGACTAATCTGTTGCGTTCACATTTGTACGGGCTTACGGCCATATCACATTGAATACACCGATTCTCGCTCGATCACCGAAGTTTAGCAACGTTGAGCCTGGTCAGTACTTAGATGGGTGACAGCTTGGGAATACCAGGTGCTGTAAGCATTTAGTGACGGATGTGCGTTGTGGTGTAGTGGATATCGGCTCGGAAAGAAAAATCGGTGAGCCAAGTTTGAATTCCAGTTGAGTACCCTGCATTCACTTAAGCAATGGTATCCTTGGGAAAGGTATTAATCCGTCCCTTCCCTCCAGTTATGGGTTAAATAACAAGGGTAGGACTTGGGGGCCCTACCCTTAAAAAGAAATCCCTGTGAATCTTGATACTCGAAAAGAAAAAGTATTACTCGACACAAAACTTATATAAACACAACAATAAATTGTTGAAAGAAAAAAGTATTACCAGCAATAAAATTTAGTTACTAATAAATGACCCACCGAGGTTGATATGCCATAAAAACAAAAACAACCAATCAAATCACTTTTGTACAAATGCCTTCTCCCTCCAGATATGGATTAAATGGCAGGATAGAATAAGCTCTGGGAAGCAATCAGTAGAAAATCTTTGAAATTTGAAAACGCAGTGGTAAACTAACTCACTATTTTTTTTAGTCTGCATTGCAATTAGCAGACAATAAAGACAAAGGAAGTTTGAAGAGCCTTGATTACTTATAGACAAAACTAAAATAATAATAAATTATTATAATGTATAAAATAAAAGTGAATTAGTAATTTTAAAACTAAGCGTTAAATAGCAGCGTACTAGCAGTATAGCCCGGCGTTGCTCGGGTGTTATGAAAGCTTTAAAACTAATCCATGGTCCTGGAGCTCAGACTCTTTGGACGTTGGCATGAAAGACTAAAAAGCAATAGTTGTTTCCAGTTAAAACGAAACCGTAGACTGAAAGAAAAAAATGAATGGATGTAGGTCAAATTTTGATTTCCTGGTATCGAAATCAAATAAATTTTTTTCATCGTAAACTGAATTTTGAAGGCTAAATAAGTCCTCTGAGTAAATGGTATCATGGCTGAGACTAAGAACTATAATTATACCTACTTAGAGCCAAACCAGAAGCAAAAACTAAAATAAAAGGGCTGAAAAAAATACAAACCTACAGGCAGATAAAGAGACACACACACAAACATCTTGCCTTTTATATATATATTATCGATTTTCTGCTCTATTGTAAGAACTGCAACCTTGAAACTTCTGAATATCATTTCTTATGTCTTTGTCTATGAGTGTATCAAATTTGATTAAAATCGGACCACTCCTTCTATAACCCGATTTTTTCGATTATCGATTTTCGATATTTATCGGGGGTACCTCGACACAAAACCTAGCTAAGAACACTTGCAGACGCTTATAGTACAACTGTGTAAATTTTCAAGAAAATCTGTTCAGCCGTTTCAGAGACTATAGGTAACACACACACACACACACACACACACACACACACACACACACACAGAGACAAAGTTCAATTTCTAAATAAGTTTAGATACGAAACTCTCTTGCCTTAAATAGACACAATTCTGATTTCCAAACTGTGGAGAAATCAACGGAAAAACACTCCGCTAAATTTCCTTAGAATGCACGGGATTTCATCGGTAATAAAGAAAACAGAACTCTCGACATCTCGAAAGCTGTCGACAGGTTTTGACATGTAGGTCTTCTCTTTTCAAGCTGAAAATTTACGGTGTCCGCGGACACATTTTGGAACTGAACCAGTCTTTCCTATCAAATTGTGAAATGAAAGTTATCCTGAACGGCCACTCGTCTAGTTCGTTTTGCACTAACGCAGGTGTGCCCCAGGGCTCCATCCTTGATAACACTTTAAAAAAAAAAATCATTAATGACCTTCCCAATGTCACCAGCTTTCAACTTGGTATCCACGCGGATGACACAACCATTTACTCTTGTCTCGATAATAAGCTTGATCAGTTCTATTAGGTCAAAATGGCAGCCGATGTTCAAAACAGACTTCAGTCCGTCGTTAACAGGAGCAAAGGATGGATTGTTAAATTTAACACCACCAAAACTAAACTTCTCTCCATTAATCATCTGAGAGACTTATATTTGCCTTATATAAGAATGGCTAAAGCTAACCTCTAGGAGAGTGACTAGTTGCATCTTCCCAGGTTAACGTTTTCATTTGATATGAAGACTATATTGAATCCATTGTTAGCTTAGCTGCTAAGAAAGTTGGTTGACTGTGTTGTGCGAAACAATTTTTTTCTGCAAAATATATCATAGATATATTAGGTCTAGTGCTCTTACATAAAGTTTAGTGCACCTGTCATTAACTTTGAATTCTTTGACAAAAACCAAAAAGTCAGCGAAACTATCAGTCCTGATCTCGCGGCTCGGCTCCAGTCACTTACAGTGGGTAAGGTTGCCTTCTTGTGTCTTTTCTATAGATACTTTCATAGTAATTGTTTGGATGAGCTCTTCACTATGGTACCTAGACTTTATGAATTTAAGCGCAATACTAGAATGGCAGCTAGGTTTCATCAATTTACAATAGAGCTGGATAGGTGTAACCGTAAGTTCTATGCTAACAGTTCCTTTTCTCTCACTTCTCGTTTAAGGAACACCCTTCAAGTTCATTGTTTCGTACGAGACAATTTTTATCTCCAGAATTTATCTTTAATAGATGACCTCTTCACTATGGTACCTAGACTTTATGAATTTAAGCGCAATACTAGAATGGCAGCTAGGTTTCATCAATTTACAATAGAGCTGGATAGGTGTAACCGTAAGTTCTATGCTAACAGTTCCTTTTCTCTCACTTCTCGTTTAAGGAACACCCTTCAAGTTCATTGTTTCGTACGAGACAATTTTTATCTCCAGAATTTATCTTAAATAGATGACCTCTTCACTATGGTACCTAGACTTTATGAATTTAAGCGCAATACTAGAATGGCGGCTAGGTCTCATGAATTTACAATAGAGCTGGATAGATCTAACCGTAAGTTCTATGCTAACAGTTCCTTTTCTCTCACTTCTCGTTTAAGGAACACCCTTCAAGTTCATTGTTTCGTGCGAGACAATTTTTATCTCCAGAATTTATCTTTAATAGATGAGCTCTTCACTATGGTACCTAGACTTTATGAATTTAAGCGCAATACTAGAATGGCGGCCAGGTCTCATCAAATTACAGTAGAGCTGGTTAGATGTAACCGTAAGTTCTATGCTAACAGTTCCTTTTCTCTAACTTCTCACTTCTCGCTTATGGAACACCCTTCCAGTTCATTACTTCGTACGAGACAATTTTTATCTCTAGAATTTATCTTAAATAGATGAGCTCTTCACTATGGTACCTAGATTTTATGAATTTAAGCGCAGTACTAGAATGGCGGCTAGGTGTCATCAATTTACAGTAGAGCTTGCGATGTAACCGTAAGTTCTATGCTAACAGTTTCCTTTTTCCCTTGTGGAGTTTCTATCTGGTTCTCTGCTTTTCAGTCAACTTTAATCTTCAAAAATTTAAATGCAATATCAATCGCTATCTACTGTCATCATGAGTATAATCTTTTTATTTGTAAATTAGTAATATCTGTGTTTCTAATTCTTCTGTTTCTAATTCTTCTACACTCCGTAAGCTTTTGTGCATTAGAAGTTTTACTGCCTTGTTTGGGGTGAAATTGATTGAAAAGAAAATCTGTACAGAGTCATGATCGTCTAAACACTACATCCTGAAAGGACATGACATTTAAAAAAAAGAAAAAAAAAAGAAAATATCTTTACATCATGTTGTCAATGTCAAACAACTTATCAACACATTTATCTTCCTATTATAAACTATTTTCATCTTTTTGACACTTATACGAACATCTACATATTTTTGTCTTCTGTAATCTTGAATATTACCATCTTCGCCATTATTTTTACTTCCTCCTGTCTATATTGCTGTCATGAACAAACCACGGTGACACTAATCACAATATATGAAACGGTCTTATCTACAGATTCGTAAGAGCCCATAAAACATTACAGATTTCGTTAAGTTGAAAATGGAAACGAAAAGGAATCTTTTAATTAATATCAGAAAGAAATAGCTGAAATTTCTGGGGCGCATAATAAGGAAAGACGGCTTGGAAAATTTGATACTCACAGGACTGATTAGAGGCAAGGGAAACAAAAAACAATACATAATATATTGAACTTGAATAAATGAAAGACAGCACAAGGCTTGGGAGAAATATCAAAAAGACAAAATTTACTAAGAGCTCCAAAGGACAGGAAATTGTGGAGAGCCATGATCGCTTACGTCCTAATTGGAAAACGGCACATAGAAGAAAATATATTTTCTTTTTTTCTAATCCTTTCACCCAAAGTGATGAGATAATGCCGCTAACACGCAAAGAAAGCGAATGAGAAGACTTTAGTGAGGAGAAAGGGCAATAAATGAACAGGTTTAAAGAAGAAAGAAGATGGCAATAATGCCACTAAGATGCAAGGGGTTACTGGGAGTGAAAGAGAATGAGAAAACCTTAGTGAAGAGAAAGGGCAATAAAAGAATGGATGGCAGGAAGACAGATGATAGCGATTTGCATTGTATCTAAATCGTTGAAGGTCGTAGATGGCACGGAAGCAAGATATCGGAAGGGAGTTCCACAGGCGAGAAGTGGTAGAAGAGCAACTGATAGATTGGAAGAGACTTGCATCTCGCTATTTCAATCGTAAAACAGTGACACACAGTTGTTAATCTAGTAGCTCTTTTAAGTTCTTGCAGTCGAAGTACCAAGGAGGAAACATCTTCAGAACAGTTTCCGTGAAAATATTTATTTAAGACGTTGAACTGACACTTTTGCGTATTATATCTAAACATCTATCACGTGTGCGTATTATGCACAGATAACTTCAGACATATAAATTGATATTCAGTTCATTAACAGGAGCTGTCTGAATTTCTTAAACGAATCAGTATTAATATTATTACTATTATAATGTTATTTTTCATAATAATCCGATTTCTGCTATGGTCGCACTACCTACCAAGTCTACGGATAGACCTAAGGCAGGTCGTGGTGTGTTTCTGTGGCTATATTTCATGTTTTTTCTATCTCCCATAACATCCCTAGCGTTACATAGAAAAAGTTCTCGATAGTGTGTGGGCTGTACTTAACAAGACAATTTTTGTACATCTCTTAAGCTGGGGTTTCCAGGGATTCTTTCAATTTTCCATTTTTTTTATCATTCCTAATGCACCTACTATCACTGGTACGATTCTTGTTTTCAATTTCCACATTTTTTTATTTCAATTTCCGCGTCTTTATATTATTATTATGTCATTTTTCATCATATTTCTATTTCTGCTATGGTCGCACTACCAACCAAGTCTGCGGATAGACCTAAGGCAGGTCGTGGCGTGTTGTTATGGCTCCATTTAATGTTTTTCTATCTTCCCCATCATCCCTAGCGTTACATAGACAAAATTCTCCTTAGTGTTTGGACTGTACTTAATAAGACAATTTTTTGTATATCTCTTAAGCTGGGGTTTCTAGGGATTCTTTCAATGTGTTGCTTTGTTCCATTTTTTATCATTCCAAGTGCACCTACTTTCACTGGCACGACTCTTGTTTTCAATTTCCACATTTTTTTCTATTTCAATTTCATGGTTTTTATATTTTGACAGTTTTTCAAATTCCTTGGTTGCTATGTTACAATCCGCTGGACAAGCCATATCAATTAATAGACAAGTTATCTCCTTCTGGTTTTTAACAATAATGTCTGGCCTGTTTGCTTCAATTTTTCTGTCTGTGTAGATGGTTTAAATCCCATAGAATGGAGACATCTTCTATTTCTGTAACCGGTGCTGGGTGATGTTCATAACAGTGTTTGTTTACAGATTTTCAATAGTGTTTGCACATTGTCCATTGTAAATATTGCCCCACTCTATCGTGGCGATTTTTATATTCATTTGGGGCAAGCACAGAACAGCCTGAGATTAGGTGGTCTATTGTTTCTTGGTGTTTATCACAAAACCTGCATTTTGGATCCATATTATTATGTATAATATTTGCCTGAAAGTTTCTAGTGAAAAGATTTTGGTCTTGCGCTGCAAGAATAAATTATTATTATTATTATTATTATTATTATTATTATTATTATTATTATTATTATTTTACCAAATTTAAAAAAAAATCTTTATTATGCGAAATTCAGATCGTTTTTAAATTTCACGACAATTAATTAAGCAACATAATTCGGAAAATAAGTTTCCGACATGACTTGAAGTAGCATTGTTTATTTTTGGGAACCGGTCTGATCAGGACAGCAGTTTAACCGATTAGACTACGAAAACTCGACCAGCAGGTCTTATCCACTTTTAGTACTTTAACTTTATTTTTCATTCGTAATAAAAATGCCACGAAGTAACATGAAAGGAAAGAAAAAATATCGGAGAATTAATAATAATTAATGTATAAGTTGCTTTGTTCCTTCGACTTCCGAAAATAACCCCTCCTTTAAATGAAGATGTTGGGTCATGTGTACTTCTAACCACAAGGCCCACTGTTGATTCTAGATTTCTAAGACGTTACAACAGGCCCAAATACGTCACAATCGGTAAGAAAAAAAAAGAAGACGCAACACAATCTGGGAAAGATATTAACGGCGAAGCAAAACAAAACAGAACACATATGAAGAGATTTGAGAAAGAGGTGTGTGCTGAGCGATCCAATCAAAACCTATACTAAGCGTTCCACCACTGATGACGTTTCGATTACAGTGACACACCTATAGCGATGACATCACGTAGGGCTCGCATCATAGGAATATGGAGCGGTTAAACTTGTACTCTATAGAGAACGCCTGGCTGACAAAATTTCCACGGAAGTAAAAATGGTCTAATCATTTCCATGTATCCTTTTCATACATAAATATATTTTAGATTTCTGCGGAAATCGGGAGGAAGCGATATTGACGTCTTATTATTTTTTTATTTTTTATTTTTTTTGCACACGCGCATAGCAACAAGAATGAAAATATTGATGTTGTCAGTTTGAAGAATCGATTTTCCGTTTGGTTTAAGAAATTAATCATTGTATAGGATTGGCGAGGTACGTTTATAGATGGATCGAGAGACACGAAGCGAATTTGATAGATTACGTCAGATTTTAATATGGAATCTAATTATAAATTGGTATTAACCAACCTATGTTTGTAAACTTTCGCTTCCTCCATGAAAAAAAAATGATATTATATGAAGGGATCAATTAAAAAGATTTTGATTTTTAATTTAGTCCCCCCACCCACGCTGCTATTTTATTTTTGTGGACTCGCGTCTGTATGTAGAATATATAAACAAGAATTAAATCTTTTTATAATTGCCAGAAAAGAAAAGAAAAAAAAGGAATCAATCAGTTGTGCCATACGTGATACACGCTTGGATGATCATGTCACGAAAGAGACATGACTAACTGGGGAGAAGATTTTCCACACACTAGGTTGCCATTACTTTCTGCGATAAACTGGTTGCCAACCAAGGCTATATAACCCAATCTGTTCTGCTAGCTGGAGAGAGAAGTGATGGATTAATACCTTCACCAAGGGTATTTGCGCGGAAGTGAATGCAATGAATTCAACTGGAAGTCGAACTCCGCTCTTAAGAAATCTAATTTGACAAACAAAACAGCAAAAAAGTGCTAAATATCCTAGATATTTTATGAGGCGCGTCCCTTTAGGATTTAGGCCATCGTGGCTCTCCACAACTTTCTATCTCGTGCGGCTCTTAGTATTTTTTTTTTTTTGCTAAAGCCGTCACCCCAACCCCGTTTCGCCATTTATTCACAAAAGCAGTCCAGTTAAGTGGCTCGATGACTTCCCCTATTTCTATTGGCCTCCATATGTCACGTGAGGGTCAAGTTTCACAAACCATTCAGCCTCGTTATGTGTCCAAGGAATGTCGCACTGATGCAGTCAAAAATAGGGGTTCCAGTGGTGCCAGTTGACGATAGAGGCAGAGTATGCTGGTGTGAACTATGGAGAAGAATGAGGTTTCACTTAATATACCCGAGAAGGAATGAAAGTGTCCTTATGAGCTTTGACCCAAGAGGAAACTTCAATGGTGCAATTCTCAGTTTGAAGGTTAGAAATTTTAACCCGGGGAGCGTCTCGAACAAAATCCTGGAGTGAGTCCCAATCAGCATGCTAATAAAGGTCTTCTGAATAGGAAGTGTTTAATAGATGATTGGGACGAAATATTAATAGACTAGCAGTATAGCCCGGCGTTGCTCGGGTGTAATGAAAGCTTTAAAACTAATCCATGGTCCTGGAGCTCAGACTCTTTGGAAGTTGGCACGAAAGACTAAAAAGCGATAGTTGTTTTCAGTTAAAGCGAAACCGTAGACTGAAAGAAAAATGAATGGATGTAAATCAAATTTTGATTTCCTGGTATCGATATCAAATAAGTTTTTTTCATCGTAAACGGAATTTTGAAGGCGAAATAAGTCTTCTGAGTAAATGGTATCATGGCTGAGACTAAGAACTACAATTATACCTACTTGGAGTAAAACCCGAAGCAAAAACCAAAAATAAATGGCTGAAAACCTGATTTTGATCAGACCCGGTAGGATATCGGGGTACAGATTTCCAATATCGGAGTCAAATAAGTCATCCAAGGATAAACTAACCTAAGTAAGTCCATGAAAGCTTATCGTACCCTTCGGGAGTAAAATTGGGGAAAATGAGCCATATTGATCGCTGAATATCGGTATTTTATCAGATTCGATAGAATATCGGGAGTATCGATTTCCGATATCAGAGAAAATTAGTCGTCTGAGAAGATCTACTAATGTTTGAGACTAAAAACTATAATTTTACCAAGTCAGAGCAAATTCTGCAGCAAGAACCACGATAAAAGGGCTGAAATCCTGATCTTGATCAGATCTGATCGGATATCGGGGTATCGATTTCCGATATCGGGGGGGGGGATCGGAAAAAATAAGTAGTCCATGACCTGACCGGAGGTAAAGAATATTTGTGTGAAGTTTGGTGAGAATCGGATAAAAATTGTGGATTTGTATAAAGGGCAGACAGACAGACAGACAGACAGACAGACATCTTGCCTTTTATATATAAAGATACTACAGAGTGATCTGTGTTTCCAAGAGAACAGTGACGTGAAGCTCGGCAAGCCCGAGGAGAAGAGGTAAGAAAGATGTCAAGGGTTGAAGCCTGTTGTTCGGATTTGCACGGGAAATGGGCTGGGAAATCCACGATTTGTGTAAAGGATTGAGCAATGAAAAAAATAATGCATGAATACCGACAACATCAGTAACATTAGAATAATTAAGTCACGTGACGTGGTGCGCATTAAAATCAACGAAGGCAAGGATGTCCGCAGAATAATGAAGAGTGCCATTTCTATATTGTCAGAGATTATGTCTAGTACAATGAAGTTCTGACAAGGGGAAAAACAGATAACTAACGGAGTGTAATAATGAAAGACAAAAGCGCACACGAAAGAGTCGTGTGGGGACTCAAAAAACATCCCTTGCCATCTCGGATGTATACAACAAGGCCATGCATGCAAATGCTGGAATCCTTTCGGCAAAGGGGATAATATCCTGAAGCAGAAAATTTATTGGTAGCAATGCTGGAATTTAAGTTTGTTTTACAAAGTTCAAGGAGAACCGGCGACAGTTCCATGTGATATGATTCTGTACTGCTGAAGTTGGTGTGGATATCACAAATATTGGCGAAAAAATGGTTAAGTAGGGGTAGGTGATTTTTGTTTCTCGTATTTCGATTCGCTACGGAGATCCGAGTTCGAATTCCAGTTAAATTCTTATGCTGATAAAACCAACGTATTTCTCTAATAATAATAATAATAATTTTAAAACATCAAATAACCTATACGTTCGTTACACACTTACCAGATTATCTCGTACACTAACTTTTCGTTTATCTGATAATAATTAAATCAACCAATATCGTCTTTTTATTTATTATTGCACTTTTCCAATTTTCGAATAAGACGTAGATCAGGATCGAAACTGTGCATAAACTGTCCGAATTCATGTCTCGTTCTGCTCTCCTTCAAGTACTTTCGACTGTATTGAGCAAAAATGAGCTTTGGGTAGTTTATTCACAATTTTGATCTTGATATACAACACTTGATTCGAAAATAAATAAAATAAAATAAATAAATATGCAGATATTTATTGTTGGTTGAATTTATCAAAACTTGTTTGAATAAATTCTTGTTACATAAAATGCCGGTTACTCGTTTCCGATTCCACTCGTCTGCCAGGCGGCTAGAAAATCCCTATTACAGAGCCCAGCTCAATCCAAAGAATACATTCAAACCTACAATTATGATGAACAGATCTTAGCTGCAGTTTATGAGATAATTTTTAACAGAGAACCAATATTATTTATGAATTGACATGTCCCTTAAAGAACAATGTTCCTGATTAAACCAAATTTCTGAATAATTATATTGGATATAATACGACATGCCTAACAAGAAGACTCACATTACAACTCTATAACCATTTAAATAGATATGGCGACTTACCAAACTCTATCTGCAACACACTAGTTGGTAATATAAATAAACTCAGCCACATGGAGAAATAAGGTAAAAATAATGGAAGCTTTAATAATAATAATAATAATAATGTGCAAAAACTATGGAAAATCTGTAAACAAACACTGGTATGAACATCACCCAGCACCGGTTACAGAAATAGAAGATGTCTCCATTCTATGGGATTTAAACCATCTACACAGACAGAAAAATTGAAGCAAACAGGCCAGACATTATTGTTAAAAACCAGAAGGAGATAACTTGTCTATTAATTGATATGGCTTGTCCAGCGGATTGTAACATAGCAACCAAGGAATTCGAAAAACTGTCAAAATATAAAGACCTGCAAATTGAAATAGAAAAAATGTGGAAATTGAAAACAAGAGTTGTGCCAGTGATAGTAGGCGCACTTGGAATGATAAAAAATGGAAGAAAACAACACATTGAAAGAATCCCTGGAAACCCCAGCTTAAGCGATATACAAAAAATTGTCTTATTAAGTACAGTCCACACACTAAGGAGAACTTTGTCTATGTAACGCTAGAGATGATAGGGGAGATAGAAAAAACATGAAATGGAGCCATAACAACACGCCACAACCTGCCTTAGGTCTTCCCGCAGACTTGGTTGGTATTGCGACCATAGCAGAAATCAAAATATGATGAAAAATGACATAATAATAATAATAATAATAATAATAATAATAATAATAATAAGCCAACACTTAATCATATCAATCATTTTTAACGAAACATGTATAAAAGAGGGATTGCTGCCCAAACACACACACGCACATACACACACAAATATACGTTTAAGGTAACACTTCACAAAGTGCAGTACACAACGACTTTTCTTGTGATGTGTCTATTTTGAGGATTGATACAAATTATAATTTAAATTTATACAAAATCTAAAAACGAAACAAAAAAAAACATTTAGACAAAATTTAAAAATCCTTTATTTGAACCTTTTCTTTCTCTTTACATTTGTTTTTATTAAATTTTCAAAATATTTTTGAATAGCCCGTGTTTGGAAAAATAAAACATTCCTATAACCCTAGATAAAACAATTCATATATATATATATATCCAGAGGAAGAGGATTCGAGGTTTTACGGTTTTGAGTCCCCTGGTATTTAATTTTTTTTTTTATATAAACAGTGCTCAATACAATAAATATTGTAGAGCTTAATATAACCATATAATTATGAATTAGAGGTATATTGCGACACGGAAATTTCTATGATTCGAGATAGAATCTCGTCATCAGGCAATGTTGAACCCAGGCCAATCTCGTCTGATGACGAGATTCTATCTCGAAACATAGACATTTATGTGTCGCAATGTACATTTAATTCATAATCATATGATTATATATATATATATATATATATATATATATATATATAAATAGAGAGAGAGAGAGAGAGAGAGAGAGAGAAAGGGGGAGGGAGAGATAGGTAGATATGTATGTATTTAACCCTATGCCCATTCGAATGGTCGAATGGAATATGACACAAAGCCAAAATTAAAGTGGGAATCCCATACGCACATGAGACACGAGATGACTATTGCTCATCTCACTCGGCATTTTTCTGTTGGGTAGCCTCAGGGTTAGGGTTGAGGATCAACCCTAACCCTCCCTCTTTAATAAAATAGGAGAGGTGTTGCCTGCGAGGATAGGCTCCCGCAGCTGAGCGGATGCAATTTTTGTCAAACTTGAAACACAAAGTAATACAATAACAGAATTATTATAAAGAACTGATTATAATCACAAAGTAATAGAATTATACACAAGGTGTATGCAAGAGTTTCCAGCGATAAAAAAAAACAAATTTTCAACTGGACTTTCTACTGTATTTACTAGCCTTCCCACGCAAGGCAGGATGTGACACATGGTCATTTTAATGTGGGTATTCCCGGCCATATAGCCGGGCCAAAAAAATGTCTGTCTATTTTTACCGAGTCGTGGTTCTACCCTTCGGCGGAACTGGGTTTGTGCTCTCTGCTCGGAAGCAGAGAGCGCCCCCTGCCCGAAGGCAGAGAACTGACAGTGTAAAGGCAGTTACAGCGAGGCAACTACTACTGGACTTTCTATTCAGTTTCTCAATTTTTCTTTTTTTTAATCAATTCACCCCAGATTCACTACTCAGATTCAAAGGGTTACTGGAACTGAAAAAGAATGAGTAGCATTTAGAAGGAACCGGAAACCCAATCCTAAACAAGAAACAAAGTTTAAACTTCTACGCCTGTTCAAATAACCGGAGAGGAGTGTTAACCGGCACAACAGGAGGACCTATTTTTTAAAAGAGAGTTCAGGCGTACATTTGCACACACTTGCTATCTATCTATTTTCACGGCTTCTGCTTCGATGGACTTACCTCACTGGTGCCCCCTATATGTGAATTTACTCGAGCCACAAGATTAGCAACTAGACCCCACCCTTTTACTTGCTTTCCCGACAGCTACAATCTCCAAGAATTTAAATGTAAAGTCAATTGTCATCTCCTATCTCATTAACCTGCATCTTCTCTCTCATGTTCCTTTCTCGCTTCACTCCACTCTCATCAGTATTCTCATTTTTCTCTTACCCACCTTCTGACACTCCCAATAACCAGTCACTCTTTCTGATAACTTTCCTCCTATGTAACCCCTTGCAAAACTGCGGCAGTAAAATGCCTTGCATGGGGCAATATGATTATAAAAAAAATCTATCTATCTATCTATCTATCTATCTATCTATCTATCAAAAATTTTTATGGCATATCTATCTATCTATCTATCTATCTATCTATCTATCTATCTATCTATCTATCTATCTGATTTCATACAACTACGAAATATGTGTACGTATGGCGTGCGATGGATAAATTGTCGTTTAAATGACGCAGAAATGAAAATGAGATTTACATTTCACTTCAGCAGATATAGTTCCCAAAACTACACAAAAATATCTTGAAATGCTAAACAGTAAATTTGTTCCATAAAATGGCCATTTGCTTGAACTCTAGCCTTTAGACGACTTTGGAATCTCCTGCAATTCTTGTGGACGGTTGGTGAATAGTGCCATAATCTATGACTTCAGTTCATCTTTGGTGTTAAAAAGAGTTTTGTTAGTGTTTTGCTCAATTACGCCCCACGCATAATAATCAATGGGGTATCAGTCTGGGGTGTTCTGTTACTAGGTATAAAGTCTTCCAGCAGCCACCCCCTTGACCCAAGGTGGCAGTAACTCCTCATGGCACACGCTGTAGGCCCTGTGAATGGAAGCATAGCGTCGCAATCACTAGTGATTACTCCAAACGCCATGATGTCGGCTGGACCTATCACCCAAATCTTTTAGAATCCTCTGTCCTGTCCCCAGATTGACATCCAAATACTCTGAAATATTCGTACTGGAGCTTCCGGCGCGATTGCTAAGCAGTACAGCATGCCGGTTCCAAATTTCTGCTGGAGTGAATTGTATAATGGTGCTCTTTCTCACACTGACGGTGCTCAACTGACCCTACTATACTGTGCAGTCGACAAAATCAAAATCAAACAACGCGCCCGAGTAAAATTTTTGTAAAAATATATAAAACGGCGACAATTTACTTATCGCAGCTCGTATATGGTGATTTTCTATGTGCAGCTTAGCTGTGATACAAGGCCTAAAATACGGGGTATCCAGTGAGGATCGAACCCACTACTCAATTGTAATGATTTTAGAGAGAGATAAGAATTACACCAAGCCGATGTTCCTATTGTATTCAGCATATACAAGGGTGCCCATAAAGTTCGTGTGTAATTTTAAAAAAATTATAACTTTATTTGTATTTGCGGTAACCATGTACTTATGTTCCTTTAACTTAACTCTCTAAGTTATTCGTTAACCACTGCTGTTGCCTGGTATTGAACTCAAAATGTTTTGGGTCAAGTTACTGGAACTAATCAACGCCAATATGTATTAAGACACAACAGTCCGAACATTGTAAATAATAAAAAATCGAAGTGTTTAACATTTGTTTAAATGAAATAAAAAAAGTTGTTAATTTTAAATCTTTTCTTTTGTACCCACTTCTCAAAATAACAACCAGCATTCATATTTATAACTGTTTTTTGCAATATTTTGTTAAGCTCAAATATCTAACGATATGATAGGGGAATTTCTACGGAGATTTTATTGTCGTAGAACTCGCCAGTAGCTTATTCAATCATTAATTGAAGAAATCAGAATCACGAGAAAATTCAAATAGGAAAACCATAAAATTATCACGTGTCTTTCTAGTTTTGTTAAGGTTGTTAAGCTCAAATATTTAACGATATGATAGGGGAATTTCTACGGATATTTATTGTCGTAGAACTCGCCAGAAGCTTATTCAATCATTAATTGAAGAAATCAGAATCACGAGAAAATTCAAATAGGAAAACCATAAAATTATCACGGGTCTTTCTAGTTTTGTTAAGGTTGTTAAGCTCAAATATTTAACGATATGATAGGGGAATTTCTACGGATATTTATTGTCGTAGAACTCGCCAGAAGCTTATTCAATCATTAATTGAAGAAATCAGAATCACGAGAAAATTCAAATAGGAAAACCATAAAATTATCACGGGTCTTTCTAGTTTTGTTAAGGTTGTTAAGCTCAAATATTTAACGATATGATAGGGGAATTTCTACGGATATTTTATTGTCGTAGAACTCGCCAGAAGCTTATTCAATCATTAATTGAAGAAATCAGAATCACGAGAAAATTCAAATAGGAAAACCATAAAATTATCACGGGTCTTTCTAGTTTTGTTAAGGTTGTTAAGCTCAAATATCTAACGATATGATAGGGGAATTTCTACGGACAATTTATTGTCGTAGAACTCGCCAGAAGCTTATTCAATCATTAATTGAAGATTTCAGAATCACGAGAAAATTCAAATAGGAAAACCATAAAATTATCACGTGTCTTTCTAGTTTTGTTAAGGTTGTTAAGCTCAAATATTTAACGATATGATAGGGGAATTTCTACGGAGATTTTATTGTCGTAGAACTCGCCAGAAGCTTATTCAATCATTAATTGAAGAAGTCAGAATCACGAGAAAATTCAAATAGGAAAACCATAAAATTATCACGTGTCTTTCTAGTTTTGTTAAGGTTGTTAAGCTCAAATATTTAACGATATGATAGGGGAATTTCTACGGATATTTTATTGTCGTAGAACACGCCAGAAGCTTATTCAATCATTAATTGAAGAATTAAGATTCACGAGAAAATTCAAATAGGAAAACCATAAAATTATCACGTGTCTTTCTAGTTTTGTTAAGGTTGTTAAGCTCAAATATTTAACGATATGATAGGGGAATTTCTACGGAGATTTTATTGTCGTAGAACACGCCAGAAGCTTATTCAATCATTAATTGAAGAATTAAGATTCACGAGAAAATTCATATAGGAAAACCATAAAATTATCACGGGTCTTTCTAGTTTTGTTAAGGTTGTTAAGCTCAAATATTTAACGATATGATAGGGGAATTTCTACGGAGATTTTATTGTCGTAGAACTCGCCAGAAGCTTATTCAATCATTAATTGAAGAATTAAGATTCACGAGAAAATTCATATAGGAAAACCATAAAATTATCACGGGTCTTTCTAGTTTTGTTAAGGTTGTTAAGCTCAAATATTTAACGATATGATAGGGGAATTTCTACGGAGATTTTATTGTCGTAGAACACGCCAGAAGCTTATTCAATCATTAATTGAAGAATTAAGATTCACGAGAAAATTCATATAGGAAAACCATAAAATTATCACGGGTCTTTCTAGTTTTGTTAAGGTTGTTAAGCTCAAATATCTAACGATATGATAGGGGAATTTCTACGGACAATTTATTGTCGTAGAACTCGCCAGAAGCTTATTCAATCATTAATTGAAGATTTCAGAATCACGAGAAAATTCAAATAGGAAAACCATAAAATTATCACGTGTCTTTCTAGTTTTGTTAAGGTTGTTAAGCTCAAATATTTAACGATATGATAGGGGAATTTCTACGGATATTTTATTGTCGTAGAACACGCCAGAAGCTTATTCAATCATTAATTGAAGAATTAAGATTCACGAGAAAATTCAAATAGGAAAACCATAAAATTATCACGTGTCTTTCTAGTTTTGTTAAGGTTGTTAAGCTCAAATATTTAACGATATGATAGGGGAATTTCTACGGAGATTTTATTGTCGTAGAACACGCCAGAAGCTTATTCAATCATTAATTGAAGAATTAAGATTCACGAGAAAATTCATATAGGAAAACCATAAAATTATCACGGGTCTTTCTAGTTTTGTTAAGGTTGTTAAGCTCAAATATTTAACGATATGATAGGGGAATTTCTACGGATATTTTATTGTCGTAGAACTCGCCACGAGATTATTTATTCATTAACTGAAGAATTAAGATTAATCAGAAATGTCGAATAGGAAAACCGTGTAATTTACGTGGGTTAAAACTAGTTATGTGTTTGTCTTTAAAGATGATAAAATTGCCCCAAGAAATATTGACCAAACCTGCAGTACTTTTAGACTCTAATTGAAACTTTTACTAACTCTGTAGTATAATGCACTAATATTTTCAGAAACCAAAATAAGGTTGAACTAGGAAATTACCACTTACTATCCACTAAGTTTCTTCAACTCATATCCGTTCAAGTTACTATTTTTAAACTAAAAATCCATGACTCCCATATACACTCTTAGGTCCAATAACATACAGGCTCTACTGATATTACGCTGGAAGTTTTATTTAGTTATTTTTAAAATGATGTTCACTCTGTAGAAAACTCAAAAGCCACCCGAGGTTCAGGGATACAGAATAAGAGGCACATTTTTTTTTTATAATCATATCACCCCAAGCAAGGCATTTTATTGCCACTGTTTTGCAGGTGGTTACATAAGAGGAAAGTTATGAGAAAGAGTGACAGGTTTTAGGAGGTGTCAGGAAGTGGGTAAGAGAAAGATAAAAATACTGACTAAAGTGGAGTGGACGGAGAAAGGAGCATGAGAGAGAGAGAGAGAGAGAGAGGATGCAGTTTAGTGAAATAGGAGATGACTTTTCTTTTTATAATCATATCGCCTCAAGCAAGGAATTTTACTGCCACTGTTTTGCAGGGGGTTACATAGGAGGAAAGTTATGAGAAAGAGTTACAGGTTATAAGAGGTGTCAGGAAGTGGGTAAGAAAAAGATCAGAATACTGATGAGAGTGGGGTGGACGGAGAAGGGAGAGGATGCAGGTTAATGAAATAGGAGATGACTGTTGACTTTACATTTAAATTCTTGGAGATTGTAGATGTCGGGAAAGCAAGTAAATGGAAGGGAATTCCACAGCGGAAAGTGCGAGAAAAGAAGTTGCTAGAGTAGCTGGGACATGCAATGAGGAATGAGGAAAGAGAGCCTGGAGAACCCGATACTGACTGGTCAGATAGAAGGAAGAGACAGAGGAAGGCAGCGGATAACATTTGCAGGGTCTGATCAGGTGGATGACGGAACGGGGGCTGCCAGGAGCAACAGGAGCAAACATACTAAGAGCCACAAGAGATAGGCAGACGTGGAGAGCCATGATTGCCTACGTCCTGAATGGACAGGGCACATAGAAGAAGAAGAGTAGAATTTACGTTTACAATTTATTGGTAAATGGGTGGGACCTAGTTGCTTATCGTGTTGCTCGGGTAAATTTATATATAGGGTCACTAGTGAGTTAAGTTCTACAACATTCACATTTTATAGAGATATTGGTGTCTATCGTGTAAAAAACCCAAAGCCACTCGAAAATAAGAGACAATTTTCATAGAGATATGTTGGGAGGATGACGGTTAAATCTAGACTTGAACAGGTTAGAATTGTAGTGATCGGGAACTCAATCTCTTGAAAGTAGGTTTCACAAAGTAGCGGGTCGTGGGAAGAAGGGGCTCGAGAGGAATTTTTCATCTCACAAATTGTTATCTACATCAGTGTTTCTCAAACTATCTGATGTGGCGGAGTGATTTTTTTTTGTTCAATGTGCCAGGGACCGACAAGCAAAGCAAGCCAATCCAGCTGAGTAAGAGGGGGTGGAGA
Source organism: Ascarosepion bandense (assembly GCA_037127315.1). Taxonomy (NCBI): domain Eukaryota; kingdom Metazoa; phylum Mollusca; class Cephalopoda; order Sepiida; family Sepiidae; genus Ascarosepion; species Ascarosepion bandense. The sequence goes on from JBBBDQ010001445.1 coordinate 1,693,326, forward strand.
CTGTGAACCCCGGAATTTTATGTGCGTTGTGGTGCATTGGGTAGCAGCTTGGAACGAGAAATCGGTGAGCCGAGTTCGAATTCCAGCTGAATTCATTGCCTTCAATGACGCGCAAATACCCCTGGGAAAGGTATTAATCCGTCTCTTCCTTCCAGTTATGGGTTAAATAACAGGACAGATTGGGTTCTATAGCCTTGGTCGGCAACCAGTCTACCGCAGAAAGCAATGGCAACCTACTGCGGGATAATCTTCTGCCCAGTCAGTCATGTCTCTTTCGAGACGTGATCGCCCAAGCGTGTATCACGTATGGCACTTAACTGACTGACTATTTCAGGGAGATTTTGAGACTATCTGTAATAAACATGAGGACATGATATCTTGTTTATTCTAAGGGCAGTCATCATTGACGTAACAAGTCTTCCCAGTGTGCCATTGACCGGTACCATATTTGTGCTATATTAGTTATGGTCACTGGTTTCGAGGGTATATAACCTTCATCTTCAACAATTTGTTTTGATTTGTGGATATATGAATGGAACAAAGTCTGATGCGTATTCAGTTCACTGTTTTGCTGTTCATTATATCACATTCGTTAGTTGGATAGCAATAACTTTTAACATGAGTGGGTAAATGAACAATGTAGCTATAATAATATAAAACTAAAATGAAAATGAAAAAAAAAAATAAATGAAAACGAGTCAAATATCCTGGTAGTCTCTCGTGGCATAGAGTTTTACTATTGTTTCTTTCTTTTCTGAAAAACCTCCGCGTATCGGCAGGCGATGGATCGCGTACCGGCGACGGTACGCGTACCACACTTTGAGTAGCACTGATCTACATTGTGCATGGCATGGAGGGTCTTAACCTTGAAGGTTAGAACTGGTGGAACTAAAGAATGTAGTTCGTCTAAACAACTTTACATGGAAATAATGATAGTGTGGCGAGAGGCTTGCGACGTTTTGTCTGTGGGAAAAGGGATGAGGATGAAAAATAGTTCATTACCCATAAAGGCGCAGAGACGCTATTGAACTTTATCGAAACTGGAAAGCAAAGAATGGGTATCTCCAGTCCGTAGACGGCAGCAGTACTCCAATTTTCGACCAGGTCTACCTCTTGTAAAGGTAAAGTATTGCAAAAAGAATCAGGTACTTACCTGAGAGGGATAGGAAAGCGATAATTTTTCAGCATTTTTAACGATCGATCGAATGTACGAGTTCTACTTGAGATTTTGGTCTTAATAGGCGCTAAAGGCCGGGGGGGGGGGCGATTCAGAGACATACGAACAGTAAATGGTCAGTATAAGCAGTACTCTACAACGAAATAATTTTTTTAATCATATCACCCCGAGAAAGGCCGTAATGCTACTGATGTGCAGGGGGCTACGTAAGAGTGAAAAGATTGGAAAAGAGAAAGCCGGAAACCACATCCTAAATAGGGAACAAGGGTTGAGCCTCTTCACCTGTTCAATAGACGTGGGTGGAGCGTGAACCGGGCGATAGTTTAGTCTATCTACTACAATTGAAAAAAAAAAAAGAAAAAGAAGTGAAAAGATTGGAAAAGAGAAAGCCGGAAACCACATGCTAAACAGGGAATAAGGGATGAGCCTCTTCACCTGTTCAATAGACGTGGGTGGAGCATGAACCGGGCGATAGTTTAGTCTATCTACTACAATTGAAAAAAAAAAAGAAAAAGAAGTGAAAAGATTGGAAAAGAGAAAGCCGGAAACCACATCCTAAACAGGGAACAAGGGATGAACCTCTTCACCTGTTCAATATCCAGAGTAAATGACAACAACTCCAACATACATGGAAGGGAGGGTGCATTAAAATAACTCTCAGAAAACAGCCTCAGTCTCTCTACCCTATGTCAAGGGGTTATCGGAGAAAATACAAAGGATCTGTGGTCCATATAACACCAGGACGATCTTCAGAAGTTGTTCTACACTTCGCAGGTACCTCTCCCTAGTAAGGGAAGGCTACAAGAACATCGCGAGGAGATATAGAAAAATCAAGCGTAGCTGACCACATCTGGAGGGAGAAAAAGGATCACCGCCCCCTATGGGATGAAGTTGAAATAACAGGTAGAGACCGCCATTGGAAACTACGTAAACTTAAGAAATCAGCACATATGCTAGACTTCAAAAATCTTCTAAGCCGGCCAAGCATAGAGATGAACACTATATGGGAACCAGTAATACGGAGTGCCATAGAAAATTATTAGTGTCAAAATTGCAATATGAGCTCTGGCAAAAAAAAAAAAAAAAAAAAAGAAAAATAGAGAAAACCATTAATATCAAAAATACTAGAGGAAAACATTAACATAAAAAATTGCAATATGAACTCTGGTAAAAAAGGGTTACTGGAAAATTATAAAATTAAGTTTATAAGTCCCCAAAATTAATTTGTTCTTAAGGAGACATAGCCCAGTGGATATGGACGTTGTTCCTGACTTTACTCTTAGAGCCGTGAGTTCAATACCAGGCTACAGCACTGGTGAACAAGTAACTTGCATGGTTAGAGGGAGATAACTCATGACTTCCAATCGTGGCATTACTACTACGCAAGGAATGAGAATGATTGTAATAAAGGGTTCGGTTCGAAATTCCTAGCACCTGAAGAAGGCCGGAGCGTACAACGGCCGAAACGTCGATCAAATGGCAACAAAGATGAGGACAATAGTCCGAATAATTTAAATACTGTAAAATTTTGGTATATAATAAATAATAATTTTTTTTAATAAAATTTCTTAGTAAGTCAGTTAAGTGACTCAAGGATATTTGTGCGTGAGTGCAATGAATTCAACTGGAATTCGAACTCGGCTCTCCGATTTTTCGTTCCGAGCCGATATCCACTGCACCACAACGCACATCCTCATATAGATTTTGTCACAAACTAAATTTGACACTTCAGTTTTTTTATCTGATTCGTATAGACTAAAAATTAAAGTTACGTTTGAAACTAAAAAATTTAGAAATTGTATTTAGAGCAAATGACTATAGAATTCCCTTATATACACATACATACTAGAAGCTGTACAGATAATCAATGAAAGCATCCGGGTTGTTTCATTCAAAAACTTAATAATTGTTATACCACAAATGCGATTGTGAAGATGACATCCTTTTTGAAGAGAAGTACAAAAAGGCTATGCAGATGATATCATGATTTAAGAGGACATGTACCAGACTAACCACATAGATGAATGTGTCATAACCTCTATCTTTGACACGGCTGGCAGTGAACAGAAAAAAAAAGAAAAGAAAAGAAACGAAAAAAAAAAAGAACAAAAAAAGAACAAATGTACAAAATATCTATGCATGTGTATAAATTAGTTTTAAACAAATGCAAGATTTAGTTAGTAATGTTAAACTCTTTACTACACATCAGTTAGTTTAAATCAGAAATACGAGGTTGGGTGAAAGTTTTCTTCGTATATCAAGCTTTAATTATTAGTTCAAACACATTACATACTAAAAGCGTTTATTGATTAAACTCTAATTCATCATATTCTTTTGTCTGTTGCCATCATTGAGTCAGAATCTCATTTCCACGCTTGAACTATTTGGCTGGTTTAAAATCTCTGTACCCGTTTTCAACCTCATCCGCATTTTTGAACCTTCGTCTGCACAGAAAATGACCTGATGGAGTAAGGTCTAGACTGTAGGCAGGTTGAGGCAGAATTTCCAGCCTCTGAAGTTCCTCAGGTCTGCGCTTATTCACATTAGCAATGCTTTCTGGGGCATTGTCATGCTGTAGGATTAACCATCTTCGACTAACCAATGCCGGGTAGCGGATTTTCAAAGCATCGTATGTATGTGTGTTGCAGTTGTTGAGTATGAAGGTTAGCATTCATAGCATGACGATCTGGGACAAGCTGAAAGTGCAACATCCACACGAAATTCCATTAAACGCACAACATGACCTGTTCGAACCACCCTTGTTTGACAACAGATTCTGAAGTCTGACCAGAGTCACTCATTTCTCTTATTAGGATTACGAAAATAGATTTTTTTAATCTCCCCTTACAATTCCACACCAAAAACGGACATCTATTTACACGTCGTTGAGCCTGGTCATTTTGTTAGTTCATGAAAATCTCCACGACTGCGTTTATTCCCAAGGTCGAAAATCTGGAGGTGTCGATTGATGGTGTTTTGTGCAGGAAAAAAGATCTGTCGATAATGTCCGAGTCATTGCGCTTGGCTGTTGTTCAATGATTTAAAAAACAGAGAGACATTTTGACCTTAATTTGTCTTCGAGACTGGTCTCAACTCCGTTGAAACATCTAAAATCAGTGTTTGTCACACGATCGTTGATAATTCCTGTGCATTCCGCACCATTCATTTCTTTTTCCGCTGTTATTGCAGTCAATATTCTTGTTGTACACAGGTAGCGTAAGATGGCTCCAATTGCAATCCCCGA